>JAOTOL010001493.1:600000-987500 GCA_034440575.1 Imbricaverruca yamaguchii
GTAACAGTGACTGGCAACAACCAGCCACATCCTTTCACCAATCGCTCACTCGATGTAGCCGCCCTCGGCGGCGATGACGGCCTCGACGCGAGAGCGGAAGCCCTTGCAGGTCCTGATGATGTAGGCCGCCTCCAGCGCCTCCCACGCCGCCACAATGCGAGCCTTGAGCGACTCCAGGTTGGGATGAGAAGTGGCCTGGACCTCATCCTGCAGAACGCTCCACACGCTGTAATCGAGCGGGTTGAGGTCGGGCGACTGAGGCGGCCACATCTCCTTCCGCCAGAAGTGATCTGGTCCGCCGAGCTCCTCTGTCAACTTGGCTTGGATGGCGGTGGCGTTGTGGGCTGGCGCTCCGTCCTGTTGGAAGACAAAATTGCCCTCCGGGTAGGTCGCCTTGACCCAGGGGATGACGTGCGTGTCCAGGAGCCCCTCGTAGACCTGCCTGTTGATTTTCTCGTTGGCGTCGATGAAGATGATGGGGCATTTCTGCCCGTCGGACCCGACGACACCCAGGACCATCACCTTCTGCGGGTGCTTGTTCACAGGGTTGAACCGAATCCCGGGGTCCACTTCGTCAACAGGCTGGTCGGACAGGTAGCGGTTCCTCCGGTTCAACTGTGCGTCGACGTGGAAGAGCTTCTCATCGGAGAAGATCCGAACGAAGCCGGTGGTCACCGGACTCTTCAAGAAGTTGAGCAGCAGCTTGCTCTTCTCCAGACGGCGGAGACGCGTGGCCTCGGTTAAACGTGGCCTGTTATGGATCACTCTGGACTCCATGTTCAAGTCTTGGTGGATCAATTCCCGCATTGATGTCTCGGGAAAGCTGAACTTCTTCGCCAGTTTTCTGATTGACTGCCGCGGATTTTCTTCGATTGCTTCTGACACGGCGGCCACGTTCTCGGGAGTTCTGAGCGACCGCGGCCGACCTGACCTGGGGGCATCTTCCAAGGACTCCACAGATCGGATCTTCGCCTTTATCCGCTGAACCGTTCACCGAGAAACGCTGCATCGTTCCGCAACTTGCGCCTCGGTTAAGCCGGACCCGACCGCCGCGCGCAGGCAGCCAGCGACAAGGTGCCGCTTCGTCTGTTTATCCATGACTGAACGCGATTCGAAGGTCATATTTGTACGCCCCCCGGCTGACGGGTCGGCGAGGGTCACGCCTGCGGCCATTGGCAGACTGGCCACCAATCACAGTGCGCGCTGGCAAGCATACCAGAAAAGCGCCAGGACTTTCCGCACACCCTGTACCTACCTACATAGCACCCTACATAGGACAAACCAACCTCCACTACCTCACACACCACAGTCAGATGTGATAGCTGTGCACAACGCAAGGTATAAATTAAGGTCTCATGTTTGCAGCATGACACTGCTCAAAGTTGCTAATTGTTATGATGTCATAAAACACCTTGCATCACTTGGTGGGCAGACATATTTAAGAACAGAAAGCACTAACACAGCCAATTTTCATAGGTGTAATCCATGACTCCAGTGGATGTTTTAAGACTGTTCCACTGGCTCACTTGAGCTTCAGCCTTGCTCCCAGGTGTTGGTAGCTTAGTGGTTAAGCTGAGCATCTGGCATGCCAGAGGAATTGGATTTGATTCCCAACAATGTCTGCCCATTCTGCCAGGGAGAGAGGCAGGCAATGCCAGCTGCTGAGTTCATAGTAAAGCCACAATCCTATTCAATCCAAACCCATGCACCTAATTACATTGACTACCATACATCTGTTGATGGAAAATGATGGACATGTAATGTGCATGGATTATGGCCATGTGATCATATATGGCTGTTCAAATATTATTGAATGGATTTGATGCTATATTACAGAATGAGATAAGCAACTAGATAGTGACAGCCAGCAGCATGTCATCATTCAAATACAGGTCAGTACAATCTGTGATAAGATGTGCATGGTGTGCCTCTTGCTCATTTAGTCTAAGTTTCAGGCCATATGTGGTATGTAAGCCTGCCAATTGTGAACAAAGCAGTTTTTTTCTGGGTCTGATTGTTGTAAATTGGTCGTGGAGCTTTTACCTGGATGGCCGACCTTGCCATGCATGCTCTGGTAGCAAGGCATGCCCAGATCAACCCAACCTCATTGGCACCTGTTGGCTTGGATGTCAGTTGTGATGGTGTTAGGTTGCCTCCAGATGTGTGGTCATAGCCGGCTGACGTCTCCATTCGCCAGGCTGCGGCATGTTCGGCACAGTTCACTGGAGCCAAGCAGGCACCAGTGGTGGCTCATTGCCCGAGTCTCATGTCTGTGAACTGGGGATGAGTGGCCTTGGGGTAAGTTGCTCGTCTCACAATCAAAAGTTTGTGGGTTCGCGTCTCACCTGTCGCTACTCTTCGCCCGCGACCAATCGGCGTGAGAGATTGGCGACGCCACATGACTTAACGGTCGATGTGTCGTAGAACCAATAACTAACCAACGAACCATGTCTGTGAACTGAGCCACATGTATGTGGGACATATCTTACATCTATCACTGCTTAATATGTGTACACCATTCACAGATAGTCAACTATTGCATGACGATGACCTCTTTTGTGCATGATATCTTATAGATGAAATTTTGCATTCCAGGTTGATGGAGTTAGATTCAATGTTGGAAAAAGACATCATATCGATTCAGGAGCTTCGGAAATTCTGCTTCCAGGGTAAGATGGAGCAGGTTGAACAGTGGGCGACCAGTACTCGCCAGTATGGGGCACCTTTAGGGACGTGCTGGATGCGTTAGAGCAAGTAACTGTTGCAGTTGAATCTCCGTGCATATCAGTCATAGGCTCACTTCCCTGAGCATTCTTGCAGTCATGTCCATCAAGTATGCATGTAGAGCCAAGTGAATTCAGATGCTTTTAGTAATTGTCTTTCTAATTGGATGAGTACAAATTGTCACCCTCATACCTAACTGAACTGAAGATCTCAAGATAGAATTCAAGCACCTTATCTATTTCCTGCCTGGGACTTATGGGAGGTGCCAGCTGTGGTGCGATGTATGTTGTGGCAAGGCGGATGGGAAGTGTGATGGTATATGGTTAGGTGAAAGTGAGGTGTGATGGTGCATGGCATAATGGAAGGGAGTTATGATGGCATATGGTAAGGTGTGATGGTGTATGATAGGTGAAAGTGAGGTGTAATGGCATATGACTTGGCTGAAGTGAGGCAAATGGCATGCTCACGGGAGAGCCACCGCAAACACCTTGCTTTGCATAGGTATCGAGAGTACTTCAGGATAAATATTTTCAAAAATATTGTAGATCTCAACAAAGAAGGTCACACCAGGTTGTGAGGAAAAGCATAAGAAATTCAAACACTATGATAGCGTGGAACGAGCGGTCCCGCTGCCCATGGGCGGAAATGCTGCCGTAAACAACTTCGTTCATCAACTTGTTTGTTCGCGGCCCGCGAACAACTTTTTTGACCAAATATTAAGGGCACTTTATGGATAATCGTGGGATAAAATCATCCTGTTGTGTCTGTGTACCAGCGTGGGAAAAGTGGTTCGCTGACCTGGAGTCGGAGATTAAAAAATTTGTATCGGAGCCCTCCAAGAAAAAGAAGATATTCCTGTCCATGGAGTCGGAGAATAAAAAAAAAATGGCCTCAGACCCCCCCCCCCCTAAAAAAACAGAAAGCTACTGGTGTCGGAGCCCCTCAAAAAAAGATGATTGCTGAAAAGCGTACAAGCCGCTTACTTACAAGCATACTTACACCCCTTTACTGGACCCTAAGTCACTTCAATTACGCCCACTTAATTCACTCGCACTTACTAGGTTTTTCTCCGGAAAGCTCTCAAAACTTTGTCTCAACCCGAGTATACCCAACCAATCGAGACAAAGATCTTCGCGCCAAGGGAAGGAGACAAAGCAGCGAGGCGAAACGCGCGGTCAGTGTGGTCGCTGTGTAAACATGACTGCAATATTTACACAATTTCAAGACCGCTGCTTGACCTCAATTCCTGTCGCCTTTAATAGGAATTCATACGTCAATACGGTGTTACCTTTTTTCTTCAGTTATATAGGAATCAATACACTGAAGATATATGTTTCTAATCATGAAATTACGTTGTCTTTATCCTAGATCAAAACATGAATCGGGCGAGACCGTCCCAATAATTTGTTAATTCTCCTACTCTAGTACGGATATTGTCCTGTCCTAACGGCGACGTATCCAAGGGTGGTCAAATGATGAAATGATAGATTTTTCGTAACTATTTTAAATGACGTCTAATTGTGACCATAAATGGCCCGGAGAACGTAATAACTCCGTACATGCACAGTTACTGCAGTTGCTGAAGTGATAAAACTACTATTCAGATGCTTTTCTCTTGATGGGTTACTGTAGTTTTGCGAATTGAGGTGGAATTCATACCAAAGTAACCCAAGGTCTTTTGCATTTTTTAAAGCATTTACATGGCTCCCAAAAATAGGTCTTCTGCCATCAATGAAGTTCGCTAGCTGGTGCTATTTTATGCATTTCAATTCGAAATTGAATGCTCTATTTCATGAAATTAACAGAATTACTGAAAACTGTCTGAGATGTCCAGAATGACGTTCTCCGGTAGTCTCCGATTGGAATTCGGCTGGAGAACAGGACCTCGGGTACGATATGCGAGTATATGACGTCGTTGTGCATATTTCGAGTTCCACTATGGTCGCAAGATATGGCAGCAAGACGAGAGGTTTCGTAATGGATATTTTTTGGTGTAACGCCAGTATTTCCCGGAATTATGAAGAAGAATCGTGGTATATTCCAATATTTCCTTCTGAAGCGTCATTTCGACAGAATTCTGAAGACATACGAAAACCTAATCCCTCATATCTTTGTTATTTAGAATGAGACGAGATTGGCGCAAGCCGAATGACGATTCATCTGTGGTTACGGAGTGATTGTGCTGGGCCGCCGTCCTGCCAGTGTGAAAATATCCTGGAGAGTAATTGGCTGAGGTAATAACTAGTTCCGAAATTTACATTATTTTGTTCTCTATTGTTTCTATGCTATGTCGATGCTTTTGTTTCGTTCGGATTTGGAGGCATCGTGCACACCAACGATTACCTGAGTAACCCCCGCGAGTTCGGCCTTGATTGGGGCTTAGACTGAGCCAGGACATAGTTTGTTTGACACATGCACAATGCAATCGAAACAACCACCACAAACTTGTAGGTATTCTGATATAACATGATATGATTCCTGGCCAATTAACTGCAACCTGCATTTCATGCCTTATGACCTGCTATGCCATACTCTTCTGTTCTGTTGTCCAGGCTTCTAATTTCTATGATGGACTGGAAACTGCAACTGCATTGTTGGAGCTGTACTGAGATCCTGGAAGCAAAATGTCATCCATAAATTGGCACGTTTCATTCGGAGAATAAAAAAGTTCAACATTTGCAGTCACAATCCTGGAGAATAAAATGTCCTTAGGTCTCCATACTCCAGGAGAGGCCCAAAATTCCCACCCTGCTGTGTACTCATGTGTCGGCAGTGTGCTGCTGTGTCTGTGTACTCCAGCATCGGCAGAGTGTGCTGCTGTGTCTGTGTGCTCCTGTGTCGGCAGAGTGTGCTGCTGTGTCTATATGCTCTGGTGTCGGCAGAGTGTGCTGCTGTGTCTGTGTACTCCAGTGTCGGCAGGGTGTGCTGCTGTGTCTATATGCTCTGGTGTCGGCAGAGTGTGCTGCTGTGTCTATGTGCTCCTGTGTCGGCAGAGTGTGCTGCTGTGTCTGTGTACTCATGTGTCGGCAGAGTGTGCTGCTGTGTCTGTGTGCTCCAATGTCGGCAGAGTCTGCTGCTGTGTCTGTGTGCTCTGGTGTCGGCAGAGTGTGCTGCTGTGTCTGTGTGCTCATGTGTCGGCAGTGTGCTGTTGTGTCTGTGTACTCCAGTGTCGGCAGAGTGTGCTGCTGTGTCTATATGCTCTGGTGTCGGCAGAGTGTGCTGCTGTGTCTGTGTACTCCAGTGTTGGCAGGGTGTGCTGCTGTGTCTATATGCTCTGGTGTCGGCAGAGTGTGCTGCTGTGTCTATGTGCTCAAATGTCGGCAGAGTGTGCTGCTGTGTCTGTGTGCTCTGGTGTCGGCAGTCTGCTGCTGTGTCTGTGTACTCTGGTGTCGGCGGAGTCTGCTGCTGTGTCTGTGTGCTCTGGTGTCGGCAGAGAGCGGCTGCTGCATGTGTTCTGGTGTCAGCAGATGGCGGCCATTGTTCCAGGGATCCCGGTGTCGGCAGAGTCTGCTGCTGTGTCTGTGTGCTCTGGTGTCGGCAGAGTGTGCTGCTGTGTCTGTGTGCTCGGGTGTCGGCAGAGTGTGCTGCTGTGTCTGTGTGCTCTGGTGTCGGCAGAGAGCGACTGCTGCACGTGTTCTGGTATCAGCAGATGGCGGCCGTTGTTCCAGGGATCCCGGTGGAGCAGGGTCGGCGAGCGCTCTGCTGGAAGCTGCTGCTCAACTACCTGCCACCCAGCCGCACCGTCTGGCCGCAGGCCCTGCAGGCGCAGCGCAGCACCTACCACCGGCTCGTGCGTGAGTGTCCGGCCACCAGTGTACAGCCGTACGTGTCTGGCCGTCAGTGTGTAGCCACGGGGTGTCTGGCCACTGGAGTGCAGCCATGAGTGGCCTGCCACTGCAGTGGCTCGGGCCATGCCGAACAGGGCGGCCGCGGTGTAGACTGGCGGATGGGTTGGTGTTGGTGTCTGGCTTGTCCGGTCGTCCGGTCTGGCTTGTCCGGTCGTGCGCACCTCTCTGCGCTCGTTGGTGTGGGACGCTCTGCAGTCGTTGTGCACCCTACCGACTGAGCTAGCCGGGCTTGGTCTGAGGCTTGCTGCCTGAATGGTCGGGGTTGATGTTCTGCTGCGCCCACCTCTTCCACCGCTCCGACGTCGCCAACGCAGCTGCGGCACGTCGCCACCATTACGCCGCGTAGTTTTGTCGGCGAGGTCAGGCTCTTCCACATCACTTATGTCCATGAGTGCGCCCAGCATGTCATGCGGCTAGAAAGGGTTTATTAAGATAAGGATGGGAAACACCAGAGCGATAGGCAGGCTTGCAGTAAGAACAAGGCTGGAGATCTCACCAAGCCGGGGGTTCCATGTCTTCATTTGAGGACACATTTTCGGATTGAATAGGGAAGATTACAAATTAACATTAGCGTGGTACCAAGCCAGGGGGTTCAGATCCCCGACCGCCTCTGGGTCTCCAGCATTGCAGCGGTCTCGCCAGTGCAGGAGCCACCAGGTGGTGGTGCCATGATTGATACAGTTATTATTTCCCCACCGATAATGCTTACTCTGATGTGCCGCAGCGTGAGGTGATGTGGTGTGATGTTGGCATGATGTGGTGTGGTGTGATGTTGGCGTGATGTGGTGTGGTGTGATGTTGGCGTGATGTGATGTGGTGTGGTGGTGGCGTGATGTGGTGTGGTGTGAGGTTGCCGTGATGTGGCGTGATGGTGTGTGTGTGTGTGTGCAGGTGAGATGGTGATGCGGCCGGGCGGGGTGGCCGACACGCCACCGTCGGCGCGCGTGGACGTCACGGCGCGAGACCACCCGCTCAGCGCCGACCCCGACTCGCAGTGGGACGCCTTCTTCAAGGACAACGACGTGCTGGGACAGATCGACAAGGATGTCAGGTCGGTGTGGGCGCCACATGTTGATATGCCGCCGGCGAGGTCGCTGCTGTAGCTGATAGCACCGGTGTATATACTGATAGTACCGGTGCCGGTCGGTGCTATAGCGAGGTCGGTAGGGGTATAGGCGATAATACCTGATGGTTTCATTTTTACAGTGTTACTGAACATCGACAGATTTAGTTACGTGGGAAGGGCGGAATGAACGACGTTAATGCACTTTACAGTGCCATAATATGTCACGCGTCAACTTGATAGACGAAAGACAATTTTTTTCCGCTCGCTATTGATTTCAGCCAGTTCGTTCGTACATTGATTTGTGTACGGCCGTGAACTTCCTGGTACTGCCGTGCTTGACTAATCCGTGCTTGGGCTCTTCACCTGGTCCAGTCTTATGTGTCTTTCAGTTCACTTTTTGTGGTTCAGTCCAATAGATGTGCATGGTCATGCAACGAGCTTGTGAACGTGTCCATAAACTCAAATTTACCACGGCCAACAAATATGCCAGGACCGATTGTAATGTTCGGATAATCTGTACATATTTGGTCACCTGTGCGTTTTATAACTTAGAGTATTTTCGTTTTTAGTATTTGTTTTGAAGTATGTGCAATACCAGATAACGCATGGACAGGCGATCTGCACGCCACATCACTAATTATGTATCAGTATTCGAATGCAGGAATGGCGAAGTTTAACTCAGCAAATTATTTTTGTTTCCGATGTTTTATACGCTAGCACCAGAACTAGAATTGTAAAATTAAGTCGTCTTTGTCTTTAGCATGAGCGATCCGATCAGATCAGCACAGCAACAGGACCGACCCAGGACCTGTCGGGGAGGTTACAACACCTCCGATTTGGGAAATGTCTTCCGATTTCATAGCATTCGTCAAATCTGCTGAAGAAAATGTTAATCTCGTATGTTTTTTAACCTCCAGAAAATTCCATTGTATTTCACCAAAAATCGGCCTCTTGGGGGGGGGTACCTGTGCAGCTTCTTATATCCGCCAGTTCGAGTCATGTTGGTAGTCTTTTAGTTCGACTAGCGCACGGTTTCAGTTGTGTCTGGATATTGAGCCGGCCTGAAGTCTGTGCGTGTTGTTCGCACCTGCAGTCTGAGCGTGTGTTGGCTGTGTTGCAGGCGGCTGTGTCCGGACATGTCGTTTTTCCAGCAGCCGACCGAGTACCCGTGCCGGCAGCTCGTGTGCGGCGACTACCACGAGCGCCTGCACGAGCGGGTCGACCGCGTCTACCTGAGCTCAGCCAGCGTGCGCCGCGTCGGCCTCGGCATGAATAAGGTGCTGCGCCGTCTCCCTCTGCCGAACCCTCCCCTCCCCAGAGTTTGTTCGCACCACTGGTGTTTATTCGTAACACGGCACACCACGTAATCCATCCTGACCCACGCACGTTCGATATATCTCGGTGCGCATGCGTTTCCTGTCGCGCGTACTATACGCCTTGTCAGCACTGTGCGGCGCCACTGCTGCGTCCAGCAAACACGATTGGCCTTATCTCTGTGGTCGGAGGCACGGCCGGTCACCCGTGCCGTCGATGGTCACGCGCTGTCGTTATCCGTGCAGATGGAACACTCGAAGGCGCGCAGTGCCGTGGCCGATCACGTGCCGCTGCCGCACGGCCAGGAGGCCCACTGGGAGGTGGTGGAGCGCATCCTTTTCCTGTACGCCAAGCTGAATCCCGGACAGAGCTACGTGCAGGGCATGAACGAGATCATCGGGCCCATCTACTACACATTCGCCTCCGACCCGGACACCAGCTGGAGAGGTAGGCAGTGGTTGGCGGTGGGGTGAGGGGAGGGGTAGGAGTCGACAGTTGGCTGGAGAGGTGGGCAATGGGGAGAGGGCGGGGGTAGGAGTCGACAGTTGGCTGGAGAGGTAGGCAGTGGTTGGCGGTGGGGAGAGGGTGGGGGTAGGAGTCGACAGTTGGCTGGAGAGGTGGGCAGTGGGGAGAGGGCGGGGGTAGGAGTCGGCTGAGAGGTGGGGAGAAGGCAGGGGATAGGAGTCGGCTGTGGAGGTGGGGAGAAGGCAGGGGGTAGGAGTCGGCTGTGGAGGTGGGGAGAAGGCAGGGGGTAAGAGTTGACAGTTGGCTAAATAGGTGGCAGTTTGTTAGGTCGGATATTGGTTGCTGGAGGTGGCAGAAACAGTGTGAAAACTCGATAAGGAATTGGTGACACTCCCGCAAATCGAATGGACTTTGTAGCATACAAAGTAAAGCTTCATCGCAGTGGTATTTTTCCAAAATGTATGCTGCCAAGAAGCGTCCCAGTCGCACTGTGTCTTGATTTCCCGTTGGTCAGCTTCCGTTTCCTAAAGTGAAGGCCGAAACAGCACACATGTACAGGGTCGTACCGTCATTGCAACCTCCGGTCAGCCTAGCCCACCAGTAAGAACATTGCGTTAACAGCTCATGTGTGAAGTGATTAGCGGCAGGGAAGAGACAAATCCGAAACAATTGTCAAGGCTTTGCAAAGCAGAATGAGATAGAACGACAGAAACTGCCCTTAAACGATAGAACAAAAGCCTGTATCTGGTGTGGTTTTTATCGCTTGACGACAAAGTATGCGCGGCATCCGTTGACCGTTTGACGTGACGCAGCCTGGTGATCGTGATGTGACGTGACGCAGTCTCGTGACTGTTGTGTCGTGACGTGACGCGTGCTGTGACGTAGCGTGTGCTGTAATGTGACATGACATGACGAGTCGCGTAATGTGCCGTGACGAGTCGCGTGCTGTGCCGTGACGTGGCGTTCGCTGTGCCGTGACGTGGCGTGCGCTGTGACGTGACATGTCGCGTGCTGTGACGTGGCGTGTGCTGTGACGTGACGTGTCGCGTGATGTGACATGACGTGACGAGTCGCGTGCTGTGCCGTGGCGTGACGTGTGCTGAGACGTGTCGTGTGCTGTGCCGTGACGATTCGCGTGCTGTGACGTGACGCGACGCGTGCTGTGACGTGAGGCGCGCTGTGACGTGACGAGTCGCGCGCGGCCCGCAGAGCACGCCGAGCCGGACACGTTCGGCGTGTTCACGCAGCTGATGTCGGAGATCCGCGACTTCTTCATCAAGACGCTGGACGACGCCGATACGGGCATCAACTACCGGCTGCGGCGTCTGATGGATCGACTGTGCCACCACGACCCGAGCTTGGCCGCCCGCCTGCACGGCCAGCAGCTGCGGCCGCAGTACTTCGCCTTCCGGTCAGCGCCGCAGCGCCCCGCCCCAGCTGCCTAGCCCCAGCTGCTCAGCCCCAGCTGCCCGCTGGCACCACCTGGTGTTCGGCACGCATCCTCTGTCCCATGTTTATATTTAATACTCGCCCCATGACACCGTTGCCATCACCGCCTCTACAGACGGGAAGTTTGTCAGCCAGGATAATTCTCCTGATGAAATTGCGAGCTGTGGCGAGGCTGAATGCATGTGTGGATGAGCACAGCACGTTGTCTCGTATTCTGCTTTATATTTGTAAAGGGGAGAACAGACGTGCACTGGGAAAAATGGAAGAAACAAGGCGTGTTTTCGAATGCCTGCTGAGGACAAATGCTCCCTCAGTTGCTCTCCCCTCTCCACACACACAAACACAGTAATGAGCCCTTCTCATCGCCTGCACATGATAGCTTTACGATGCCCAATGCTTTCTCATGTAGTTAAGGTCGCAGTCTGATTCAGAATGCTTGACACCCACTTGATAATTTGTCCTATAAAGTAATTTTCCCCGCTTAAATGCTTCCACGCATGAGCCGGGTAACGTGCGGAACCATTGGACTAATAAGCATCGTGTTGAGCACCTGTCCGCCATGCGGACGGTTTTGTGACGCACGCACTGGCCGCCAGGTGGATGACTCTGCTGCTCTCGCAAGAGTTTACCCTGCCGGACGTGATTCGCATCTGGGACTCGCTGTTCTCCGACGAGCACAGATTCGACTTCCTGACGGAGGTGTGCTGCGCCATGATGATGTGAGTAGCGCACTGGGTACAGTCGCGCACGTGTCCGTCACACCAGAGAACTGGGGGACGCAGGCGGAATTCTGCCCGCTCCCGTCCAGCCTCTGGACATCGTCACGTCGATGTGTGTGACGCGCCTGGGCCTGCGTGACGCGGGACGGTGTGTCGCGCCAAGAGCTGATGTCGGGCGTGTGTGCCGTGTGTTTGTGTCTTGGCCCACGTGAAACTGTGTGCCGTAGCGTGCGTGACTCGTGCTCGTGTCTGATATGGCTTGCGTGACGCGTGCTTCCATCTGGGCCCACGCGACACGGGATGCGGCGGCGTGCGTAACGTGCACTTGTGTCCGGTGCGGCGCGTGGTGCGTGCTCGTCTTAGACATGGAATCTTGTGTAGTGCGCGACGCTCGCCCCAGTTTGGACCCACCTTACGCCGGATATTGTGGGGGCGGGGACGAGTGGTCTAGGGGTAAGCTGCTCGTCTCAATCGAAAGGTTGTGGGTTCGAGTCTCATCCGTCGCTACTCTTCGCTCGCGACTAATCGGCGTGAGAGATTGGCGACGCTACATGACTCAACGTTCGACGTGCCGTAAAACCAGTAACCAATAACCAACCAACCGGACATTTTGGCGCTACAGCCTGGTGCGGGAGCAGCTGATGTCGGAGGATTTCGCGCACAACATGAAGCTGCTGCAAAACTACCCGCCGACGGAGATACGGACCGTCATCGCCAAGGCCGACGAACTCTCCAGGAGCTGACCGCCGTTAGACACCTAGGAGGCTGCTGCCCAGCCTGCGATGTCCCGGGCCGTCAGACACCTAGGAGGCTGCTGCCCAGCCTGCGGTGTCCCTGGCCGTCAGATACCTAGGAGGCTGGTGCCAGGCCTGCGGTGTCCCGGGCCGTCAGACACCTAGGAGGCTGCTGCCCAGCCTGTGGTGTCCCGAGGTTACTTGCCGGCGCTAGTTAAATGCGTTTGGGTTTTGGAAATAGTTTCGCGATAATCAAGATGGTGTACTCAGTTTTCCGAAGGATCTACTAACCGATATCGACTTTGTAGTTCCTTGTGCACGTATATTTGTCACATGCTCATTTAGTAGCTGAGAATGCAGTGGGTGTTCTTATGGCACATATTCATATGTGTATAATGTAAACATATTTTTAAGCACACTACATCTCTGAATGCAAATTTGGCACTAAACATCAAGTGACGGCGTTGCCATGAGTTTCATCCTCACACACATGCCCGCTATGCAGACTTCACATGTATGTGAATCGTAGTGTTTTGTACGAGAAGCACGTGTATTTAAAATTAGGTTATTCAACATATTCAGTTCAATATAGTCTGCTACGCCTGACCTACACTGCCCCGACATGAATAAGTAGGTGTGTTCGCTTATGAGGCAGCAGCGGCATGCTGTTCTGCTCAGACGTGAACTGAGCAACCGGCCGACCAATGTGGGGAAATTCATAGTTTTGTTTCTGACGATGTTTGCCGCAGCGATCGTGGTGCAGACGTGAGTGAATTGCTCGACGCCAGCCTCGGTATCGCGGATGGTCTGAGCGCAATACGTGGCGTCTGCGGCTGGCATTGCGCGCTGCGCACGGAGAGCGATGCACTCCCGCGTTTGGCGTGTGCCAGTCCCTGGGAAGCTGCAGCGGCCGCCATATCTGACGCGGCGCGCGCGACATCGTCGTGCAAGTGCCTTCAGTATGCCGCGCTCGTCTCGTTTTTGTCTCGCTGCAGGCTCGGCGATAGCTCAGAACACGTGTGAAGCTACCAAAGTGCTGTGATATTTTTAGCGGCCGCGGCGATCGCCTCCAGACAAGTGCAGTGGTGTCGCACGCGTCATAATACAGCCGAGCATACTCCGTACGTCTCGTGGTGGGGTGGCGATGTGGCTCCCAGTTTACCGCCAGTCTTCGCACGCATTGGAGGTCAACTGGTGCCTGGGGTCGAGGCCCGGGCGATTGCCTCCAAACCAAACCGAGTTTGTTTTCGTTTTTGCTGGAGGGGTTCAGGGTCCCAGCTCCCAGTTCCCTACTACTCGATAAAGACGTGAAGTCAAATCCCGGACCCCATGACCATTACCCCTGTGCTGTTTGTGATGTAAATGTGGGCCAGAATTTCCCCGTTATTTGACTATTGTAGACAATGGTTCCACAGAAGGTTTAGTGACTGACACAGTCTCACGCAGTGTGAGTGCCTGGAAATGTTTGGCCTGTGCTAGATGAACAATGCCGGACCCCGCTCCACTGTCACTGACACCGGAATCCCGGCCCCTGTCACCGGTGCGCCTTCATGGAGAACTGAGAAAATAATGCAGCTGGATGTGAACGGTCGAATGATACAGGTCAGACGGTTGGTGAAAGACCTTCAAATACAGTCATGCTGCAAGAAACCAAACTGGCTGCAGACGAACACCCCCCAACAATCTGCGGATACAAGTGTCTTAAGGCTGATCGAGGTGAATTTGGAGGAGGGCTAGCGACCCGTCAGCGAAAAAAAAAAGTAGTCAATACTACTGATGACGTGAAATTCATAATAAATGGTCGCAGTAAAATATTGAGCTGCAAGGTTGGCCAAGAGAAAATGCTCAATATTGTCGGTCTTCATCTGCCACCAAGGACCACAGGGCACAAGGCAGATCTGTCATTCATCTGCGAAACTGAAAAGAAGGTGACATAATCACTACACTGGTCTGACTCTGAAGAAGATATAACAGGTGTAAGCATACAAGAGAGCCCGTACGAACTACTCTGTCTCAATGACCACTCTGTGCACACGCGTGTACCACATGTCACCAATTAATCACCTACCTCGCCCATGTCACCTGTTCAATGGAACTCACTGCACTCACGGTCTGGAGGGTGATTAACACGCGCCCTGGAAGGGGTCGAAATCTGCCCACACCTCCGGTTTTTCGTTGATAACCCCGGATTTTGCAGGCCAATATACGCCATTGTTTGTGTACCTGCTTATAAATGACCGCAGCGTTGCTTAAAGTAAGAAAAATGAAAAACGACCGAATTTTTTTCCGAGTCACGGGTCCGAGTCACCGAGTCACGGGTCGCTAAAGTAAAAAAAAATAATTCAGCACCAGACCAGAAATATCGGCGCTCATGCGCTCCCCGTATATTGTCAAAAAGGAAGAGTTCTTGGCAAAACTAGCGACTTGTTTGGTGTTCATTGTTATGCTATTGTGTTTCAACGTCACGTCAAGTCACCGCGGTCAAGTCAGGTCAAGTTTATGACAGGTTAACACACGCCCTGGAGGGGGGGGGGATGGCGAAATCCGCCCACCCCTCCAATTTTTCGTACATAACTCCATATCGTACCGGCTGATATAAAAGCTATTTTTGCGTACCTACTTCGAAATGATCGGCGCATTGTTTAAAGTAAGAGAAATGAAAATCGTTCGAGTACTGTTCAAGTTGGGGGCCGTTAAAGTAAAAACAATTCGCAGCGCCAGACCACAAAAATCGGCGCTGATGTGCTTCCCGTATATTGGTAAAAAGGAACTGTTTTTGACAATACTAGCGGCTTGATTGATGCATTTTGTTATGCTATATAATTTAAGTCATGTTAGGTCGCCGAGGTCAAGTCAGGTCAAGTTCATGATAGGCTAATGGAACCAAACTTGGTCAACTGGAATGTGTCATAAATGTAAATGACTGCCATGCGATTGATGTCACTTTACATGTTATTCCCTATACATCCCGCAATCTACTGCTTGTCATTGTGTGCCTAAGCGTTTCCATGCTTTATTCATGTATTTCACTCCTTTCTTTGCGAAGCCGATTGTGACGAACCGCCCAACGGAGCAGTCAGGTGGGCAGCCCGGTTCCGGTAACTGGAGCAGGTAATGACGCGCTAAAGTGCTCTTATATGGGTGACCTGAGGTCAAATGGCGGATCTGGCAGCTGCATCGTTAGTAATGTCCAAAACATCATTTATGCCAATTTTGGAGCATTTAAACACAATCGCAGCGATCCATAACATTGACAAGCGAACCTACGCAAGACCAGAAAATTTTGCTATTTTGACCTCATTTGACCTTTAATATATTAACGTAAGTTCATGAAATTTGCGCAAAATAGAGTTCACTATTGTGCCCATCCACCCTGCGAATTTCGTTGCTCTGGCCTCAGTATGAGCCGAGATCGTAGGGGGAGCAGAATCCGCCCCCCTCCATCACAGACTATGCTTTGGTCCATACGGTGGTGATCTGACTGGGCGTGCCGCTCATCGCCAATCTGCAGCATTTGTCAGGAGACGCTGCGCTCCTGTCTTGGAAGCCGGCACCCGACAATCGGCCCCATCCATCCGCACCTTGAAACCATTACCACGGTACACCACGGAACCGTAAAATCATTACCGCGGTACATCATGGCGTTGTGGGATCATTACCGCGGTACACCATGCCACTATGAGATCATTACCGCGGTACACCATGGCGCTGTGAGGTCATTACCGCGGTACACCTTGGCGCTGTGAGATCATTACCGCGGTACACCTTGGCGCTGAGATCTACACTGCAGTCCACCAGTGCGGTGGCTAACGACGTCTGCCAGCGCGCCGGCCCTGTGTCGGCCCGGATGCCGGCCCGGACGTCGACCCAGTGTCACAGCCGGAGTGGCCGCCGAAATGTGCCGGCCGCCCGCGACACACGTCGGCGACGTCCGAGCCCGAGCCACCCTGAGGGCCTCGGACGTCCATACCGACTCCCACACCTCGACCCACTGAAACCGACACACCGAACTGACCAGCCGGTCGTTTCACGGAGGAATATCCCGAACTGTGGCACTCACCAGTTAATGTCAGTTGACACCATCTTTACCATTCGTTTGACAACATCGCCAGCCGGCTAGACCAAGTCTATTGGCACACAAACAATACCGATAAACGCATGATAATGCAGCACAGTGCTGTATTCCATATCCATATCAACAGAGAGCGAACCTGAGAATGCGGTACGGAGACACTCTTCAGAATCTTAACGCGACGATGTGAAAATACATCGACATCGTCTCGTCCATAGAGGCGTCGCAATTCACACGACACGATGAGATGCTCTTCGCGAAACTCGGAAGCTCTCCAAAACACTAGAGTCCAGCCCGCCAGCAGGGGACTGCCCTGGAAAGGTAACGGATAAATTAATAACTGCCACTGCATCGCCGGGTACCACACAGTCCAGTGTATACGTGTGCAACGTTAGTAAGGTTCAGTTCAATGCATGCGTGTATTTATATTGGCAACACTGACACGAGGTTCGCGTGCGAACACCAGCCGCAGACGACATTCCCGTCGGTGGTTTTCCCACTCTAGTGGCGTTGCTGGCCTCGCGACGGTAGACTGTGGAGTGTAAATATAGCACCACAACGACGCCAAATGTCCCTATGATTCGCTTTCATTATACGCAGCCCGCTTGCATTCGACGCAGGACGTTGCGTGAGGTGACTGAATACTCCCGCTGCGAATGCGCTCGCATACGTTTTCCACGCAGTGAAATGCCTGGGGTTCAAAGAGCGCAGGGGAGGGTCGGCTCCAGTAGCCATAGTACGGTGGGGTAGTGGGTAGGCTCCAGTGGCCATGGTCTGGTAAGACACGGCTGATAGGCTGTGGGGCCCTACCGGACCATGGTCCGGCAGGGTCCAATGGACCGGTATGACATAGTGGGTCGGTTCAAGCGATCATGGCCCGGTATGGTACATTAGTGTACTGTAGTTTATGGGCGCATCGACTGCATAGTCCATACAGTGGTAGGGTAGGGTGGGTCGATTCCAGTGCCCATGGTCTGATAACAAACGGTGGGCTCCAGTGACCATGGTCACAGCGGGTCATGGTCATGATGTCATACAGCGGGTCATGATGTGTCGGGTATTCAGCATCCAGTTAAGCAGTTGAGCATTCATTATTGGCCAGTGGAGCCTCCATCTCCCTCCTTTTATCTCTCAATCCTTCTCTCTGTTTTCCCCATCTCTTTCACGATCTCTATCTCAGTTTCTGTCTGTGTAGACTGCCATCGGGAGGTGACAACCGATAATCGAGAGCTTGATTTTCCATCAGGTTGGGCGACACCGGCAAACGTGGCCAGAAGTGGCGCACGAAAGAAACTGCACCTGCGAAAGTGTACTCCGACTCACGTGCAGGGAGCACTCACGACTCCGAGCCTGGCGGGCAAGTCTCCGACTCTGGCGACGACGGCGGCGTTACCTGCGCGGGATGGCCGCCAGTCCGACGCTGACCGGGCCCGGGTGTGTTGCGGCCGCCTGCCGCCGCGAGCGCGTGGCGCTCGTCTCGGCCAGCAGGCGGGCCGGACAGCGCGCGCTGGCGCTGCGAGGCCGCAGCGTCGGCTCCGGCTGGCGCCGGCGCTGCTGGCGCGTCGCCCGCTGCCGCTCCATCTGCTCCGAGTCGCGTCGTCTGCCGCCGGAGGTGTGAGTCAGACGGCGCCCGCCAGGCGGAGAGCACGCCACAGCCAGCGACACGCCGTGGCACGCGAGCTACAGCGAAACGAACGACACGGCAGAAACCAACAACAAACGCCAACACACGGCAGAAAACCTGCACTGCAGTGCATCAGCCGCACTATACGAGGGAGTCCTAAGGGCCGGGATGGGTGTAAATCCCAAGATTCTTTTTTTGTCCGGAAAACGATAGGTGGCAGGATGACTATCTGGTACGACCGATGATACATCTGTTCGGCTGTTCTGCAAAATGTCCTGCCACGACAGACTGCCGAGCTGTGACGCCCGGCCGCCCGGAGACACGACTGGCGAGCTGGACCGGCAGGGGCCGAGCCTCACCGATACTCCTGCAGCGCGTGGGCGGCCACCTTGGCGTTCAGCTGCCTCTGCCAGCCCAGCACCAGCTGTTGGCGCCGCCGCGCCTGCTCGTCCTCGCGCTCCCGCCGCCGCCGGTACTCGGTGACCAGGGCGCGCTGTGTCTGCCGCTCCAGCTCGCGACACTGGCGGCCGGGCTCGCTGGCCGGCGCGGCGGCAGGCGGTGCGGACCACACGGGCGGTGCCGGGCGGGCCGACTGCGACGGGCGGCGCCGGCGGCGGCGTCGCACCGGTGGACCGTCGCCACCGCCACCGCCGGCTGCCTCAGCGGCCGACTGTCGCCAGTTGGTTGGTTATTGGTTTTACGGCACATCGACCGTTGAGTCATGCAGCGTCACCAATCTCTCACGCCAATTGATCGCGGGCGAAAAGTAGCGACAGGTGAGACTCGAACCCACAACCTTTCGATTGTGATACGAGCAACTTACCCCTGGACTGCTCGTCCTCCCGACTGTCACCAGACCTGCACCCAGACCAATCAGCTGACAGACTGTCACCAGACCTGCACCCGAACCAAACAGCTGACGGACTGCCACCAGACTCACACCCAGACCAATCAGCTGACAAACTATCACCAGACCCACACCCGAACCAATCAGTTGACAGCAGCACTATTGCATCCGACATTATATCACCACAATGAGTCGCAACAAATGCGAGGAATAGGTATAATACCATCAGGCCACGGCCGGTGTGAGCATAGTCACACATGTATTTCCTCACGGGTTCCATACATCTTATAAATATTGCAAGCTTCACTGAATACTAAGCTTAGCTTCCCATTGAAACGTACTGTTAAACGGAGAAAAATCCTACTTGAAGAACATTGGCTTCTTCCGCGTGTGCCACTGCTAGACATCCTTGGACACGCGTCATCGCTTCAGAAGCCATCGGCTCTCCACAGCGCACTGCACACGAGTCGGCTGACCGGACCTGACCTGCTCGGCAGTGGCGGCGGCGGCGGCGGCGGCCGTCTGCGCGCGCCGTGCCGCCCGCCAGTCGCGGACCGCCTGCCGGCGCCGGTCGGCCAGCTCCCGCAGCTGCGCGTACCACTGCGCGTGCTCGATGATGTGCGACATGGAGCGCGCTGTGGACAGCAGTGGGGTCACACGGGCGCGCCGTGCCGCCGCCCGTCGGACCGCCCGCCGCCCGGCATGTGGTCCGGCCATCCGGTCACAACTGGACGACAGCGCCAGTCTCTCGAGGTGTTCTGGAGTGAACGCTCCATAATACTTCCGGTAGCTGGCTGGAACTTGGCCCACAGGTCATGCCGAACGGGATTCCTCGATTCACTGAACTGAACTGAAGTCGAACTGAAAATCACCGCACGAAGAAGTTATCTGACGAATGCGTCGTGCTTCGCTGTGTTGTATATTCCAGTCACACCCGTCTGCTTACGTCAGACAGCAGGCGGTGTCCGATCCAAATCCATAGCACAAGCACATGGATAAATATAACGTCCACAACAGCACATCCATAGCACAGGCGCTCGGTGCAACATAAGGAAAATTATCACCACCAAAGATATTTGCCACATTATTGCATACAAATAACCGCACCAAGTTGAATATTAACAAAATGACAGAATGGGTGGGTCAGACCGGGTGCATAATTGTCGTACAGATAAAATATTACGTTTGTATAAAGTTGATTCAAATGAGCGTCGGATGCCCTTTAACTGCATTAGTTGTTAACCTTGACTGCATGAGATGAGAACATGATTATAATGCCTCACATATTGGCATCATGCCTTCTTCCAGGGCTTTAATCTTTGCAAGGGTGACCGGCATTATATTCATGCTTATCATGCTGTAAAAACTGATCAGTAACATGCCAAAATTAGGTTATCTTTATAGAAATGTGGCCGAAACAATTAATGTGGAATCTTTATAGAAATGTGGTCTATCTGCCCTGCCACACCGAACCAGCTACACCCCCCCCCCCCCCCCAGACTGCCTCCACTGACTCGGTAATCTCTGCGACAGCATTTGGCACAGCTGGGAGTCGCCTCGACAGCGCGTGCTCATCTTCAGGAAGAGGGCGTGGTCTTCCTCGTCCCAGCCTCCAGTGACGCCGCCGTTCGCCCGCAGGAAGTCGTGATAGGCGGTCACCTGTGGGGCACAGCCCCGTGAAGAACGACCGGCACAGGTCAGGTCACGCCTGCAGAGGACCACCACCGGAAGACGGAGGAGGTCGGGTCAAGACCGAGGTCCGACTGGCAGAGACCAGGTCAGGATTCAGAACTAGCTGACAGAGGTCGAGTCATGGCCGATGCCTTGGCGACTTGACAATACCTGCTCAAATTCACTGGGAATGTCCGCAAATGGTGTGATACGATGTGCAAAAATGATGGCGCGCTCCTGCATGCTGATTTCTGGTGGCCGGGAGAGAACCATTTCAGGTGACGTCCATCCTGTAGGATGGCCAGAGTTTCAATTGCCCTCTCCTCACCATTTGAGAGGAAGGCAAAGGCCTCCCAGTGGTTCTTCTGGCGACCAATGTGTCACCGTTCCGCATGACTAATGATACATTCTTGGGAACCTTTGGTTATACAAAGTGACGCGCGGCGGCTGTACATAATGATGCATGGCGAACTTCTGGTTATACATAAATGATCAGATTGCATCACGTCAACGATTTATGATGTAACTTTTTGGGAGCATTCCCACGAACCCTCTTCGACTTTACTGCAATTTAAGCGCTTCGGTGATTGTCCATTCATATCTTTAGATATCTGTCAGCCATGCGTCTCTGTCAACAATCATAAATTAAAATAAACCACTGACGTTGGATACCATTACTTATTCAATGAGTATTTTTTGGAGAATTGTATGCAATAAATTCGAATTTAGCGTCCATTTGTACACCTCATCGGAACTCCCAAGTAGCCATACCCACGCATCTACAAGTCATTTACATATCAGCCCTGGAGTGAATTGTGGACGTATGACTTGCCTGATCGATGGGTCATTTCCATTATGAAGTCAACATAAGAATTCGTAGGCTCGTCGGAACTTAAAATACACGCTCGTGTTTAGTTGGTTACTGTATTCAAAATCAGAGTACACACCGATTTCGAGCTCTGACCAGGCTCCTTATTGAATGTTCAGCTAATTCGATACGCGCGCGCACACACACACACACACACACACACGCACACACGCACGCACGCACGCACGCACGCACGCACGCACGCACGCACGCACGCACGCACGCACGCACGCACGCACGCACGCACGCACGCACGCACGCACGCACGCACGCACGCACGCACGCACGCACGCACGCACGCACGCACGCACGCACGCACGCACGCACGCACGCACGCACGCACGCGCACACACCCACACCCACACACATATATATATATATATATATATATATATATATATATATATATATATATATATATATATATATAAGTTTATGCTGGTGCACTAGCACACGTGAGCGTGCGTGCCTGCCGAACACACCTGCGGCGCGGCGGGTGTACGCTGTTGCTGTGACCTCGGCCTGGGCCGTCTGGCCGAGGGGGCGACGGCCGGCGCCGAGCCGGGTCGGTCAGACCGGTCTGGCCGAACGCTCCACTGGTGCATCCGATCACACAGCCGGCTCACCTCCGAGCTCAGTGCGTGCTCCTCTTTATCCAGCTCCTCCAGTCTGGTGGTCAGATGAGCTCACGTCAACCAGCCGGCCGGCATTCAGCTCAAGGAGGCCATACAACCGAGTGTTCAGCTCAAACTGCATCTGCAGCAGATGAGCTGACGCACACATGTGATCACGGTAACATGGTCAGTCTTGAACTGTGCCTCCGTAGCGGAAGGTCATCCCTGACAAACATAATGCAAAATTGGAGAAAAACCAGAATCCAAGATCCCCGATAAGTCCAGGAAGAAAACGCTCTGGATGAAATACGACCTTTACGGCTTAGTCGGTTGGTTAGTTATTTGCGTTCAGGGGCGCATCGACTGTGCTAGTCATACATCGCCCACTTTTGCAGCCTAAGGTAAGATACCAACATCAATGTTTATTTTCTTAGAGGGATGCACATGTACTTGGGTTGCAATTTTCAGTAGCTTAACGCGACCATGTTGAGGGTGTATACTTGCTGCTGATGGTAGGGTAGAATGGAATTTCAGTCGAACGTCGCTTGACATGAACATCAGAGAATTGTGCAACTCGGCAGTAAGGTATTGCTGCTGCACCACCAGCTTTTCCCAGCAACACCAAATCACAGTCCATCGCGCTGACTAGTGAACATGTTGCAGGCACTCGTACTCGACATGCGAGGATCGATCACCCAGCGGGTGGCTCAATATCAGATGGAGCACGCGTTACGCGGGTGGTCGGGCCCGGTTACTGGTGGCACGCTATTGCCGTATCGCCACGACGGCTGTGATCTGTTGGCCGGAACATACGCTCTCCTCGAATCGAGGCTCCTGACCGAAGTGTTGCGAGGGTCTGTGCAGCCAGCCTTACCTAGCTCGGGCCCGACACAGCACAGTCACACAAACGGACCCAGACACGGCACCGTCACCCAAACGGACCCCGACACGGCACCGTCACACAAACGGACCCGACACGGCACCGTCACACAAACGGACCCCGACACGGCATCGGCACACAAACGGACCCTGACACGGCAACGTCACCCAAACGGACCCCGACACGGCACCGTCACACAAACGGACCCCGACACGGCACCGTCACACAAACGGACCCCGACACGGCACCGTCACACAAACGGACCCCGACACGGCACCGTCACACAAACGGACCCCGACACGGCATCGGCACACAAACGGACCCTGACACGGAAACGTCACCCAAACGGACCCAGACACGGCACTGTCAGACAAACGGACCCCGACACAGCACCATCACATAAACGGACCCCGACACGGCACAGTCACACAAACGGACCCCGACACGGCACCGTCACACAAACGGACCCCGACACGGCACCGTCACCCAAACGGACCCCGACACGGCACCGTCACACAAACGGACCCCGACACGGCACCGTCACACAAACGGACCCTGACACGGCACAGTCACACAAACGGACCCAGAACGGCACCGTCACCCAAACGGACCCCGACACGGCACCGTCACACAAACGGACCCGACACGGCACCGTCACCCAAACGGACCCTGACACGGCAACGTCACCCAAACGGACCCCGACACAGCACCGTCACATAAACGGACCCGACACGGCACCGTCAGACAAACGGACCCGACAAGGCATCGGCACCCAGACGGACCCTGACACGGCACCGTCACACAAACGGACCCTGACACGGCACCGTCACACAAACGGACCCGACACGGCACCGTCACACAAACCCCAGCACGGACCCTGACACGGCACCGTCACACAAACGGACCCCGACAAGGCGCGGCCCCAGACGGACCCTGACACGGCACCGTCACACAAACGGACCCTGACACGGCACCGTCACACAAACGGACCCCGACACGGCACCGTCACACAAACGGACCCCGACACGGCACCGTCACACACACGGACACGAACATTCAACCGCAACCAAATGCGCATGCGTGACATGAACACACTGGCCCCGTTCCCGACACAACACACACACACGAGTCTGATCGGCGAGCCGTACGAGCGGTACAGCCGTTAGTTTGGTTTATCGGGTGGTTCACGACGCACTTTATCCACACTCACGGCTAATGCCGCCGCCCACACTGTTTCGCCGGTGGGCCGCGGGATTGGGAAATGTCCCGAGTGGCGTTAGTGTCGAACCCGGGACCTTTGGTACCCATAGCCCGACACCTTAACCACTCGGCCATCCCCGCCGCAGCGGTACAGCCGCGGCCGGTGTGAGTGCCTGCCTTTGTGAGCAGCGCTGCGAGACGGCGACCGCCTGGACGCGCACGCTGGCTGCCACCCGCTCGATGACGGCCACGTCCCGCTTGTGCACCGGCGGCTGACACAGCTGGCGCAAGCGCAGCACGCGCTGGCGCACCTGGTTCACGTCCGCCACCAGCTGGCGGAAGGCGCCAGATTCGCTGCTGTCGGCAATACGACAGCATTGGCGCAGGTGGCAGACCACAGCAGTGGTGCCAACATGGCACATTGGTACAGGTGGCAGATCACAGCAGTGGTGCCAACATGGCACATTGGTACAGGTGGCAGATCACAGCAGTGGTGGGAACATGGCACATTGGTACAGGTGGCAGATCACAGCAGTGGTGGGAACATGGCACATTGGTACAGGTGGCAGACCACAGCAGTGGTGGGAACATGGCACATTGGTACAGGTAGCAGATCACAGTGGTGGTGGCAATACATAACACTGGTCCATATCACAGCAATGGTGGCAACATGGCACATTGTACATGTAGCAGATCACAGCAGTGGTAGTGATATGGCACATTGGGGTGGGTAGCAGATCACAGCAGTGGTGGCAATACAGAACGCTGGTGCAGATCACAACAGTGGCGGCAATATCACATTACTGGTGTGGATAAGAGATCACAACGATACTGGTAATGCAGCATATTGGTGTAGAACAGAGCAGACTTGTACCGGTCATGTGTCATGTTCGCCGGCCCTGCGGAGAGACCAGTGCATAAACACCATGTGTGCTTCACTCTACATCGTATACACGCTCACTACTGACTCTGCTCCGTGTTCAGCTGTTTGATTAATGGCTTATGGGAACGGCTGACGTCAGGGAACGTTCTTTCCAAGTCGGGGATGCGGTTTTCTACCATATCAAAAGTGCTGCATCGTGGCAGGGTGGGAAATAATAGGCTTTACTGGGTGCAGTCTCTGGAGAACAAAAGCAGCTGAATAATTCCTTCTTGCGCGTTACCACCAGATCGTTCTGCTGACCAACATGACCGGGAAGTCGTGTGGCGAATAGTCGAGGTCGCTTCGTTGACGAGGCCACAGCATGCAAGAAAAACGGCTTTCTCGTCCTCCTCCGACCCAGTTCCAGAGCGGTCAGTGTTTCTAGTGCCGTGAAGATAGGGCGGGAAATCTACACGTCATTGTATATCTGTTCACACTCAAACCTGATAATCCCCAGGTCAAGGGAAGGCAGAATGCAAAACAGGGTAAATGCTGGCCCAGCTTAAACCTGAGGTGGTGTGCCAAAACACCACCAGACCACTGCTAATTGAGCATGACAGCACACAGCCGCCACCGACAGGGCTGCTGGGCATCTGTACCTGCTTCCCTGCATGCTGGCAGCTCTGCTATAGGCCTTCAGCTGCTGCCGCAGCTGATGTCGACTCTCGTCGTCATACCACTGGTGCCAGCTTCGCTTGGCGGTCGACAGCTCGGTTCTCAGATGACGACACTCCTTCACAAACTGGGCCACGCTCGCTACAGCCGACATTCCGTGTCACCCTGGTCCGCATCTGGTCATGGAAACACAAGCAACAAGGTGAGTCCACATCATCCGCCAAGATATTAATATATTTTGCATCCATGACGGTCACAGTCATTGATTTTGGTGACACTCCCTGCACTTGGTGAGTGAGGTGTGCAATGTTAAAATATTGAATACTCGGTAGGTGTGAGATGTTGAAAGAAGTGCAGAAGGATGTCAAAAGTTCCATGGAAATAATGCTGTTTAAAATACTTTGGGTCCTTAAAACCCAGTTTTCAGATAATTGAGCACATATAATCAAATGCATCCCCTACAGAAATGTTCTATTCTATGATGAAACCACATTTGTAGGTTTCTGTGGAATTTTCTGATCATCATCATGGACACATTTATCAATGAATGGATCTATATCAACTCAACCGAATCGGATATAAGTGCATTAGATAGCCCATAATACATATTTATTCTGAGTTTTTTTTATTGAAGGTGCACCTGATCTCACCAAATGATCAGGATTGCTTTATACATACTTGGACCCCATGTAAATTCCATAGTGGGGGCAGGGGCGGATCCAGCAATATCATTGGGACATTTATCTGGATGGTAACTATATTCTCCATGGAGCACCACTGCAAATATCCCTGAAGGGATACCTTCGGAGAAAAACCATGTGTCCATCCCTCATTGGGGCAAGGGGACAGCCACTGGCATTGGCTATTATTCATTAACACCATATTAATGGGGAGCTAGTTTGGTTGATCCTACTCTGGTGCTTCTGGCCCTGCACCGCCAACGGACCTAGCTGTCACATCATAATCTACCTGCAGAGCTTTGACGCTAACGAACATCTTAAATGCTTGCCATTAAACCAAACAACCAAGTCGAACATTGTATATGTCAGGATCAATAATCCATGTGGAGGGCACATTACTCGAGGAGTACCTTCAGCTGAAAAATTCGCTGACCGGCAGGGGTCAATCTTGCGCTGTTTAATCTAAGGACACCTTTTTCTATAAAGAGGGACTTCTGCCGACAAAAATCCGTCCAGCGAGGGAGGGGGAACCCGAACATTCAAAGGTCCTACACCGGCCGGCTGGGCATCACCTTTCCGTGGGCGGAGGCACACGCCTCCAGTGCACCCCTTCCTCTGCACCCACCCCTGGTGTGTTCGCGAGCAACGTCCCTCAAGGCCTCTGACACACTGGTGAGGGCTCAGCTGTCCGTTTCCACGCGAGAGCACGGTGGCAATGACCGGCGAAGATAGCGCTGTCTGCGGCGAACGATGGGCGCAGACACTCCGAAATCGCTGCCGAAGTCCTCTACGGACAAAAACGCTAATCAATATGAACTAGTTAACTAGCATTAAGCAGGCACGGCACCGGCACATGTCTCACGCTATGTCTGCGACGCCGCCTTCATCACCACCATGGTTGCCCGCCGGGTGGGTCCAAATTATCCTTCACATGCGGCAATGCACACTAGATGTGGACAGGTGCGGGCCGCGTGTCACATTTCATAAGGGGGCCACATATCATAAGCTGTCAGCTGGGAAGGGGGATGTCCACTCATCCCGAGGTGCAGCCGACATTCAGCCGACATGTGGCCGATGTGGGGCCGACGTCGGTAATATACCAGGCTGCTGCTGGGGCGACAGTGACTGGCTGTCGGCTGGGGACTGAAATGTCGGACAACGGTCCAACGTCGGCTGGCCGCCGCTGGTTTGCTGGACTCGACCCGACATATGGTGATATTCAAGGTTGGCTTTTTGACGTCGGCGCCGAGAGCAACCGGCTGTCGGCATGCCGCTTGCGAGATGCTGAGCTGGCCTCGACACCTGCCGACGGCGGGCCGACATTGGCAAGTTTACCGGGTGTTTTTTTTCTTTCTTTTTTTTCACCCAAGTGTCTTGCTCTTGGCACTAGCTGGCCGAACATTGGGTGCAGATCAAGTATGTGTCTTTCCTGAGTGCTGTGTGGACCGGTAAGTGGGTTGGTGTCACACTAGCACTCAGCAGCTGTCTGATGCTCAGCGGACCGGGCCGGCAGGGTCACTGCTGCTACTCGACCATGCCTTCAAGATGGCTGGCGGCCGCAACGTTGCCAGCATGCCTCCTGCCCCTTCTGTTGCTCATGATAACAGCACCAGACAGGAAGTGTTCTGTTCTCTCCTTCTCACTCAGCATAAACCTTTTGCTCACATGAACAAGTGCTAGGCAGAGGCTTCCTTCATTTTCCCACTGTTGGAGCCATGCAGGATGCTGAGGATGGCAGATGAATGGCATTGCTGTGGCTTGGCTCCTGGCTAGTGGCATCAGGCATTGTCAGCTGGTTGCCAGTATTAGTTTGAATTCAATCTGCTAGAAGGGGAGTTGCAGCCTCTCCCACCCCCCTTATGGAAAGGTGGTGCCTGTCCAGCCAAGGAGTACACCTTTAGGAAATCTAGGTTGTTTGATTATTGGGGTTTAGGGACATGTCAACTGTATTAGACATGCAGCACCCTTAGGAAGGCTAGGGTGCATCTTCTCCACCCTATGCTCATCAGATTTGTTAGCCACAAACACATCTTTGAGGAATATGTGCCCATTTTGGATGAAAAGATGCCCCTTCAGTAAGCTTTCGCTTACCCTCCCAACTTAGAGAAGTTCTCTGTAGAAGCCACCACTAGAGGAAATGTATACCTTTCCAAAAGATAATTCTGGATCTGCCTCTGTCAAGTGCAACCTTATGGGCTTGAAATACTCATTAAGTATGTTTTCAGAGTTCAATACACTTGTTTTAACATGTTGCAGATATCAGTGCATATTCACAATATCAGTGCACAAACACAGCTGTTTGCTTCAGGGAACACAGAAAATAGCCTGTGTTGTTTGCCAAATTATTGTGCAATTTAATAATGATGTTCAACACCTTTGAGCCCAAGAAAACTTACTTCATGAAGAAAATTTTGTTTTTCTTAAAATAAAAATAAAAACCTGATCTAACTGAACATAACAGAAGCTAGCATGAAATGTTTGTGATGAAAAAAAAAACTCCACAAAAAATGTATTTTGGAAAAATCTCAATTATTTTTTCTTAAAACTTGCAACAAAACAATAATGCAACTGAACTTAATCAAACCTAACCCATTTGTGTGTTTCATGGAGGTAAAATGTGTGTAAAACTTGTCTCATCATTACCTCAAACTGCAATGCCAAACCTACATTATGGTAATCTCTCACCATGCAATCTAACCCTAACACTGCCCATTGGGAAGTACAATGGAAATGGATGCCTCACATTACGTTGGATAGTGCACCGTAATTACATAGAATGTTCGCTATTATCCGGGATATATTGGAATTGTAATTGTACCATGCAACCTTGCCAGTCTGATATCAATGTCAATGTTCATGTGCTATCTCGAAGCGATAGTGTTGGAAAAATCATTTTTTGAAAGTATTCACATCTACAGAAGAGATAGGGTATCTGAAAGGCTATTCACAATAACAAAGGTAGCATAAGTTATCCATCACGATCCACAATGACCTGTTAGCCAAGAACTCAACAGTGGAACCACTCAACGCGCACAATATACAATCTTGCGTAGGGACACAGTGCTGAATGCATGCCACACACAAGCCATAATTGTACAGCTATAAATATGGCAGGAATCCTTGTCTAAAAAGCTGCCTTGGTGGTTTTTGCCGCTTAAATCTCTGCCATTTTCTACAAGCGATTTTAACGCAACTTAGGCTCAATACGTAACGGAATGTACTCCCTATGTTGATCTGTTGCGAAAAGTATGCAACTATAGTCACCTACATGCAATCATATTAAAATATTAACTGTGAATGGATGACGCAACACGGACGTCACATATCCGATGTGGAAGCTCAATTGGCTCCGGCCGCTGCTATTGGGATGACACCCCGGCCTGCGCCAAACTCTTAATGATGTGCTACAATTAGGATTCCGGTCTCTTGCCACACAAACATGTGTGTCGCGGTCGAGTGACTGGTGAGGGATAAAGGTCGGTTTTCTTGTCGGTGCTTGGAGGAAATCCAAGTTTTGTTGCTAATTCAGTTCATAGTTACGTAAGGATTTCAAGGTCTAAAAGGACAAATGGGTACATTTGCAGTTTAAGGTTGTTTCTTATTTATTGGTATTCCTTGTTTTAATGCAATGTTTATGGATATGCTGCAGGTGATGTGGCCACTCATTTTCTCTGCAAATACACATTTAATTTGGGGGCAAAATAACTCCAAAAAGTGGTTTGGAATTTTGCAATAGGTATGTCATAAAAGTACTTTCACAAGTTAAAAAAGATGTAGCATTACCTTCCCTAACCTAATAAAGACATAAAGACAAAAGATTAGTGCAACTATGAGCCGCAAGGGCCCTTCTTGGTTGCACACTCAACCAGGTGCCCACCAAATCTGCTGATCAGCCCTCCCTGTAATACTGAAAAGTAAGCCCTCTATTCTTATAATCATGGTCTATGCTGTTTTTAAAGACATTCAATATGCTGCTACTTACAATGGTTTCTGGCAATAATATATACTATAATATATACTTACACACAAGAATGAAAAAAACCTTGTCTAATCTAATATAATCTAACCTATACCTGAGCTGTTTTAACTTAACAACAAAAGCCTAACATAAACTAACTTAACAAAGCCCATCCTCTTTATATGCTTCATGGGTTAAAATGTGTCAAACTATTCTTGTGGTTGCCTTAAACTGTGCTAATACCAAGAAAGAAAAGCTGATAACAAACTGATAACAATTTATTTTACTAAAACTTTAGAACTAAAAAATAGCCAACCTAACCTCATCTAACATTGCATGCATTTGAAGACAACTTCCAAAATTGCTTTGAATTGTTTTTGGAGGTTTAAAAATAATGCTCTGGCTAAACAACCTCAACTGACTTGAACTAACCAAACTTGACATATTTCTTTGCTTTATGAAGCAAAAATGTTTGCAAAACCTATCGTGTAACCCCTTATATGAGCACAATGATACCAAGTTAAGTAAATATATATATATATAAAGTGTATGCTTTTGGAGACCTGATGCTACCTTGTCTCTCTGAATGCTTTTGATTATTGTCAGGAAACAGGCAGCATTCTCTTTCAGCCCACATCCTACCTTGGTTTATGTGAGTACAATTCAGAAAAGTAAAATGCATTGGAATCAAATACCTTCACTCATGCTTGCTCACAGCATGATTTGTGAGCATGAGGGTCTGTGTTACCTCAGTGATAAAATATTTGTGAAATAGTGTGGAATATACCACTTTCTGAACACTTAATTGACATCCTTCTCCAATAAGTATTAGCATCCTCCTCCTTGATATGAAGTATTCATGTCTTCTTTCAAACAGTATCTCATTTATAAATAGCATGTGCATGCCCTTGATAAGGAATGGTGACACACATTTTACAATGCAATTTCAGGTAAAGGGATTACCTATAATGTGATGACATGCAATGCTAGTTTATAGCAGTTATTATTATCCATATCCTGAATATAGTGCTTCTTAAATTCTGAATCTCAAGCCAAATGATACAGGTCCAGTCATAATTACCTACACCATCCTCTCAAATTTTAGGCTGAAATACATCAAAAGCATTTTAAATTACACTAATTACATGTCAAATCTTAGCATCCTATGCTCATTTCAACATCTCACACCTAATGAAAAAGCAATATTTCAACCCTGTGTTACCTACAACATTATGGCTGGTAAATGGCCTCTCACCTGGTTCTCTCACCTGGTTGGCTCCCCAAATTCTCGAGCATCATTTACCCAGAGATGAGTTCTGTGACTGATGAATGCACTAAAGCTAATTTATCCTAATGGCAGAAATTCATTTATGGATGGTGGTATGAGCCAAAGATACAAAAGCCAGTTATGACAGAACAATATTAATACATGAAGCAATGGGCGGGATGGCGAAGTGGTTAAGATGTTGGGCTATGGGTACCAAAGGTCCCAGGTTTGACTCTAGCACCACTCAGGACATTTCCCAATCCTGTGGCCCACCTGCGAAACAGTGTGGGCGGCACCATTAGCTGTTAATGTGCAAGTGTGTTGTGAACCAACCAATAAAACAATACATGAAGCAAAATTTTGTAAATACCTATATAGAAGAGACTCCCTAGGCCAATCTTTGGTCAGAATTGTTTTTGTTGAAGTGTTCTTTGATGTGATTTCAATGAATTATATATTTACTTCTCTAGGAAATGAAAATGTTGACATGTAGGCAATTTGGTAACTGTGCTTTAGGTTCTTGATGAATTCTGGATTTAAAAAATGGAACATTTAGTGCATCAGTAATTCAGTAGTCAAGCAGAGCATCTGGCATACCTGAGGTATAGGGTTTGATTCCCTGCAATGCCTGTCCTTCCTGTCAGGGTAAGAGGCAGGCAATGCCATATGGCCCTGGCTCATGCATGAGTTGAAAAGCCACAATCAAAATGGAGCATTCATGAGCATGATTAACATATGCTCATTTCCCCTGCAACAGATTCCCTTTTAGTTGGTGAACAAAATTTGCTAAAATCAGCCTTGACATTAGGTGATTTGCTTGGTTCATGGATGTAGAATGTGTGCAAAGTATTAATAATGAATGCACTGAAAGTGCAATGATACTGCCTGACATGTTTTAATAAAGAGTACCATTTTTTTAAATTGCACTATTTTCCAAAATGTTAAGCTTAAGAAAACCTAACCCAGCCTAGAATAAGCTTGCCTTAGCTGCTTTTGAGGAAAAACTATTTTCAAATCTGCTTTTAAAAATCCATGTTAGAAAATTGTAGCCTAATCAAAGTAAGCAACCCTTTGTTTGTTTTATGGAAGTAAAATGTATGCAAAACTTTTCTCACGAACACCTTGAAGCACAATACCATTTTGGTTTGGATACTATATAATGTAGAAATAGGGAAATTATGGAAAACTAACCTATTCTACTGATGTTTGGTCTAAAGCCAACTGATGTTGGATAACCTAAAACCAATTACAATGTTGGGTCACCTATTATCATTACACTGCGAAATGAGTATGTCTGATTTACCATTGACCAAAGAAATGGTAGAAGAATTTGTTAGGTAAGGTTCAACTGATCCAATACATTAAGCTTTGAGGTTTTGGTTTCCTTTGACCCAGCCAGGCCTGGAAAATGCTGTATACAAGCATGTTGGCTGAAATGTGCATAGAGGTAACCAGTGTGCAGATTACATTTTTTAGTCTTCAATCTCAGTGTCTGATTGATCTTTTGGATACAAAAATAAGTGGACATTTTCTGGAAAGGATAATGTTCTGGATGACAAACATTCAGGATGAAACCATTTGTTTCAAGCCCTGCCCAACATTCCCCAAGATGTTTTACAGCCTGTGCAAGCACTTTCTTGATTCATGAAATAGTAAAGTGTGTTTAACAGTTGCTATCTTTTTCAGATGTCTGTGGAGTTCCTGTGATAATCAGATTGCTGCTGGATAACTTAATGACAAATAAATAAGTGTAATCCATTTGTTTTCTATCAACCATCATGTCACAATCCATGCTAGACTTGAAGAAATTTAGATTTCAGAAGCATGCATCTGTTAAGGCTGAAAAAGAGTCCCTAGACATGGTTGAAGATGCATCTGATACAATTCCTGCAGGTAATTCACCATTTCAATGCATTGTGTAAGGTGACAGGGGTTCCCAACCCTCTTCAAGACAGATCTGGGATGACAGCTGCTCATTGAGACACCCAGTTTATCTAATACCTGACATATCTGATGCCTGCCAAATATTCTGGTTCCCATGCTGCATTGATTACTTTTCTACTTTTAGTCTCCACTTGCTAAGTACTGGCTAAGGCTAGAGCAAATATTAAGTAATGTTTTAGAATCCTAGATTGATAATGAAAATGTTTGTGGCACTTCAATTTGGATCTGATTTCCTTTTTGTATTTCTGACATTAATAATTCATTTTTTTTTGTACTTTCCAATCAGTTTTATGCATGTCACCAAAGGCATTAAGTGTTCAGTGATTTGAAACAGCTCCATTCAATCTTTTGGGGAAAAAGGAGTGGATGCCTTGAGGAGGATACTGTTCTGGATGGTAAACATCCAAGATAAGGTGGCCTTTCCAGTCCTGCCCTAGAGTCGGGTCCGGCGCACACCAAGCGCGTCCTGGGTTGTACGGCGTTGGACGTCCATCTAAAAAGGAGCGCAAATGCTCGCGTATCGCGGTGCTCAGTTTAGCTCCGTTCGAGACGGCCGTAGGAGTTGCGTGTGTCGTGGAGCAGGGATGGCCGAGTGGTTGGTGTGTTGAGCTCCGGTTGCCAAAGGTCCTGAGTTCAACACTCGCACCACTCGGGATATTTCGCAATGCCGCGACCCAACGGCGAAATGATGGGTATGATGATGATGGGAAATGATGGGACCCAGCGCCAGTAGCCATCGTCCTACGTAGTCGTGAAACACCCGGCGAAAAACGGTCGCGTTTGTGTTGCAGCTGCACCATATTGCGCCCGTAGCAGCTTCACGAGAAGTCGAGACAGTCCCACTTTTTGACAGACGTCGGATGGGCATCAGAGGGACGTAGATTCTCGCTCCCAAGTCCCCGCCATGTACCGCGCCCGTCAGAATCGGATAGACCCCGACGTTTTGCAGCTGTTCGATCGACGTGCGACGTCCATAGCATGTAGATCCGGCGAGTTGCGCGCCGGGCGTCTGTCACGTGGCGGATTGTATGTGCGACAGAGACAGCCGACAGCCCCCAGACCAGTCCCGTCATCGGCCGGAGGCGCATCACCTCCTGCCAAAGTGACGCAAGTTCCGTAGGGGCCGACGCGCCGCAAAGGCCAGACGACCAATCAGAAAGTCCCGTTTTCAAGGCGGTGAGTATGACGTGATTCGTTACGCTGTTTGAGTGAAGTGCCTTTGCCTTCCCACTTGGTAACTGGCACATGATGTGTTGCACTATGTCAGTGAAATGCCGTTGGTTTCCCACTTTGTAGCAAGCATGTGAGTTTCCGTGAAGGTCGTATGCCGAAGGGATGCATGGAGGAACTGTCCCAGAGTGAAGCGCATGTACAAAATTCCATATTCACAGAAGGTTGCAGAATGAAGGATTGTAGGTAGCGCCGGTCCAGGAAGGTCCTGTTCCACCCCTCTTGAATAGCTTAGCAGCACTCGCTGTATGCAAACTTTGGCCCCTAGTGGAGATCGGGATTTGCTGCGCCAGTTGGGTTGAGTGGTATATAGTAGGACACACTGGATGTTGCTTCAGTATAGAAAGGTCCCTGGGTGCCCAAATCCGTTTTTTTAGATGAGTTTCAGTGCAAGTGGATGGGTTGAAGTTGAACAAAACCAGGTTGCCCTCGGTTTTGTTCTGTCCTGGTCCAATGCATGCGTAGCTGTCATGCACAACGATTGTCATGGATAGGATCCCTGGCAGTCTGACCCAAACCAACCAAATCCATGCTAACCGAAGTGATGCTATTGAAGACAACTGCAACCCAGCCAATGGAGCCTGAAGTGGCTCGGGCCGCCCCATAAACTGGATATGATCCTTTTAGTTGGGATATAGAAAATGTTTGGCGTCCGGATGGTCTAGAACACACGTATAGTAATTTGCTCACGGCCGATTTATACTTGTCAGTAGTTGTTTGGAGGCCGTCCACTGTCAAAGCAGTGTATCTGGTATAGGTGGCGCTGATTGAGATTTGAATCCTGGATCGATTTCACCTGGTGGATGTTTAGTGAAACTGTAGTACATTAATTGCACAAATGAGGGCGGTGGAGTATTTGTGTTTTTTTGGCTGATAAATTTAAGAATTTCACAACTGGTAAGGGGCCAAGCTCCCATGAAGTAAAGCGCTGATTGTCATGACGGTGAACGGAGACTGCAACGAGCGAAGATGTTGGAACTGACGGCCAGGTACGGCAGTGATGACTGACATGTTGGTTTCCTCGGAGGAGGGTTGGATTGGAAAAACCTTGAATGGACCTGAAGCACCGCGGGCGCCAGCTTTGCGCAGTGGCGATACAGTAACCAATGAGGTTTATCCGAGGTGCTGTTATTGCTAGTTGAAAACTTTACCCAATACCCCGCCTGGACGACGTGAAATACCGTCGGACAAGGCAATGTTTGAAGGGCCCCACGGGGCCATACCAAGCCGAGTGAAAAATGATGTTATTGGTATTGGGGTGATTTGCATTGGCGGGCGAGACATTGGACATCGACCATAAGCAGCAGCATAAGGGAGGGAGGTTTCCCGACGTATTTTGTCGATTTTGCACACTTGACTTGTTGGTCGTGTGAAATATGTAATATGATGTTCAACAAGTTATTTTGTATGCAAATTGCCTACTTTTACTTGCATGTACAATCTGGTTGTTTTTCGTTCGATGACTTTTTTTGCATGAACAATCCGAGGCCAATTTCAATAGCGTCACAAGTTGTATGTTCAGACTGAATTCGGTGTGAATCCACAGTCTGTGATGTTAGTGAAATTGGCCGCAGTTTGGCGGTTCCAAGACCCATTTTGGGCTGATCTCACCATTGAAAGGTCATCCTGAATGTATGTGCAGTTTTGGTGCTGGAAGGCACGGCGCCGGCCCGATTGTACACTTGGACCGCAGTGCAGTGTGACCGTGCAGCCTGTGCGACTGGCTGTTCTGCAGAGATCCATCAAACGATGCGTGCTGAGCGACAGCGACGATACAGAGCCGGGGCCCGATGGGGCGGGGCCGGGGCCCGACGATCCAGCACACCCGGACAACATCGAGAGGAACCTCGCCTTCATGCGCGAAGCGTTCCCCGAGCACGACGTCATGGTGAGCTCGTCCCCAGCAGCACTCGGTGCGTGGATAGTCTAGGGACAAGTTGCTCGTCTCACAATCGAAAGGTTGTGGGTTCGAGTCTCACCTGTCGCTACTCTTCGCCCGCGACCAATTGGCGTGAGAGATTGGCGACGCTACATGACTCAACGGTCGATGTGTCGTAAAACCAATAACCATTCGGTGCTTGGTGGCCACTCCGGCCACAAACTGGATCAAGTTCACACGCAAGATTTCAAATGGGACGAAGCAGCCCTAATTGTACTCATTTAGTGAAAGATAGCATATTCACCTCACGTGGTTGGCAACTGGTGCACGTGTTCATTGTCACCTAGTTTAGTGCACACCGTCTCTGTTCAGATCCTCACACGCTATATCAGGGGAGGGTCTCATTGAAGTCCCCCATCTTAATTCCATGTTGAGCGTTGCATGAAACAAGCAGGGAAACAACGATTGAAAAGCCCCTTGACGAATATGGTTTACAATAGTGTCGCTTGAATTTGTGGATAATTTGATGGTTGGTTATTGGTTTTACGACACATCGACTGTTGAGTCATGTAGCGTCGCCAATCTCTCACGCCGATTGGTCGCGGGCGGAAAGTAGCGACAGGTGAGACTCGAACTCACAACCTTTCGATGGTGAGACGAGCAACTTACCCCTAGGCTACTCGTCCCCGTGGATGACTTGAAAACGAAAATGTATATAGCAAGAGTTGATTTTTCAAAAACACTTAATATCAGCATATTCAGGTAGTTTATGTGCAATGCAATGTTTACACTATTTAGGCCATCAAAACTGAAATAAATAAAGATGGTATAAGTCGGCTTAACCCACGATACCACAACATACACTATGTTGTAATCTAACCTGAGGCCGCTTGTTGGAGGTCAAACAAGTTGCATAAGGAACTTCCCATGCTTCTGTGCGCCTACCGAGGCAAAATGATGTTAGATGAGCATGGATATTACACAAATAAGAGAATCAGCCAAAGATTGGGCGTGATCTTAGGTTGCTGTCTTCACCTCTAACAAAAATCTGATATATGCATTTTGAAGACACTGTACAATTGTACACATGGAACAAGTTTCATTTAATATCTTCATGTGTATGAGTTATTGATCCTCATTTTTTTAGGTGGTCATTTTGACTTGACCTAGTTCAATGACCTTACATGACCTTTTCGCTTCGGACGTTTTCCCGCTTCCGCGGAAAAAAATCGCGAGGGGGAGAGGGCTTAAAATTACATGGGGGAATGTCATTCATTTCCATATTAAACAAACACTGGTTTCTAAAAATTCTGGGAATGCGGAAATAATGCAACGGAAATCGTCTGATGCGAAGAAGGTCCCGGCATGGCGTAGTGGAAGCAAGCCATCTTGGAAGAGGTGAAGTAACCCGGAGTCTGAACCGTTGTGTCCGCCGCATCAGTATTGGGTGTGGCACTGGTCTGTCTAGAGCGTGCCTCCGCGGTCAGCGACCCTGACCAGTAGTTGACCGCCGGTACAGTCGACGCAGTCGACAGTCAGCCTCAGATTTGGATGCTGTGCTGCAGGAACGTCTGTGGGGATGCTGTGTGACGTTACCGGGTGTTGTGCTGCAGGACCTGCAGGACTGCCTGTGACGTTACCGGGTGTTGTGCTGCAGGACCTGTAGGACTGCCTGTGACGTAACCGGGTGTTGTGCCGCAGGACCTGCAGGACTGCCTGTGACGTTACCAGATGCTGTGCTGCAGGACCTGCAGGACTGCCTGTGACGGTGCCGGGTGTTGTGCTGCAGGACCTGCAGGACTGCCTGTGACGTTGCCGGGTGTTGTGCTGCAGGACCTGTAGGACTGCCTGTGACGTAACCGGGTGTTGTGCCGCAGGACCTGCAGGACTGCCTGTGACGTTGCCGGGTGTTGTGCTGCAGGACCTGCAGGACTGCCTGTGGCGGCACGGCTGGCTGCTGGAGCCGGCGATGACGTCACTGGACGCAGGTCCGGAGCGGCCGCCGGTGGCCGGCGCGGCGCCGCCGCCCGTCAAGCGGCGGCGGCTTCTGAAGCTCTGCTCCGACACCAGTGACGAGGATACGCCCGACGTTAAAGTCTCGTTGGACGCCGTGCACGGCAGCGCTCTCATCAAGAGAGAGGAAGATGGCTGTGACAAGAGAGAGACAGGTGACTATGACGAGAGAGAGAGAGAGAGAGAGAGAGAGAGAGAGAGAGAGAGAGAGAGAGAGAGGGAGAGGGAGAGAGAGAGACAGGTGACTGTGCCAAGAGAGAGACAGGTGACAGACTGCGCGGAGCACACAGTATTTTTTTTGCATTGTAGCGCTGCGTTAAAATGTCTTTGTGGTTTATTGAACGCACTTGGTAAAATTGGATGTGAAATGTGATACTTAGAGTTTGCGAACTACTACCTCGGGTATGCATAAGTTTGAGCTTCAGGCGAGTTTCTGACGATTTAGTCTCAAAATGGTGGTCTTCAAAGGAATCAGAAGGAAGCATTGACCGATGTATCTGATGTGTCCCTAAGCCCCTAAGCCCCAGCAGTCGGCCAACCAGCGGCTGAACAACCGGCTGAAGTGCATATGCAGGGGACAGAGAGAGCATAGCACAAATTCCTCATGTGGCCAGGTGGACACTTGTCTGATGGATGTCACCCTCCAGCACAGGTGGCTGGTACAGTTTCTGGGAGTGGCCACCTTAGCGTCCATGCGTGAACTACATGACATCATGGTCATCAGCAATGTTCACCATCATGCAATGGATTCATCATTTCTGCTTGAACAGCTCCTTGCTGTGATCCAACAGTATTTCAGAATAATCTGTCATTTTCTGGCTAATGTCAAGGTCACCTTAAAATCAATCACAGTGATTAGTTTCAATATGTCTTTCCTGATTTAAACAAATGCCTTCAGCTTCATTGTTACTTTGAGTTGTACAAGCAGGCAGAGTTTAAAGTGCAAAATCAGTAATCATGTCAAGATGTAGGACTGAGACTGATTCCTGGCCATGTGCAATTTACCACAAAAATGTGGAAAGTTGGGACACTGCTGTATATTTACAACTTCTAAATGTGCACCAAGAACATTCACAAAATTATCAGGTGACGGAATACATAGGTTTGATTTAGTTGACTGTAATATGTCCAAGTCATGGGTACTTTTTCCTAAGTACTTGTAGCCTAAGTACAAGGATGCATGTTACATACACACACACACACCAATCGGCATGCACAAATGCACAGGGACTAATGGCACTCGGAATGGGACGCGGAAACCTTTCTGTACGTTTACGACTGCATAGTGCATGGGTGACTGTATGCCTACTAGACCGACTGTACATGGGCACCTGTGGGTATGTTATGCATGAGCCAGCAACATTATGTTTTACAGCAGAAGGATCGTGTGTTTTTACAAGATCAGTGTGCACAATGGCCAATATCACATTTCAATGATTTTGGCTATATGATGAACATGGTCGATGCGTCCTAAAGCCCAGATGACTGAAACTAACTACTCAAATACTCAATGATTCCCAATTCAAGAACACTATTGAATATGACTGTCCATTTTATGGATTTCTTCTGGTAAGTATGATTTATCACAATGCAGTGACCTGACCCTGACCAATGCATTGGTCAGGGTCAGGCCTGGCCAATCCTGTCAGACAGGTCACCATTGCAATGGTGACCTGTCTGATAGTAGCCTGACCCTGACCAATGGTGACCTGTACGACAGTAGCGTGACCCTGACCAATGGTAGCCTGTCCGACAGTAGCCTGACCCTGACCAATGGTAGCCTGTCCGACAGTAGCCTGACCCTGACCAATGGTGACCTGTACAACAGTAGCCTGACCCTGACCAATGGTGACCTGTCTGACAGTAGCCTGACCCTGACCAATGGTGACCTGTCTGACAGTAGCCTGACCCTGACCAATGGTGACCAATGTGACAATGGTGACCTGTCTGACAGTAGCCTGACCCTGACCAATGGTAGCCTGTCTGACAGTAGCCTGACCCTGACCAATGGTGACCTGTCTGACAGTAGCCTGACCCTGACCAATGGTGACCTGTCCGAAGGTAGCGTGACCCTGACCAATGGTGACCTGTCTGACAGCAGCCTGACCCTGACCAATGGTGTCCTGTCTTTAGCCTGACCCTGACCAATGGTGACCTGTCCGAAGGTAGCCTGACCCTGACCAATGGTGACCTGTCTGACAGCAGCCTGACCCTGACCAATGGTGACCTGTCTGACAGTAGCCTGACCCTGACCAATGGTGACCTGTCCGACAGTAGCGTGACCCTGACCAATGGTAGCCTGTCTGACAGTAGCCTGACCCTGACCAATGGTGACCTGTCTGACAGTAGCCTGACCCTGACCAATGGTGACCTGTCCGAAGGTAGCGTGACCCTGACCAATGGTGACCCTGACCAATAGTGACCTGTCTGACAGTAGCCTGACCCTGACCAATGGTGACCTGTCTGACAGTAGCCTGACCCTGACCAATGGTGACCTGTCTGACAGTAGCCTGACCCTGACCAATGGTGACCTGTCTGACAGTAGCCTGACCCTGACCAATGGTGACCTGTCTGACAGTAGCCTGACCCTGACCAATGGTGACCTGTCTGACAGTAGCCTGACCCTGACCAATGGTGACCTGTCCGACAGTAGCCTGACCCTGACCAATGGTGACCTGTCTGACAGTAGCCTGACCCTGACCAATGGTGACCTGTCTGACAGTAGCCTGACCCTGACCAGGCCGTGACCCTGACCAATGGTGACCGTCTGTCTGACAGTAGCCTGACCCTGACCAATGGTGACCTGTCTGACAGTAGCCTGACCCTGACCAATGGTGACCTGTCTGACAGTAGCCTGACCCTGACCAATGGTGACCTGTCTGACAGTAGCCTGACCCTGACCAATGGTGACCTGTCTGACAGTAGCCTGACCCTGACCAATGGTGACCTGTCTGACAGTAGCCTGACCCTGACCAATGGTGACCTGTCTGACAGTAGCCTGACCCTGACCAATGGTGACCTGTCTGACAGTAGCCTGACCCTGACCAATGGTGACCTGTTGTAGCCTGACCCTGACCAATGGTGACCTGTCTGACAGTAGCCTGACCCTGACCAATGGTGACCTGTCTGACAGCAGCCTGACCCTGACCAATGGTGACCTGTCTGACAGCAGCCTGACCCTGACCAATGGTGACCTGTCTGACAGTAGCCTGACCCTGACCAATGGTGACCTGTCCAACAGTAGCCTGACCCTGACCAATGGTGACCTGTCCGACAGTGGTGCCCGTGAAGCCTGCGGCGGCGGCGCGACGACGTCCCAAGGTAGCCGCGTCGGCGCCCGAGAGCGACGATGACGACGACTTCGAAGTCAAGTACCCCGTCTATTGCGTGAGGTAGGCGCGATCGCTGTATGGAATGTCCATGAAGAGGCCCGAGAATGGAGGCCGACACCAGTGTCGCTCGCCCAGGGAGACGTGTTTTATTTTGTACGTTGGCATGCACACATGTCGCCCAATGCTGAGTTGCGCTTTTCCGATGCTAAATTGCTTCCATCAAAAGCTTAAAATGAACAGTTAAGAGCGTATTCCTCATCCAAGAATGTCCACTAGCTACGGTTGCACGATCCCCTGTGGCGGTGACAGTAGAACGTTCCCCCATTGAAGTGACCGCGACTCGGTCCCCTGTAGAAGTGGCAGTGGAACATGTCCTGTGTAGCAGTGCACTACACGGTCCCCTGTGGCAATAGTGGCATGGACATGGTCTCCTGTGTTAGTGCCAGTGACATGGTCCTCTGTGGCAGTGCACGGTCCCCTGTAGAAGCGACAGTGGTGCACGCCCTGTGTAGCAGTGCCTCCCCTTGGCATCACGCCCTTAGAAGGACATGGTCCCTGTGTAGCAGTGCCATTAACACGGTCCCCTGTGGCAGTGCACGGTCCCCTGTAGAAGCAACAGTGGTGCACGTCCTGTGTAGCAGTGCCATTAACACGGTCCCCTGTGGCATTGCACGGTCCCCTGTAGAAGCGACAGTGGTGCACGTCCTGTGTAGCAGTGCCATTAACACGGTCCCCTGTGCCAGTGGCAGTGACAACATCTCAACGTCGTCTGGACTAGTCTCCGCTTGGATACTTTGGTCCGACTGACGATTGTATGGGCGCTGCATGACCTCTGCAGTCGATGCGCCCTGAAATCCAAATCACAAACTAATATGTACTGTGACAGTGGCCCTGTCTCCTGTGGCAGTGACAGTGACCCTGTCTCATGTGGCAGTGGCAGTGGCACTGCCTCTTGTGGCAGTGACAGTGACACTGCCTCTTGTGGCAGTGACAGTGACACTGTCTCCTGTGAAAGTGACACTGTCTCCTGTGACAGTGACACTGTCTCCTGTGACAGTGACACAGTCTCCTGTACAATGAAAATGACATGGTCTCCTTTGGCAGTGACAGTGTCATGGTCTTCTGTCACAGTGGCAGTGATACAGTCTCCTGTGACAGTGCCACGGTTTCTTGTGGCAGTGGCAGTGACATGGTCTCCTGTGACTGTGGCAGTGACACAGCCTCCTGTGGCAGTGGCGGTCTCCTGTGGCGGTGACAGTGACATGGTCTCCTGTAGCAGTGACAGTGTTACAGTCTCCTGTGGCAGTGACGGCGACATGGACTCCTGTGACAGTGACAGTGGTGCTGTCTCCTGTGGCAGTGACAGTGACACAGTCTCCTGTGGCAGTGACAGCGACGACGAGCAGGACGGCGCCGGCCGGCGGCCGACGGACGAGGCGCGGCTGCGTACCGAGCGCGCCTGGGTGGTCGACTTCCTCGACACGGCCACTGCCGACGAGCTCGCCTGCATGGCCAGCTGCAGTCGCAAAAAGGCCGAGCTGATCGTCGAGCAGCGGCCCTTCACCGACTGGAGCCGCGCGGTGAGTGTCGGGGCGTCCGCGGCGGAGTGGGCCGTCCACTCCGACTGTCCACTCCGACCGTCCGTTCTGACCGTCCACTCCGACCGTCCGTTCCGACCGTCCGTTCCGACCGTCCATTCCGACCGTCCACTCCGACCGTCCACTCCGACTGTCCACTCCGACCGTCCATTCCGACCGTCCATTCCGACCGTCCGTTCCGACCGTCCACTCCGACTGTCCACTCCGACCGTCCACTCAGGCCGCCGCACATCGCATGGTCTGGCTAAGTCACGGATAGAGTTCCCGGGTGGGTGAGGGTCGGGCAGGGAGTCTGAACCACCATGGTTTGGTACTCCGGTGATGTTAAGTTGTTATTTTCCATATTCAATCTGGAAATGTCCTGGAAAGAGAGGCTTGAACGTCCTAGCCTGGGGGAAGTCTCCTTGGGCTCAGTGCAGCGGAGCGGTGGTGCGCCTGGTGCGACAAGCTATATTGACGTGGAAGTATTGACTGCCTTGGCGACATAGCGTGCGTATCTGTTGGGCTGGCGAGGTGAGAGCTCCGGCGGCAGTGTGACAGGACCGACGGAGCCGTGCCGGGGAGCGGTCACCTGCAGTCACCGCTGTCCGTTCGCCGCAGGTGGCCAAGTTCACGGCCGCCAGGGGTCTGACGCCGCACCTGCTGAACGAGGCGTCACGGGTCCAACACATGCGCGGCGCGCTCAGACGCCTTCTGACGCGCTGCGAGGAGATCTCGCTGAAGCTGAAGGCGCGCGTGACCGAGCTGATCCAGGGCGACGACGACCGGGACAAGATCGTCGAGCAGCCGTCCAATCTGAATCCCGAGTAAGTCGCCACACAACCCTCCGATCTGAGCCCCGAATATGTCGCCGCACGGCCTTCTGATCTGAACCCTGAACAGACATGGGGATGAAGCAGACTTCGGCTCTGCGAATCCGGTTTGTTTTAGGTCAGCTTCGGCTTGGTTTGCACGATTTCGGCTTTTGCATCGGCTTGTTGGTTGGCTTCGTCTTCAGTTCCGAAGAAGTGCCTGATCATAACTTACTTTTTACCAACTATGCTTTTCTTAAGTGGAAAACACAAATGTCAGAGTGAATTAGCAAAGTGCAATGTAATAATCAATGAATTACAACATTTTCCTGTAATTCATAATTTCTTCCAAACAAATGTGCCAGTGAAAGCCTTGCCCACATTATACATGCACTTGGTTTAGCACCCCATGCAATTTTTCAGGTCCCACATCAACGTCCTTTGTTCGCAACAACTATGTAACAGTTGTACCAACTTGCAATAGTGAATGAGGATTAGTGTGTATGTGTGTATGTCTTTGTGTGTCTGTGTGTGTCTATGTGTGTGTCTGTGTATGTGTGTATGTGTCTGTGTATGTGTGTCTGTGTGTGTGTGTCTGTGTCTGTGTCTGTGTGTTTGTCTGTGTCTGTGTGTGTGTCTGTCTGTGTCTGTGTGTGGCTGTATGTGGTGTTGTGTGGTGTGTGTACGTGCACGCATGCATGCGTGGGTGCGTGCGTGTTTATAAACGAGACGCAAAGTTTAATAGAATGATTTCGACTTCGGCTTCGTGTTTTGTTCTTTGCTTCAGCATCGGTTTCTAGCTATTGATTGGCTTTGGATTCGTAATTTTTCACAGTTTCGGCTTTAAAACCAAAATGGCCTCGTCGATATGTCTGGCCCCAGGCAGCTCGCCAGACAGACAGCTCGCCGGACATTTCCCCCAGACAGTTCCCCCAGGCAGCTCGCCGAATCTTAGCCCACGGGAAGTAGCCGAATAGTGCCCTCATCTGAGCCCACAGGACAGGGTCCTAACATTACATTTCTATTAACTGTGAGGATGAAAAACGAAGTTGCTTTGGAATACTGAAACATGGGAATAAAACAAGGGATAGTCACTCAAGGATGAAAAATCAGGATGTACCATTTACTTCAGTCACCTGCATTTCACACTTCAGGAAGGTACATCATGACTATGATCATACTTGCTATGCAGGAACATCATGCAAATTTAAGACAAGAATTGAATATTATAGTTCCATTAACTGTGCATTTCCAGGTAATATAGATAATTATTTTACACTGCCACAGGAAGTCGCCGAACAGGGCCCTCATCTGAGCCCAGAGTAATTAACTGAACAGCACCCTCATCTGAGCCTACAGGAAGCCGCCGAACAGCGCCCTTATCTGAACCCAGAGTAATTAACTGAACAGAGAGCCCGCAGGACGTCGCCGAACGGCGCCCTGATCTGAGGCCACAGGAAGTCGCTGAACTTGTGTGGTTCACTGTGCTGCGAACTGAAGCTGATGCGTCTCATGAACACGTTCGGTCGGCCAGCAGCGCTGCCGACCGGCTGCCGACGGCTGTTCTTTTCTGTACTTGGCTGTCACTGGCCCTTCTGTGCCATTGTTTTCCATTTATGGGTCTTCCTGTTCTGTGATTGGCCGCTGGTTGCACGTTGGTGCGTTGATTGGCTGCTGGTCGCGTTTTCAGGATGCACCTCTCTCCGTACCAGATGATCGGTCTGAGCTGGCTAATTCTCATGTTCAAGGAAGGTCTGAACGCCGTGCTGGCAGGTAGGTTTCCGTCCGGCCCCATCTGTAGCATTTGCACTGGATCGTCAAACTTCGATATCCACTCCATGGTCAGCATAGTATAGGCCCAAAGTATGTCGATTCGTCAACCGTCGATGACGTCATTTCCATTGTCAACATAATGAAAGTCCAAAGTTATGCAAAGCCGTCAGCATTCAATGACGTCATCTCCGTTGTCGATACAAGGTACGTCTAGAGTTATGTGAAGTCCACCTCCGATAATGTCATTTCCATTGTCAACACAATGTAGGTCTATAGTTATGTAAAGTCCACCTCCGATAATGTCATTTCCATTGTCAACACAATGTAGGTCTATAGTTATGTAAAGTCCACCTCCGATAATGCCATTTCCATTGTCTACACAATGTAGGTCTATAGTTACGTGAAGTGTCCGTGTACTGCGATAGTGGCCTGTCTGCGTTGTTTGCGGTTCGATCTAATGGTTTCCAAAAACTGTCCCAAATAAAATACGTGTATGGCTTTGTCGGCACTATTTAATTCCCCACCTTCTGAGAGTTTCCATGCATAGCGTTCCCATGGCAATGCCACATGCTTGTGGCATTGCCATGGAAAATAGAGATGTAAATGGAGTCTACCTTTGCTAGTCAAGGTGTAACTGAAATGTCGCATGGTGCATTACGTATATTGTGTGAAACTGAATGGCATGATTCTAGTTCTGCATGAATTCCAGCATAACTTGAAAATTTATAAGCAGCAATTAAAGGTCGTTGTAAGCTTTTTTATAATTATTATTTACCTATTTCTTTAGTGCATTGGTATTAAAACTTAGTAAGAGGTAAACAAAAAGCCAAATATTCAACTACATTTCCAATATTCATGTGTTGTTCTCCACTCGAATGTCTGAACTTGGACATGCTGCTCAGATGAGGCTGGGCCCGGGAGGGCGGACCACAGAGACAAATGACACACGACAGGGCCGCTCGTCTGCCGTGTGTATCTGTGTGTCCGGTGTGACGCAGACGAGATGGGGCTCGGGAAGACGATCCAGGCGGTGTCGTTTCTGGCCTATCTGCAACAGCAGGAGCCGGCGTGGAAGTACCTGGTGGTGGTGCCGTCGTCCACGCTCGGTGAGTACCTGGTGGAAGTACCTGGTGGAAGTACCTGGCGGAAGTACCTGGTGTTGCCGCCGTCCACGCTCGGTGAGCTGCCGTCAGAGCAGATGTGGCCCGTTCGGTCCCTTCACACGCACCATTGCGCAGTGACCGAATTCACTTTCTGTTGGTGGGCGCTACATGACCAATGTAGTCGATGCGCCCTAAAGCCCTAATAACTAACACTTTCTGTTGGGCGTCTGAAGTGAATGAAAAGCTGCAACTTGTATTATCAAAAGTGTAAATAAATTCATCGAATTGCTACATGCGTCTGCAGCACAGCTACATCAGATTAGTTCAGGCAGATGCGGCCTCCGTGAACACGATACAAATATGCAACTGGAGGCAGCTGAAGGGAGCTGAATGATATCATCATAAGTATCCGAATGCCATATATGTATAGGCCTGTGAAAGGTGCAAGTGAAACTGAAAGTGCGGACATTGTATGCACATAGGACGCAAAATGACCCTAGATGTCGACGCGCCCCTAAACTCCAATCCACCACCATTATATGCACATAGTATTCCTGCTAAGCACAACGCTATCTACCATGTCAAATAGGGTTGGCCTTTTCGCGGGTCTCAGCTTTGGTTACCCATAGTTGTGGCGCGCGGTTTGGTAATGCGCTTAAAGGTGGCTTAACGACATGCGGTGTCCTATTCAATACTGAAATCCACTTGGCAGTTTTAATCAGAAGCACTGGTGTGTTATATTTCGCGGCTGGGTATGCGGTATAGGGTAACAGTGATGCCATCAACAGACAATTGGGCGCGCGAGCTGTCGGTGTGGTAATAGTGGTGCCATCAACAGACAACTGTGCGCGAGCTGTCGGTGTGTGGTAACAGTAATGCCATCAACAGACAACTGGGCGCGCGAGCTGTCGGTGTGGTAATAGTGGCGCCATCAACAGACAACTGTGCGCGAGCTGTCGGTGTGTGGTAATAGTGGTGCCATCAACAGACAACTGTGCGCGAGCTGTCGGTGTGTGGTAATAGTGGTGCCATCAACAGACAACTGTGCGCGAGCTGTCGGTGTGTGGTAATAGTGGTGCCATCAACAGACAACTGTGCGCGAGCTGTTGGTGTGTGGTAATAGTGGTGCCATCAACAGACAACTGTGCGCGAGCTGTCGGTGTGTGGTAATAGTGGTGCCATCGACAGACAACTGTGCGCGAGCTGTCGGTGTGTGGTAACAGTGGTGCCATCGACAGACAACTGGGCGCGCGAGCTGTCGGTGTGGTGCCCCAGCCTGCAGGTGGTGGAGTACCGCGGCCTGATGGAGCAGCGCCGCGAGACGCGCCACCTGGTGCTCTACGGTGACGTCGGCTGGCACGTGATGCTCACCACGTGAGTCCCGGCGGGGCGGGTGGGGTGGGGTCAGTGATACATTATTCGTCAAATAGGGTGGAATATACCACTTTCTGAACTCTGAATTGACATCCCTTCCAACGGAGTATCGACATCCCGCTTCATGATGAGTCGTTGTGAAGTCTTCATATCTAATTTCCAACAGGTTCTTGTTGACAAGTATGCTGATACTCGTCATTGCAGATTGTGCTGCACACACCTCTTTGCCCAATTTCAGGTACAAGGATAACCTATGATTATCTTTGAATTGTGTTTTGTTAACCAATATCAGTTGATACTGATAGGCATTTTGTATTGCTATCACTAAAATAGCTTCGTCTAAATTAGGTATCTCAAAACAGAGGAAAAATTGGCAGATATGAGTATGCAGCTGGATCGGAATTGTGTTCAAATAACTTATAATTTTTGTTAAATGACATGGTTTTCACGACGAAATTCGACATCCAACTGTACTCGTTTCGACACCGCACACCTAACGAAAAACCATTATTTTAGCACTGGGCGGGGTGGGTGTCGTGTCGACAGGTCGCCGCCACCTGTCGGTGACGGTGACATGGGGGGGGGGGCGAGTAGCATAGGGGTAAGTTGCTCGTCTCACAATCGAAAGGTTGTGCGTTCGAGTCTCACCTGTCGCTACTTTTCGCCCGCGACCAGTCGGCGTGAGAGATCGGCGACGCTGCATGACTCAACGGTCGACGTGTCGTAAAACCAACATCCGACGGACGGTGACATAGGATAGCCGCAACATGCGGGCACGTTGTGTGTGGGTTGCTCGGTGATCTCCGCTAGACACTATGTTTAGTGTAGATACTACACTGCACTGCATAGCATAGACATTATGTTTAACGGTGTATTTGGTCCATTTTCGATAGTGTAGCTTGGTCTGTGTATTAACACATAAGTGCGGGAACGGGGGAGAAAATGGGCGTCTATGCTCCCTCCCCACACCTTGTGTGATCTTAGCCATTCAGCTATTCAGGACAAAGTGGCCATGCTCACTACACCTTTCACCAGCCTACCTACGTCCTTGTATTACGTCATACCTACGTCCTGCGTCCTTGTATTGTACCTTAGCCAGGTGATCTACACTGGAGTCCTTGCCAATGATACCAAAAGCCGAGTCTCCCTTCAACAACCGGCAAATGCTCTGAGTGTCCCGGCTGGTTCGGCCGTAACGTTTTTGTGAGGTATGTAACGTTGCATATACTTAGCCTGGCGGTGCGGGGAATTCCGAAATGCACGTGAGAACCAACGTGTAGCAGAGCTTTGTTTTAATCTCTTCGATCAAAGTTCCTGAATAAGCTTCAGTGAAATATGACTGCATTCGACTACAATAGTTCATACCATTTGTACAACATCTCATTTTGACGTCATTGTCATTAAGATGTTTGGTAGCAACTGTTGTTTTTCTCATTTCGTCATTTTTCATGCCTAATATCCTTTACCTTTTCACGTTAGAACTGGTTTTGAAGTCTTGGGTTCATACCCTCTGTTGCAGACTGCGAGTTGTATAAATAAGCGCCAACTATGTGGCTTCTATAGACGGCGCACCCGAGCTCTAGAGTTATCAATAGATAGAAAGCCTCCGCTAGATTCCTCTGATGACACTCCTGCGCTAGTGTTTGTGCGGAGGGAAATTTGACATGTGTGTGCGTTTGCAATGCGAAAAAAAATCCTGCATCCGTTGGCAGCGCTGAGGTGCTGGCAGGCGACTGCGTGGCAGAGGGTGTGGCCGGTGGAAGCATTGTTGTGGCTGTCGGACGTGAGACGAGCGGTAGATCAGTTCGTGTTTGGGCGTTGCCGTGTGCCATTCGTGAAGCCAACAATATCTTTTACATTCTTTCCGACTCAATTTCTTCATTCGCAACATTTCGCAGTTTTTCATGCTTAATATCCTTGACCTTTTCACGTTAGGACTGGTTTTGAAGTCTTGGGTTCACACCCTTCCCACTACCAGAAGTGAATGTATGGACACGTTAGCCTCGGCAGGATGCGAAATATGCACGAGTATGCAGCTTCATTCTTGGAAAGTTGCATATTTTAAGCTACGAGGTTTTTTCCTGTTCTCCCACCACACATTTACGTTTTGCCTTGTTTCGAAAGTTGCCCCCTTTAATTTGTGAACTTTAGCCGGGCATTATGTGCAGCCAAAAGTGTGTAAAAGTTGCACTTGGTGTTTTATTGTCAGTCTCCTGAAGGTAAGATGCGATGTGATGGAGCTACCGCATGCGTTATGCCATACAAAAAAAAAACAAAAAAAACAGACAACTTATTCGGCGCGAATACGCGGGGCGAACTCAGTGCACCGATAAGCCATGTCACAGCCTGCCCAAGACTGGAGAGATCCAGTCTGGAGAGACCTCGCTCGCGGTCTGCCCAGCCAGGCGTCTTACTGGTTCGCTACCCCCCAGGTACAACATAGTTGCCTCCTCTGCCGACGACAGGCAATTCTTCAAAAACGTACACTTCAAGTATATCGTCTTCGACGAAGCGCACATGCTGAAGAACATGGCCTCGAAGCGGTACACTAACCTGATGAAGCTGAAGGTATGTGAGTGGGTAAAATTAGATGGCATGCGACATTGCCAACATTTCAATATCATTGGGGAACTTGCCATGCCGGCTATGTTGAGGGGAATAAACGGGTCTGGTTGCTGGTCGGTATTTTATACCCACGTCAAGATTGAGTACTCCTTAAGATTCTGCTGTTAATCGGATTTCCTCCATATATATTATCAAGTGATTTGGCGATAGGTGTCGAGCGCAAAAAGAGTGAGGCTCTGGCGGAGTGATTCTTACTTCAGGTAGTTTGTAAAAAGTAACTTGATGGGCTTGGTCATTACCCTTTCGAGATGTTAGAACTATACTGCCACTCACCATATGGTCCCGATAGGCATGTGTTGTAGGCTCATTCTCTTAGAGTTGTACTTCCTTATTTCCGACGTTCCAGCCAGGCTATTTTTCCGATTCTTCGTTGTACGTAAATCATGTTTCCTACCCTATACACTTCGATCCGGCGTGTTATCTGGCCTGCATGTCTGTGTGCGCGCGGCTGGCGTGTGTTGGCATCCCTGTGACCCGCGTGTCGCGTGCCGCCGAGTGACTGAGCGCTAGGCCGGTCGTCTGGGTGGTCGGGCTGCAGGGCTTTCCGACCTGTCGGTCTCACGCCACTCGTGCTGGTTGTCCGGGTGGTCGTGCTGCAGGGCTGTCCGACCTGTCGGTCTCACGCCGCTCGTGCGATGTTCGGCAGGGCGAGCACCGACTGCTGCTCACAGGCACGCCGCTGCAGAACAACCTGGTGGAGCTGATATCGCTGCTGGTGTTCGTCATGCCGCACATGTTCGGCCGTGTCAGAGACTCGCTCCAGACCATATTCGAGGTCATCCCGGTGAGTGCCCAGCGACTCCCCCGGGCGGACGCTGGGGGCGGTTTTTTCCGGGGCGCCGGATGTACACACTTGCGGCTATCGACGTGTGTGTGTACGTCTCCGGCCCGGTCGGAGGCCACCTGTTGGCCATGTCTCAGGTCGTGCTGAGTACTGGTGATCTGTGAGAGCGCTACCCATCCACCGATGCCAATGTCATGAAATTCCCAAATTTACGTCGAAAACGATTCTTTGGAACAAATACAAAAATCGATATGAGAAAGAAGATCCTATCAGAATACTGTTTTGATCTGCGGACAGAGTTTTGACTTACTGAACTTGTTTCCCTGGAACTTCACGACGTACTATAGTTGTAACTGTTGTTGTTTTCAGTTTTCACCGTACTCGACTTCTGGCCTCTGTGCCATCATATGTGCGTGTTCGTTTCTCAAAATCATGCTGCCCGCTCTTTGTGTGTTACATTGCCCAATTATTGCAATGTCATCATGGTTCGTGATGTATTCGTCTGCCGTCCTCCGCTCCACGAAACATGACTTCCGGAACACCGGCCGACGCCGATGAGTCGGGGATCAGGAGTGGTGCTGATTTGTTGTACCCATCAGCCGTGGTCTGCGACGGTCGTGGTGCCGTGAGACAAACAACTGCGGCCCGCCATCCCCCGGTAGCTTGCAGCCGACTTTGTCTCGTTCTGTGAGAAGGTCTTGGTGTGCTGTCGGTCGGTGTGAGTTTGGTCCCGACGCGTGCCATGAGTGAATGTATGTGGACATTCGCACCGCTGCGGCAGCCATGTGCGCATGCCGATCTTAGCACTGTCAGAAAATCGTCTGCAAGTGCTTTAGGTGGCATGGGGACACTTCGCGATCATCAGATCGCGACATCTCGACCTGATCTCGGACTGCAGCGGGACTTGCCAGGCCGATGCCTTGCGGTGTGCTGAGAATGTTTTCTAAGTTTGCTGGCTGCTCGCTTCGGCTGCCTTCGTGTGTTGTAGCCTGTGCGGTGACGTCTGGACCGGGTCTGAGGGGGCGACGCTGCCGTTGCAGAAGTCGTCCGGCCAGAAGGAGGGGCCCGCCTACGGCGCCGACCGCATCAGCGAGGCCAAGCGTATCATGTCGCCCTTCTTTCTGCGCCGTCTGAAGCGCAACGTGCTGCGCGACCTGCCGGCGAAGACGGAGCGCGTGCAACGGGTGCCCATGACGGCCACCCAGGCGGCCTGGTACCGTGACCTGAGGGACAACTACGTCCGGGAGGCGTCCGACAAGGTGAGGACGACCGGTGCCGTGACCTGAGGGACCGGAACGTCCGGGAGGGATCCGACAAGGTGAGGACGACCGGTGCCGTGACCTGAGGGGCAACTACGTCCGGGAGGCGTCCGACAAGGTGAGGACGACCGGTGCCGTGACCTGAGGGGCAACTACGTCCGGGAGGCGTCCGACAAGGTGAGGACGACCGGTGCCGTGACCTGAGGGACAACTACGTCCGGGAGGCGTCCGACAAGGTGAGGACGACCGGTGCCGTGACCTGAGGGACAACTACGTCCGGGAGGCGTCCGACAAGGTGAGGACGACCGGTGCCGTGACCTGAGGGACCGGAACGTCCGGGAGGCGTCCGACAAGGTGAGGACGACCGGTGCCGTGACCTGAGGGACAACTACGTCCGGGAGGCGTCCGACAAGGTGAGGATGACCGGTACCATGACCTGAGGAATCGATACACCCTGGATGCGTTCAAAAAGGTGAGACTGCTGTCACCGTGACCTGAGACACTGCTACGCTCGGGAGGCGTCCGACAAGGGGAGTAGAACAGGACGGCGTTGATAGTAACTGCACTGTGCCCTGATATTGGTGTCCATATCCTGGCTCAGAATTCCCCACATCTAAAAACATTTTGCAGCATCTTTTAAAAAATAATGATTTGTCTCGATACTGCAGTATTCCCTGAGATATTAAAAGCTGCTATTGTAATATGTAGATGAGTCAGCTCCATAAATTACAACATTGTTTCATACAGACAGATTATTTATCAATGCTGAAAAGACGGGCAAGCATATTTTTCACGAATCCATGTGATGACCGCCATATCAACATACACAACTTTCAAGGCACAGCTGTGCAAAATGTCTAGGTGTACTTAGCAATGACAATGTGACATCGAAAAGTCATTTCAACGCCATTTCTTCACACCTTATTAGAACTATTGAAAGCATATGCAAATCTTAGCACTTTCCTTCGACTAGTATATTGCTCATTCCGTATGATTATTTAATCTTACCGTATCTACTCAATTATATTGATGCATCATATTTTATCATCCCATACCATATCCCACTGTCTAAATTACAATGCTGTTATTTGGGGAAGTACTTACTAGACTAGGCTTCATAGGATTATTAAGTTGCAAAAGCCCGTTATCATGAGTATCTGTGAAAGCCTTACTGGTAACCTTCAAATGAATTATTGGTCAAGCATAACGTTTTAAAGTTCCCGGACATACTTGATGGGTAATGTCTTGGCAGCTTGCTGGCTTTTCTGAATCAATCAATATCAGCACCTCTTTCTGGTGTATTTAAGCTTCATCAACAAGGTGGCCTCGGGGTGAGACGACTCTTGTTATGCCTCTTTACGCCTTCAATGATATGATGTGTCATTACCCTTTATTGCACAGAAAAACCTTTCATTCAATAATATACTCTCGCTTCCGTAGAATTGATGATGTGTCTAGAAACGAGGTCATTTTTAGAAAACGTGTCATGCAATACAATAATAGAGAATACGAACTTCGGCAATGCATGTCATTGACTCTATGCTGAGCTATGCATGGTGACGTGTTTGTTATATTGTTCTTTGCTTTTATTGTATTCAGTTTTACCGTCGTTCTCCTTTTCTTTAATTTTGTTTGCAGTATGATATTTGTTTTGGAGAGTAAATGCAAGATTATGGATTATATAAAGTCAGTTTTCGCATTAACACCCAGCCGTAGTCCTTGCTGGAGCCCACGACAACTTTGCTAGCTTTGTTTGGGATGGCTTCAGTAATATCGTTGTACCAATATTTGATGGCGGTATCGGTGCAGCAAGATATACGAATGGGAAGTGGTGTGACCTACCCTCTCTTGCTTTGCAGGGTACCTTACCACAGTGTTAAGTTATTCGGGAACTAGGGTGAAATATACCACTTATTGAACACTCGATTGACATCCTTCTCAAAAAAGTATCGACATCCTGCTCCTTGATGGGGGCTTATGAAGTCTTCATGTCTCCTTTCTAATAGTATCTCACAAGTATCATGTCAATGCTCTCCATAAGGAATGGTAATACAAGAATATTTCGGAACGACTCCCTATCCCGAATATAGCTTTTCCTAAATTATGAATCTCTGAACAAATAATAAAGGTGCAGTCATAAGTACCTGCACCATTGGCTCAAATTTGAGTCTGAAAGACATCAAAAACATTTTACATGACACTAATTCCATGGCAAATTTCGGCAACCTGCTGTGCTCGTTTTGACATCTCACACCTAACGAAAAACCATTATTTTAACCCTGTCTTACCATGACTTGTTCTACAATCGCCGGAAATTGACGTTATTTGATCACACGGATATGAAAGAACACTTTTCTACCTATTAATGTGTAGGGGGGACGAATGGTTGTCTGCTCGTCTACCGTCTGAAGCGGCGGCGCGGCCCTATTCTGTCCGTTATTTTGTGATGGCTGGGCGATATTTTCAGTGGGCAGCCACACGGTGTGCGGTGGAGAACGTTGCAGTGATCGAAGCGGCGCCGCCACTCTGGCCGATTAGGCCGCTGGGCAGGACATGGCTGGGAAAGACACCAAACTCACCCAGTTGTCACTGCTGTTTCTCAGGATTTATGGTTTTCGCAGACGTTGACGGAGGATAAAATTTCTTCCGTTGTTGCCGCCATTGGCATAGCATGTAGCGGCGATATTTGCTGCGAGCTGAACTTGGAAATAACCTGGTTTACACCGGACATGGTTGGACGAGGACGATTAGAGGGATCGATGCGCAATAGTTGTGTTGCCCAGTGTTGAAATCCTCCAAACATCCGAATCCACATGGTTTCCTGTTGAAACAGGGAGACATTCTAAAAGTTCACTGATGGAAGTCCGGCAAAGTAAACTCAGCCGTGTTTCATCTACCTTTACCCAGAATAGCTGCTAATACGCCCGCCCGCCGCGGCTGGTGTGACAGCGTGTGGCCTCCTCCTCCAGCTGAACGGCGCCGGCCCGGACGTGGCGCAGAGCGCCGTCGGCATGGTGATGTCGATGCGCAAGCTGGCCAACCACCCGCTGCTGGTGCGCCGACGCTACACGGAGGCCAAGGTGGGCGGGGCGGCGAGCTGCGGCCGGCGCTGTCGCGCGACAGTCGTGGCTCTGATAGATACCCTGATCCGTCACGTGCCTAAACACTCCTCGAGCTCCTCTGGTACTGTCGCACGACAGTCGTGGCTCTGATAAATACCCTGATCCGTCACGTGCCTAAACACTCATCGAGCTCCTCTGTACTGAAAGACTCTGGTACTGTCGCACGACAGTCGTGACTCTGGTAAAACCTGATCCGTACGTGCCTAAACACGACAGTCGTGGCTCTGGTAAACACCCTAATCCGTCACGTGCCTGAACACTCCTCGAGCTCCTCTGGTACTGTCGCACGTCTGTCAACGGTCCCAGAAGTGCCGTAGCGTGCCGCAGGTGTTGCGGTCCCCCGAACGCTCCTGATGTGCCGCAGTTGTTGCACGTGTGCGATCCACATTACAGCATGTTGTGCATGTTCTCAGACTACACCTTGTCTCGCTTGTCAGCTTTTCAACGTCAAGCGATGTCATCGATAGTAATTCGCTGCGGATGACAGTTTGAGACAAACATGCGTCCGAAGACTTTTTCAACCTGGATTCGAATTCACCAAACACGGTTGCACTCTGAAAGTACAAAGAAGTCGCATGCGTGCTTTTGCAAGCTGTTGAATATCACGCTTAATGAAACCTGCGAAGTAACCTGGCTTGGCCTGATAGCCAATGTTATGTTCTCAAGTTTGCATTCGCTTGGCGCATGCATTTTGCGTTCATTTTTTGCCGTGCGTATGTTTGCTGTAATCTCTATTTTTCAGCAGCCTATACTGTGTATGCGCTATACGCCAAGACTGCATTTTACAAATCTTGTCAGTTCAGATTCTGAACAGAAAGAAACAATATCGGCAATATAAGATGGGATGAAAATTATGCGCCGGCAAGAGCATTGGCGTCCACTGTCCCCACTTATTTTGGATAGGGGGAGGGAAGAAGACGGAATAAGGTTTTTCTACGTCGATTCTTTTCACGTAACGCCCTGGGAGTAATATTAAATGTTATAAAGTTTCGGGGTAGTGTCACCCCTACCCCGCGGTGGCAACGCCTCGGGGTGCGAAGCGTTTTTCGTTGAGCGCGAATGATCACTTCTGGTCGAGGCGCCCCAAAGCCCAAATAGCTAACAAGACGTTTTGCGTGAAGAGGAGAAAGGAAATACCGTTTGACCGCTTCAAAACACAAAGCAGCAAGCTTTTTTTGTAACAAATGTATTCATTATTGTACAATTTACGCCGGGAGAGCCCGGTGGAAATATGATGACGCGGGATTTGTGCGAACATATGCTTGGCATTAGCTCTTGGAAATGGCCGCTGCGTCTCGAATACATTCACGTGCTGCATGCACAAGTAGCTGTCGGTAGCCGGCGCTCGCCAAATGTTCGCCTGTGGCGTGTCGTGGAACCCTCTCGACATAATTTTCAGGCCATCTCTCGGTCGGCTTAACGTATATAGTTCAGTACCCAATCACAAACTGAAGAGTTACGTAAAAACTACCCTGAGACATTGATTTGAAATTCATGTTGCAACAAGTGTTAGCTTATTTCCTCATGACGGAAATACGCCATGAGATAAGGACATTCTTCATCATGTCGGTTGTAGCATTGGATGTCGTTGGGTTCGTCTCGTCACAAGCAATGTTCTGGTTTTTCCAGCTCTGGGGTGGTCACCGTCTATCCGAGGAAGGGACGACAGCCACCCTCCCTACATACAGTTATGCCTATATTTGCGCAGTAATTCAAAATATATCACTGGACATTGATAAATTGGAGCAAGCACCTCATAAACGAACTGTCTGACTTTCAGCTCCGTGAGATCACGAAGATCTTTTTATCATTGCCTGGTCACGAGCACAAGCAAGCGGACCTGGTATGTGAAGATCTCTCCTACCTGAGTGATTTCGAGGTGCACCAGACGTGTAAACTTTACCAGGTGAGGACGTTCAAGTTGCGCCTGCTCATTTAAACTGGTGTGTTGTGGTTTATGTTATTTATGTGCGTGCTGTCATTATATGCAATGCATATGAACAGTTTATTAGCCAAGAAAACACGAATTGTATTGGCCCACATCACTAGAAACCTCTGAGTTGGCGCTTCAATAGCTTTTCCTCAAGTTATGTTAGTCGCGGAGCCAATTGAACTTCACGTGACGTCATATATTACAGCACTGTACTTCGGGGTTAAAATATTGTTTTTGTTTTTTTCGTTAGGTGTGAGATGTCAGAAAGGCACAGTAGGATGTAGAAATTTCCTATGGAATTAGTGTCATTTAAAATGATTTTCAAGTCTTTTAGACTCAAGTTTCAGCTTAAGGCGCATTTACTTATGACTGTATATTCATCATTTGTTTTAAGATCCATAATTTAGGAAGATCTTTATTCATGATGGAGGAAATAATACCTACGCTATAAACTGATAATGTATGCCATATCATATGTTAGGTAACCTCTTTACCTGAAATTGCGTTGCGAAATGTTTCTGTATCAACATTCCTTATCGAGAGCATGTACATTGCACTTACAAGCGGGATTCTGTTAGAAAGGAGTCACGAATGCTTCATAAGGACGCATCAAGGAGCAGGATGTCGATACTTCTTGGAGAGAGATGTTGGTTGAGTGTTCAGAGAGTGGTATATTCCACCCCATTTTACGAATAATTTATCACTGCTGTACTTGGCCACATTTTGGGCCACGTTCATGCTGTGCACTAGTGAAGGTTTAGTGCTGTTATTGTTTTACTTCACCTTCAGCCGTGAGACTGGGCTAGTTGTAGAAATTGTTATCAAATAGTTGGTATGAAATAAAACGTGCACAGATATACTTTTCCAGCCGTATGGGCCATGGCCACGCTCAGGATAGTTCCTCACGTGGTTTCAAAGGTCATATGTTAGGCGGGCGCTAAATGACCTCGCAATCGGCGCGCCCTTAAGCCTAAATAACCAATCAAGGTCATGTGTTAGGTGTTGTTTTCCACCCTCAGTGTTCTGCATTTATTAGACGATATAACTTGATCCAGTGATGTAGGATATAACTCTTTTTTTACTTTTGGAGCGTGTTCATATGGAAGTTAGATCGGTGTGTAAGCTGTAATTCGCAAAACATTGTTGTAGTAGGTCAAAATGCAGAATTGGAGATGACTGCGTTCGCTTCTTCCCTTCCACAACTAGCGGCAATACGAATCGATGGGCGAGTTCTGATCTGTCTGCAATCATTAGCTATCGAATTTGACGCGATATGAAAGGATATTTGATGTCTTTTGGTGACTTCCTGAAACTGTGTGGTAATGCAGGTGCTGACTCGATACGACGCTGACTGTTTCACTGTCCCTCCTCCCCTCTCACATTCTCTCCGTCTATCCGACGACTGGCTACTTTGCGGGGCAATGATTATTTCCCTGGCTATTTTGGCTACATGTGTGGTAATATATATTCTTGTATGGTGTCCGTGACTTGTACTATGACGATCATTTTGTCTACTTCGCAAGCACGAGCCAACCTTGAGAATGGTGATGCATTTATCTTGAAATATAAGATATTAGGACATATAGGATGGGAAAACATCAGGCATGGATATTTTGTAGAATACCTACAAAGACCCATGACGTAGTACAGAAGCAGCAAAATGGAACGGATACATGGTGTCCAGTACACGATAAATTGCAGTCCTTTCTTGTGTCCACCACACCGATGGGTCCTGGACTGAGACTGAGGCTCCTCCCCCATTTCCACTCCTCTCCAACAGCAACTGATCACTTGTGTCGACCCCATCGGTGGGTCCTAGACTGACAGCTCCTCCCCCATTACCACTCCCCTCCGACAACAACTGGTCACTTCTGTCGACCTCACCGGTGGGTCCCGGACTGACAGCTCCTCTCCCATTACCACTCCCCTCCGACAGCACCTGGCCACTTCTGCCGACCCCACCGGTGGGTCCCGGACTGACTGCTCTTCCCCCATTACCACTCCCCTCCGACAACAACTGGTCACTTCTGCCGACCCCACCGGTGGGTCCCGGACTGACTGCTCTTCCCCCATTACCACTCCCCTCCGACAACAACTGGTCACTTCTGCCGACCCCACCGGTGGGTCCCGGACTGACTGCTCCTCCCCCATTTCCATGCCGACGCCACCCGTCGGCCCCAGATTGACCCGCTGCCGGCCGGCAGGACCTGCACGGCCACCTACTGCCGGACGAGGCGATCCTCGAGTCGGGCAAATTCGCCGCGCTCGACGAGCTGCTGCCACGGCTGAAGGCGGACGGCAGTCGCGTGCTGCTCTTCAGCCAGTTCGTCATCATGCTGAACGTGCTGGAGGCGTACATGCAGATCCGGGGCCACCGCTTCTGCCGGCTGGACGGCCAGACCGCCGTCACCGACCGGTGAGCCGACCTGACCTGACCTGACCTGACCTGACACCGCCCACACCTCCTCTGTAGCTGCCCAGAACTGAGTGGGCGGTATCAAGGGCGGCAGGACGTATGAGGTTCTGGCATTTGTCACCTGATCGACCAATACACCCACTGTATACCACCGTCACTGCAGCTGATTGACCAATACACCCATTGTATACCACCGTCACTGCAGCTGATTGACCAATACACCCATTGTATACCACCGTCACTGCAGCTGATCGACCAATACACCCATTGTATACCACCGCCCCAGACTGCAGCTGATCGACCAATACACCCACTGTATACCACCGTCCAAGACTGCAGCTGATCGACCAATGCACCCACTGTATACCACCGCCACAGACTGCAGCTGATCGACCAGTACAACTCGGACCGCGACATCTTCGTGTTCCTGCTGTCGACGCGCGCCGGCGGTCTGGGCATCAACCTGAGCTCGGCCAACGTGGTGATCCTGCACGACGTCGACTTCAACCCGCACAATGACCGCCAGGCCGAGGACCGCTGCCACCGGATCGGCCAGACCAGGTGAGTGCGCCGTCGGGTCACGGACTATCGTTCACGACGCACCTCGTGCACATTCACGGCTAATGGCGCCGCCCACACTGTTTCGCCGGTGGGCCGCGGGATTGGGAAATGTCCTGAGTGGCGCTAGAGTCGAACCCGGGACCTTTGGTACCCATAGCCTTAACCACCCGGCCGACCCCCGCCCCGGTCACGGACCTCCTGGGGACGGAGGTCACACGCACGGACGGACGGCGGGAGTCCTCGGAGAACGTCGGCCAGAATGCGGGGTATGAGCGAGAGAGAAGGCACAAGAGGAAGGTGAGGTTGCATGGTAGTGCACGAGTCACATACGGGTAACATGAGAGAGGTGGGAACCACGTGGGGGATTTCGGTCACTGGGACCGGGTCATGTTGGCAGAGCGCGTGCACCAGTAAATGGCAGTAATGACTGTTTGAGACGGGCGGTGATAGGATAGAAGGTGACCACATGACGAAGCGTTTTGACATAGCAGGAAATCAAATGACAGGCTAGGTGTTAATACAAAGACAAAGACATAAAGACATAAAAGATTAGTGCAACTATGAGCCACAAGGGCCCTTCTTGGTTGCACTCTGTACACTGAACCAGTTGCCCACCAAATATGTCAATCAGTCCTCCCTGTAGTACTGAAAAGCAAGCCCTCTATTCTTATAATGACTGTCTATGCTGTTTTTAAAGATGTTCAATGTGCTGCTACTGACAATGTTTTCTGGCAGCTGGTTCCAGTGTTCTACTACCCTGTTGGTGAAGAAAGTCTGCCTTAACCTTGTTCTGCTGTGGTTAACTTTAATTTTGAATTTATGACCTCTAATTGCATCATTTCTGTCCAATTCAAACATTTCCCCAAGATATCCCCTCATGGACAAATTTAAAGACCTCGATGAGATCTCATCTCAGCCTTCTATATCTAAGTGAAAACATATTCAATTTCTTCAATCTTTCCTCATATGCCAGGTTGCTTATGCCATTAACCATTTTTGTAGCCCTCTTTTGTACTCTCTCTAAAAGCCAACAATCTTTTTCATAGCTAGGAGACCAAGCTTGGATGCAGTTTTCCAAATGTGGCGTGACATATGCACAGTAAAGCTTCCTGATCACTTCCTCACTTCTGCATAATACAGTCCTATTTATTGCCCCGAGCATTCACAGGGCCTTCTTCCTGGCTTCCTTGGTCTGTTCTGATGCCCCCAGTTTTGTGTTTAGAATAACACCTAAATCCTTCTCCTGTTGAGTCAATGATAGCACTTGGCCACCCATCAAGTATGGAGCCTTCATATGCTGCTTACCTACATGCATGATTTTGCACTTATCAAAATTAAATTTAATTTGCCATTCTTCGGACCACTTCACAAGTTCGTCTAAGTCTTTTTGCAGCGATATGTGCTCATCTTGACCTGTTATTGCCCTAAAGACCTTCAAATCATCCGCAAATTTCAAAACTTTACTGCTTAGGCCACTTTCAATGTTATTTACCAATATAATGAACAGTAGTGGCCCCAGTACTGACCCCTGGGGGACTCCACTAAGATCATTTTGCCATGATGACTTTGTACCATTTAGCATCACTCTTTGCTGTCTATCTGAAAGCCAACTCTATCCATTTTATGATGCTACCTGCAATACCATGGGACTGAAGCTATATCATTAACCGTTTTTGGGATACCTTGTCAAAGGCCTTACTAAAGTCAAGATATGCTACATCAACCTGATTTCCCTGATCAAATTGCTCTGTGGTGAAGTTCAAAAAGTCCAAGAGATTTGTGAGACACGATCGTCCTTTTCTAAACCCATGTTGAGTATCTTGAATCAATCTGCTGCCTTCCAGATGACTAACTATTCTATCCTTGATAATTGATTCGAGTACCTTGCAGACTAGCGATGTGAGACTTACTGGCCTATAGTTTTCAACTTTCCCTATTTCTCCTTTCTTGAAAATAGGAACTACATTTGACCTTTTCCAATCGGTTGGTACTGGCGGGTGTGGGAGGCGGCTGCATCACCTGACGTGTGTGGTGTGGTGTGTGGCTGGTGGCCGGTACTGGCGGGTGTGGGAGGCGGCTGCACCACCTGACGTGTGTGTGGTGTGGTGTGGTGTGGCTGGTGGCCGGTACTGGCGGGTGTGGGAGGCGGCTGCACCACCTGACGTGTGTGTGGTGTGGTGTGTGGCTGGTGGCCGGTACTGGCGGGTGTGGGAGGCGGCTGCACCACCTGACGTGTGTGTGGTGTGGTGTGTGGCTGGTGGCCGGTACTGGCGGGTGTGGGAGGCGGCTGCACCGACCTGACGTGTGTGTGGTGTGGTGTGTGGCTGGTGGCCGGTACTGGCGGGTGTGGGAGGCGGCTGCACCACCTGACGTGTGTGTGGTGTGGTGTGTGGCTGGTGGCCGGTACTGGCGGGTGTGGGAGGGGGCTGCACCACCTGACGTGTGTGTGGTGTGGTGTGTGGCTGGTGGCCGGTACTGGCGGGTGTGGGAGGCGGCTGCACCACCTGACGTGTGTGTGGTGTGGTGTGGTGTGTGGCTGGTGGCCGGTACTGGCGGGTGTGGGAGGCGGCTGCACCACCTGACGTGTGTGTGGTGTGGTGTGTGGCTGGTGGCCGGTACTGGCGGGTGTGGGAGGCGGCTGCACCACCTGACGTGTGTGTGGTGTGGTGTGTGGCTGGTGGCCGGTACTGGCGGGTGTGGGAGGCGGCTGCGCCACCTGACGTGTGTGGTGTGGTGTGGTGTGTGGCTGGTGGCCGGTACTGGCGGGTGTGGGAGGCGGCTGCACCACCTGACGTGTTGTGTGGTGTGTGTGTGGTGTGGTGTGTGGCTGGTGGCCGGTACTGGCGGGTGTGGGAGGCGGCTGCACCACCTGACTGTGTGGTGTGGTGTGGTGTGTGGCTGGTGGCCGGTACTGGCGGGTGTGGGAGGCGGCTGCACCACCTGACGTGTGTGTGGTGTGGTGTGGTGTGGTGTGTGGCTGGTGGCCGGTACTGGCGGGTGTGGGAGGCGTGTGTGGTGTGGTGTGGTGTGGTGTGTGGCTGGTGGCCGGTACTGGCGGGTGTGGAGGCGGCTCACCACCGCGTGTGGTGTGGTGTGGTGTGTGGCTGGGGCCGTACTGGCGGGGGGGGGGGGGCCGCCCTGACGTGTGTGTGGTGTGGTGTGGTGTGTGGCTGGTGGCCGGTACTGGCGGGTGTGGGAGGCGGAGCCTGACGTGTGTGGTGTGGTGGTGGTGGTGCTGGGGGTGTGGCCGGTACTGGCGGGTGTGGGAGGGGCTGTGTGTGTGTGGTGTGGTGTGTGGCTGGTGGCCGGTACTGGCGGGTGTGGGGAGGCGGCTGCACCACCTGACGTGTGGTGTGGTGTGGTGTGTGGCTGGTGGCCGGTACTGGCGGGTGTGGGAGGCGGCTGCACCACCTGACGTGTGTGGTGTGGTGTGGTGTGTGGCCGGTACTGGCGGGTGTGGGGTGTGGTGTGGTGTGGTGTGTGGCTGGTGGCCGGTACTGGCGGGTGTGGGAGGCGGCTGCACCACCTGACGTGTGTGTGGTGTGGTGTGGTGTGTGGCTGGTGGCCGGTACTGGCGGGTGTGGGAGGCGGCTGCACCACCTGACGGTGTGTGGTGTGGTGTGGTGTGGCTGGTGGCCGGTACTGGCGGGTGTGGGAGGCGGCTGCACCACCTGACGTGTGTGTGGTGTGGTGTGGTGTGTGGCTGGTGGCCGGTACTGACGGGTGTGGGAGGCGGCTGCACCACCTGACGTGTGTGTGGTGTGGGGTGTGTCTGGTGGCCGGTACTGGCGGGTGTGGGAGGCGGCTGCACCACCTGACGTGTGTGTGTGTGGTGTGGTGTGGTGTGGTGTGTGGCTGGTGGCCGGTACTGGCGGGTGTGGGACTTTTTTGGTTGGCGGCTGGTGGCCACCTGACGTTGACGTGTGGTGTGGTGTGGTGTGGTGGTGTGTGGCTGGTGGCCGGTACTGGCGGGTGTGGAGGCGGCTGCCTGCACCACCTGACGTGTGTGGTGTGGTGTGTGGCTGGTGGCCGGTACTGACGGGTGTGGGAGGCGGCTGCACCACCTGACGTGTGTGTGGTGTGGTGTGTGGCTGGTGGCCGGTACTGGCGGGTGTGGGAGGCGGCTGCACCACCTGACGTGTGTGTGGTGTGGTGTGTGGCTGGTGGCCGGTACTGGCGGGTGTGGGAGGCGGCTGCACCACCTGACGTGTGTGTGGTGTGGTGTGGTGTGTGGCTGGTGGCCGGTACTGGCGGGTGTGGGAGGCGGCTGCAACACCTGACGTGTGTGTGGTGTGTGGCTGGTGGCCGGCACACAGCCGCTGACCTCAGTGTCCTCTGTCGTGCCAGGGAGGTGCACGTCATCCGACTGATCTGCACCAACTCGATCGACGAGTGCATGCTGAAGGTGGGACAGGAGAAGCTCAGTCTGGACAGGGACATCAGCGGCGGCCCGGAAGGTGAGCACCGGCACATCTCACACCGCCATCACCATCCACTGGCCTGGGAGATGCCACTAATCTGGACCAAGGAAGATTGGAATGTGCTTAGCAATTGTGGTCTTAGTGTATGCCATCGTTTTGTCAGTCATGTGCACCTATATGATATACTTCGTATGTGCTCCATGTTGTGTTGTATCTGGACTCGCTAATCGCTGGTAGACATGTGCTGTGATTTGGGCACACTTCCACTGATGGGGTGGCACCGGAATGACAGCAGCTGGTCAATGGTAGTGGTATGGAATCACCGGCTACTGGCTAAGGTTTGAAATATAGGCTGTTCCTGGATTTTTGACATCCAGATCATTATCCTCTCATTTTATCATTCTTGGATTGGATGGTTCTGTTTGACAATTAACGTCTCTGTGCTAAATAAAATGGTCACGATTCACTGAAAGGTGCAATCTGTTATTACGATGTTGGTCGCACTGACCAGTGGCGAATCTAGCCTTTTGCTCCGCGCACTGTGCCCGTTGGTGTTGGCAGCTGGCAGCTGGGTCGTGGGTGTTCCGTGTGACTGACGTCACGTGTGGCGTGTTCCAGACAAGCAGGGCTCACCCGAGGACCCCAAGGACGTGCGACACCTGTTGGCGCTGGCGCTGGAGGCCGGCGACAGCTAAGGCAGCCGCACCCTAGTGCCGGTTAGGTAATGGGCGTGACGCGCGGCAGCGAGGCGGACTGCGCCGCCGTGGCGCCGGCGGCCGTGGCAGCAGACCAGTCCGTGCCGTGGCACGTGTCGGCTCGTGGCACGTGTCGGCACGTGGCGCCAGCGGGCGGCGGTGGCGGCCGTGCGCGGCGGTGGCGTCGGCGACCGAGTCGCACTGGCGCCGACAGCCCAGCGCCAGCGAGACGTTCGCACTCGCTGGCGCCGGCAATGCCGGGGCTCTGTTGCGAGGTACGGTCATTAGGTGATTTGTCTACATTCGCCGCGGACGGTTTTATGACGTCATTGAGATTGCTTTCCACTGCACGCGATCATCCCAGGTGTGCGGGAAAAGCTGTTGCTTTTCATACTTTTCAATGGTGTTATTCTGTCGATCTCAGTCTCAAGAGGCCTGTTAAAAGTGACCCACCGAAAAAAAAACTTCTTTTGTGTTTTGTTTCAACAACAAAACTCCTTGTGGCATTCATACGGTATCTGAATTTCAGTATGGTGAATTTTACGATCTGCGTATTATCGTATAGGCTGTTCCTTGCAAACCTTGCATGTAGTATACTCGTGATACATTCTTAACACCTGCGTGTACGTCATGTCTGCATTTTCACAATTTCTTATTGGCTGTAAGTATTGTATGTTCGACCATTGCCGGCCGGTTCGGTTGTCCTGTGCCTCGTTCTCGCATGAAGTGATCAACCTAGGTGGTGAATGTCATGACTGTGATGCTTTCTTGGCGGTGCGTCTCGTCGCTTCCGGCTCATTGACGCTGTGATAGGCACCGGCACGGTGGGCCGAGGCTGTGGCCGAGTGCCACCTGACGAGTCGGGGCTGTTGCCGAGGCCAGTCTCGACTGCCGGACTCGACTGCCCACTGCTTTGAGCCTGGGTGACCGATCATGTGCGGTCAGCGTCGACTCATGTGTACTCAGTGCAGGCTGCCGTGCGATCAGTGTCCACTTCTGTCCGGACTGGCACGACTCCTGTCTGGCCTGTGAAGACTCCTGTCCGGACCGTCACGACTTCTGTCCGGACTGTGATGACTCCTGTCCGGACTGTCACGACTTCTGTCCGGACTGTCACGACTTCTGTCCGGACTGTCACGACTTTTGTCCGGACTGTGATGACTCATGTCCGGACTGTTACCACTCCTGTCCGGAGTGTGAAGACTCCTATCCGGACTGTCACGACTTTTGTCCGGACTGTGATGACTCCTGACCGGACTGTGACCACTCCTGTCCGGACTGTGAATACTCCTATCCGGACCGTCACGACTTCTGTCCGGACTGTGATGACTCCTGTCCGGACTGTCACGACTTCTGTCCGGACTGTGATGACTCCTGACCGGACTGTGACCACTCCTGTCCGGACTGTGAATACTCCTGTCCGGAGTGTGAAGACTCCTATCCGGACTGTCACGACTTCTGTCTGGACTGTCACGACTCCTGTCCGGACTGTCACGACTCCTGTCCGGACTGGCACGGATCCTGTCCGGACTGGCACGACTCTGTCTGGCCTGTGAAGACTCCTGTCCGGACTGTCACGACTTTTGTCCGGACTGTGATGACTCATGTCCGGACTGTTACCACTCCTGTCCGGACTGTTATGACTCCTGTCCGGACTGTCACGACTTCTGTCCGGACTGTCACGACTTTTCTCCGGACTGTGATGACTTCTGACCGGACTGTGACTACTCCTGTCCGGACTGTGAATACTCCTGTCCGGAGTGTGAAGACTCCTATCCGGACTGTCACGACTCCTGTCCGGACTGTGACCACTCATGTCCGGACTGTGACCACTCCTGTTCGGTCTGTGTCGGCTCCTGACCAAGACCTGCATCTACCTAGGCAGCTGCGTCGCATTTGGAGATCCAAAGATTGGCGTGACTGCGCATGTTGGTGTCCTGCACAGCCAGTAGCGAAATACATATTTTTGTTTTCGGCGATATTTGTATCATGCTGTGTTCTTCTGTGCGGCATCTGGATGTCACTAGATGTCACTACGATAGTTGGCCGGACACACCACTGACAGTCGGCGCTGGATCGCCGCGTGGTCTGGTGACGCGTCAGCGCCGCTGGTGCCTCGGCTGGTGCAGCCCTCCAATCCGGACAGCCTGACGTCAGGCATACGAGGAAGGGAGCGTTGGAATCGAGCGATGTTGAGGTTCATACACAAATGTGGAGCTAGCCCGAAAGCCAACGATGAGGCGATGGATGTGGTTGGAATGACGAACCGTTTAGGGGATTTGGGCATTCCCCTTCCCTGTCCCACCAATTTGTTGTGGTATGTCATCCCATGGAGAAGTCAGTATAATGCTCTTTTCTTCTTCATTTTTATTTTGCATTTAACTGACTAGCTTCATCATTGTCAGCATCCCCACCATCATGTTTTTTCTTCACATTTCCCATCATCGACCTTTCCATGGGTTTCTTAGAGCTTAACCCGCGCCGTCTCTCCGGTTAGATCCTCACACCCCGTCTCGTGGGGGGGGCGGATAGTAACTGCCTCTAAAATCCAAACTAAGCGTCGCACGAAAACGAAAGAGGTGTCAGCATGGGAAAGCGCCCGACTAGTATGGTCCGGATCCACCCACTAAAATAATTTCGCGCCAAAGGTGACGTCACTAAGGGGGCCGGGTTTTCACGACTTCGAGACTTACATTATGTTGTTGGCTCTGGGGAGTTCATTTTGAGGGTTATTTGAAGAAAAAAATATTTGGAATCGGAAAAGGACAGCGAATTCGACCAGGGCCATATAAATTATTTGCCCCCCCAAATAATTTTTTTCTCTTCAAAATTTGGAGTTCAGGTTTTCTTTAATTTTCCTTTTCTAATGGGTAGAGCAGACCGAGAAACGTTGTTGAAAGTCAACTTGCCCTCATAAAAAACTGCTTACTTTAGCCAGAATCTTCGATTTGATCTGAAATAGGCAAATACGCAAAATTTGTATATAGTCAAAAACCGATAAAAAAAGAGAGAAAATTTATATCGTACGTTTTGTTGCATCCATACAGATAAGCAAACGCTGAAAGTTTCATTAAAATATCCGTATCCATTAAAGGATGACGGCTGGTTGAGCTTTTTGGAGGTGACCTCACTACCTTGACTAACTCGTTAACCCTAGATGATCTGATTTCAAAAATTTGAAAAAGCGTGCCAAATTATATGTGGGGAAAAGGTATGCCAAATTTTGGTGTGCTGCCGCGCGCCGTTCGTTCGCTATCTTCCAAAGCCCTGAGGGGGCAGTTAAACCCCCCCCCCCCCGAGATGGGACGGGCTAATATCCTCGCCTTTGTTTATTCTAGCCTGCTACCTCAAGGAATAAGCGGGAAGTTACACACAGCAACCGCCGATCGGTAGGAATACAACCTGGGACAGTTTTCAATAGCCATATGACGGAAACATGGCGAATATGAGGCATGACATCCGGAGTCTGGGTAGTTTCAGACCTACATACATGGAAGCTAACACACATTTATCTACATGCGTGAATGGGGGAATTTTAACATGGCACCCTGCCGAGTGTTCCAAATGAATTGCAACTTGGACCTGCGCATTGTCTATCTGTATTTTGCCTCTCACATCCCAATATTTGTTGTTTATAGAAATCAACACCGTGATGTCACGTCATGGAAACCGAACTACGAGTTCGAAAGAGAATGTGTCGAGGAAACGGTGAGCAGCCTACCCCAAGCGACGAACGCAACGAGCGACCGTGCTTTGGCACCTGGCGGACTGGCGTGAGCTGCGCGGGGCAGCTGCGAATTGGGCAACGCCCGTATAATTATTGGCACGGCGTTGACACGCTGGTCGATGGCTGTCCATGCATTGCTCGCGATGTCCCCTCGCGTTTTACAACGGGAGGACCGATAACTCACATCTGTGTTGACTACTTGCAGCAGGAATCTGATGAAGAAGCCATACATTATAAGCGCGGCAACTTGCAATTATCCAAGATAGTATTGTATATCCGACGAACAGTATCAAAACACGTGGATATCGCACCTAAGACCATGTATACTCTCTATGCGGCCATGGCATTATTGGCTAAGCCAAGGACTTTTTGTTAACGCTCAGCTATCAAGAGGTGGAACGTTCGAATTTAAGCAGGGAGTGTCCCGGATTTGGGTCCGTTCTTTTTTGTGCGAGCGTAATAGGTTCAGTGTTAAATTCCTGATTAATTGCGGCGGGGGTGCCGAACTACTTTCTTCAACCATTCCGCGTTCGGTGTCCACCATCCTGGGGTCCATGCCCACCACGATGCGGTCAATGCGTCGTCTATGTGGCCTTGAAGTCTGCGCAGCGCAGTCGTCGCTCTCTGACCATGCAGATGGTCGTCGATGCTTGTTTTGATGGCCAAATGGCTGACCGCTCGGCCGGGCCAAAGCCAGGTGGTAGAATCCACCATGCCATGCCATACGTCTTCCTCCGCATGTAACAAGTTCGCCAATGGTCCCTCCCGGCGATCATTAGTATTTTTAGAGACGTGGCCAGCTACATGTAAGGAGCACCGAAGCGAGTATCGGAAGCACAGTTTAATGCTTGGAGCGTGCACTAAGCATAGCTGGAGGATCCAAATGGCGCCGTTAAGTGGTTTGCGGCGCCGTGATGCGACGATCTCAGTGTCGCAGTGTCGAGCCGTGTGTGCAGATGTGCCGGAAATGAGCGCTAGATGATGCAAAATTGGCGAAGGTGAAAGAGACGTGAAGCAGCGTGCTTTTGTTGCGTTTGGATTACTATTTATGCGCTGCGAATGGTGACATATGTGACAAAATAGCACGTGAACATGTTTATTATATGTTATGTTCCAACTTTATTCTGGTTTTCGTTCTGGGTATCATGGGTTTATATAACTACTGTGGCGTATTTCATATAGTAGCCTTTTATTAATACCACCGGCGTATTTCATTGCGACCGGAGCGACATCTGTCTTTGTTCTCTTGTGAATGCCGCGTTCTCGTGGGTTCTCTTTTGCGAGCACTTGGAGATCGCATTATTGGTGTGTATATTTGGAAATATACTGGTCATTATTTGACACAAATATTACCGCATTTACCAAAAGCATTTGAACACCGTGTTTTAGTCAGAAATTCTTCTGGTAAATCTGGTAAGGAGCACATGGACGAAGCGTCTGATTGTTGGAAAATGGCGCATCCGCTCAGTTTTTGTGGGTATTTACATGTAAATCTTGTGTGTATTGTGACTGAACCGTATGGCGTGTCCGGATAGATATGCATACTTTTGGTATGCAGCTAATGCATGGACTATATATGCATGACTGAAATTAATACAGATTTAGTGGGCGCAAAATGACAATAGATGTCGACGCGCCCCTAAACTCCAATCCACCACCACAATACAGCTTTAGTACCAGGGTGGGAAACTTGCTTTCCGGGTTTTGTAATCGGAGTGCAAACATTTCTTCCGGAGTACATTTTCATGGACATATTATTTTTCATGCATGGAATCTATTTGCCGGTAACCAACGAGAAAGGCATATGTACCTAGTCAGTGTCTACATAATATGCATAAGCAATACACATCATTTTTGGTCTCATCAAAGCATAGAAACAAAGAATTGGTCCATGGATGGTACTGCAAGACAGGGAGTTGTGATCAGCTCAGCTTTGTCTCTCATAACTCATAGGAGCAATGCACCTTCCTTTCACTGTTGGTCTCAGTACAATGCTAGGCAAAATGAAAAAAAAATTCATACTTCACCCTCAGCTCAGAGCGCACACCTACCTACATATGCAGCCAATTCCCCGCTCAATACAGACCCAACACCACTACCTCACCCAGTTGGAAGCGACGACGGTGAGCAGTCAGTCAAGGTCTTGTGTTTGGAGTTAGCACTGTTAAGAGTTCAAAATATGTGTTCGAAGTTGCTAATGGTTATGGCATAATTTAAAAAAATACCTTGCATTGATTGGTTGAAAGACAGTTTTCAGAACGGAAAATGCTAACGCAGCAAATTCTGATCGGTGGCCTCCACGGCACTCCAGAAGCATCTCTTAAAACAGTCAGTTTTTTCCACTATAGGGTGGCTTGAAAGCAGGTTTCTGGAGACGCACCGGCCAAATTTGTAGCGATCGGAGGCCATTATATTCAGTGTGCAGGTGCGAAGTTTGGCGCATTGTCGTCGGCGTTTCAGCTGGTTGTGGTTTCATGTGGTGTGTGTTCGGATGTTGTCTGTGTGCTTGATGGTACGAAAAGTGTATAGTTATTTGGTAACTGTAAGTAGAATAACATGTTTGGTGGATATTTTCTTCAATCCTGTATTAGTTTTTTAGTGGTATTTTTGTTCCTTCTGCATGTTTGTGTCGGAGTACATGTGGAGCCCATTCTATCCAGTATGAATCTGGAGTGCAAAAATGTTTTAAGAGACGAAATCTCTTAAGAAGTGCCTTAATTCCCACCCTGTTTAGTAAGTTAAGCCTTTGCTGGCTAATATGGTGTTAAATTTGTCTTGAAAGGTGTTGGTTATTTTTTTATACTTTTTTTCTATTTCATAATACTACCTATGTTTATCAATGTAATTCAGAAGGTATGACTATGTTTTCCTCTTGACCATGGCCTGTAAATGTTTACCTCTTGGAGACTTGGTTGATCACAGTGATAATTTCTATAATGTGCCATCTATGCTGTTCTTCATGCCATAATTTATCCATCCCTCACCTGGCTCTTCTCAGATGTGATTACAGGGACATTTAGTACTCCACACAACAGTGTAGGATTTCCATATTTTTCTTGGTAGTGGAGTACAAAATTTTTAGCTGGAGTACGAATTTTTTCAGCTGGATTCCAAAAAATAGCTATGCACTTGCTGAGAATTAACCTTGTTTTAGTGGGACTGAAAACCAATGTTAGGATTTTTGTATGCATAAACATCTTGGCAAACTAAGCCATATCAAAAACTTTGCTGCACTAAAAGAATGAGTTGTCCATAACCAGGCAGTATTGCTGTAATGGAATTAAAAATAAATGTTATCATTTCATGATGGATGTACTGTACAAACATATGTACATATAGCTAACTGCTAAGTCAGCAATATGTCAGCAAGCTAAGTCATGAATAGGTGCAATTGTGCCAAGGAATGGTCGACACTCCCTTAAGCCAAAATAATCAATCAATCAACCAAGGAATGCCATCTAGTGGGAAATGCCCTCAGTAGCCAAAGTACTCAAAAATATACCCATGATATCTGAAAAAAAATCTGAAAAAAATATTGCCTGAGTGTAGGTGGGTGATGTATTCCCAAAGTTCACAAACAAATATTTATGATAAATAGGCATGATGTGATGTGAATACACCAATAACGTTTCTCCTGGCAGAGCTCAGGGTGAATCACACTCACTCATCTTGCGTGGACCACACCACCAGGATCATCCTTCAACAAACACTTTTCCAAAGGACTAGTCCCACAATTAATGAGCCGAGTTCACCCACAATTCATTTGAATTATTGCTAACTTCCATTGTCCAAAATCTCAAGCACCCCAAAATCCATTTCATGGCCCAGTCAACCTTTGCACCATTCTGAGTTGGTGCATACCATTTGCCACCAACTAATAATACATAGCTCTGCCTCAGACCCCAAAATTAGCTGTGGTTAAATTATTAACCAGAGCTCCCCTGAGTGGAGCTCTAGGGCACTGGCAGCTAATGCCAGGGTAGGAAAGCTCTGCCATGAGCTAGGTTTTACATTTGTAGACAAGTGGAGCAGGTTTTATCATCGTGGGACCTCTATCATCGTGCATCCCACGAGCATCGTGGGACCTCTATCAGAGGGATGGCCTGCACTTGAGGGGTCCATGTGCATCTGAGAAGGGGTCCATGTGTTAGGCAAAGTGTATGAGCATGTCCTTCAGGAAAACTAGGAAATGGGGTGGGGAGGGATGAAATTGCATCGCCAACTCATAAATATTCCAATAGTGTCTGCCAAGGCAATAGAACCTCAAAGTCTGCAACTAGGGACAGCAGCAGTTCAAGGGGACATAGTGATAGTTCATCTAGTGATAAAATAACTTGGCATGAAAAGCCAAAGGTGGTTATGGAGCATTTGTTAAGTTTATGATGTTTCATGCTCAGAGTATCCGTTCCAAATTTGACGAGTTCAAGTGTTATGTTGCTGAGGAGGAACCAGATTTTGTTTGCATTATGGAGGCATGGGTCAGTGAAGGGTATTTTGGAGATAACTTACAGGACTATGAGATCCAGGGATACAATATGTTTTCATGCAATAGGGGTCCAGCAATGAAAGGGGGTGGTGTAATGCTCTATATGAATAGCTTATTCAGTTCTCAAAAAGTAGCAGATGGGGATAAAAATGTGTCTGTGGAGTCCATTTGGCTTGATGTCACTGTGGGAAAAGGCAACAGCAATACTCTTAGGATAGGAGCTTTCTACCGATCAGGAACCCTGCCACATTCTCAGCAACTGGAGCTTGACAAGGTGATTTGTGCGGGAAATCAGTAGAAACTTTAAGAGGAAGTGCCTTATTCTTGGTGACTTTAATCTAAAAGGTTATGAAAATGCTGGTGTTGGCTCCCCATCATGCAAAATGTTTAGGAAATGCCTTGAAGAGGACCTGTTCTTACATCAGTTTGTATCAGAACATACCAGGCATGGTTCATTCTTGGACCTTGTATTCTCGGATTTAAGTGACTTGGTTCAAGACATGATTGTAGGCGAAACTCTGGGAAGAAGTGACCATAACATAGTTAGATTCAAGGCACATGTAGGGGAAATTATCAAGGATAATTTGGTGAAGGTTCCAAATTTCAACAGGGCAGACTGACTCTATGAGAGCGGCTTTAAGTGCCATCAGATGGGAAGAAGAATTCTCCAATTTAAATGCCTGTGAAATGTGGGAAAAGTTCAAATCTTACTTGAAGGAAATTCAGATTAGACATGTCCCCCAAAAGCAGAGATGCAAAAGAAGTGTAGTAAAGCCAGCATGGCTTACACCAGACTTGATAAAAGCAATTAAGGCTAAGAAAACTGCATTTAGAGTCTTTAAAGAAGCCTCAAATGTCGTTAATCTAAAGGCGTATAAAAAAGCTAGAGACACTGTGAAGCAAAAAACCAGAGCAGCAAAGCGAGCAAAAGAACTGGATTTAGCTAGAAACTGTAATGGGGACAGTAAAAAGTTCTTTAGTTTCTACAAGCTGAGTAAAGTTGCTAGCACAATTGGTCCACTGGAAGTAAACGGGACTACATTGGGTGAGGATAGTGAGATGGTTGAGGAGCTGAGCAAGCAGTATAAATCAGTGTTTACATTGGAAGATATGACCAATCTGCCGACCGTATATCATAGTTCATTGACATGGGATCCGACAAATGATGTTGATTTCATTGATAGTGATGTTGTTTGCAATCATATCAGGAAAATAAAGCCAAACAAGGCAGCAGGACCTGATGATATTTATGCTAGGGTGTTGCGGGAAACTGAAAAGGAACTGGCATTTCCACTTAGTATAATATTTTGTAGATAGGTTTCACAAAATGAAATTCCAACTGATTGGAAAAGGGCAAATGTAGTTCCTATTTTCAAGAAAGGAGAAAGAGGGAAAGTTGAACACTATAGGCCAGTAAGTCTCACATCCCTAGTCTGCAAGGTACTTGAATCAATTATCAAGGATAGATTAGCTAGTTGTCTGGAAGGTAGCAGATTGATTCAAGATACTCAACATGGGTTTAGAAAAGGACGGTTGTGTCTCACAAACCTCTTGGACTTTTTGAACCTCGCCACAGAACAATTTGATCAGGGAAATCATGTTGATGTAGCATATCTTGACTTTAGTAAGGCCTTTGACAAAGTACCCCATAAACGGTTAATGATACAGCTTCAGTCCCATGGTATTGCAGGTAGCATCTTAAAATGGATAGAGTTGTGGCTTTCAGATAGACAGCAAAGAATGATGCTAAATGGTACAAAGTCATCATGGCGAGATGTTCTTAGTGGAGTCCCCCAGGGGCCAGTACTGGGGCCACTATTGTTCATTATATTGGTAAATAACATTGAAAGTGGCCTAAGCAGTAAAGTTTTGAAATTTGCGGATGATTTGAAGGTCTTTAGGGCAATAACAGGTCAAGATGAGCATATATCGCTGCAAAAAGACTTAGACGAACTTGTGAAGTGGTCCGAAGAATGGCAAATGAAATTTAATTTTGATAAGTGCAAAATCATGCATGTAGGTAAGCAGCATATGAAGGCTCCATACTTGATGGGTGGCCAAGTGCTATCAGTGACTCAACAGGAGAAGGATTTAGGTGTTATTCTAAATACAAAATTGGGGGCACCAGTACAGACCAAGGAAGCCAGGAAGAAGGCACTGAGAATGTTCGGGGCAATAAATAGGAATGTATCATACAGAAGTGAGGAAGCCATCAGGAAGCTTTACTGTGCATATGTCAGGCCACATTTGGAAAACTGCATCCAAGCTTGGTCTCCTAGCTATGAAAAAGATTGTTGGCTTTTAGAGAGAGTACAAAAGAGGGCTACAAAAATGGTTAATGGCATAAGCAATCTGGCATATGAGGAAACATTGAAGAAATTGAATATGTTTTCACTTAGATATAGAAGGCTGAGAGGAGATCACATCGAGGTCTTTAAATTTGTCCATGGTCTGGAGAGGGGATACCTTGGGAAACGTTTGAATTGAACAGAAATGATGCAATTAGGGGTCATAAATTCAAAATTAAAGTTAACCACAGCAGAACAAGGTTAAGGCAAACTTTCATTACCAACAGGGTAGTAGAACACTGGAACCATCTGCCAGAAAACATTGTCAGTAGCAGCACATTGAACATTTGTAAAAACAGCATAGACAATCATTATAAGAATAGAGGGCTTGCTTTTCAGTATTACAGGGAGGTTGGTTGGTTGGTTATTGGTTTTACGACACATCGACCGTTGAGTCATGTAGCGTCGCCAATCTCTCACGCCGATTGGTCGCGGGTGAAGAGTAGCGGCAGGTGAGACGCGAACCCACAACCTTTCGATTGTGAGACGAGCAACTTACCACTAGGCTACTCGTCCCCTATTACAGGGAGGGCTGATTGACAGATTTGGTGGGCAACTGGTTCAGTGTACAGAGCAGCGTGGGAAAAGTGGTTCGCTGACCTGGAGTCGGAGAATAAAAAAATTGTATCGGAGCCCTCCAAGAAAAAGAAGATATTCCTGCCCATGGAGTCGGAGAATAAAAAAAATGGCCTCAGACCCCACCCCACCCCCCTAAAAAAAACAGAAAGCTACTTGTGTCGGAGCCCCCAAAAAAAGATGATTGCTGAAAAGCGTACAAGCTGCTTACTTACAAGCATACTTACACCCCTTTACTGGACCCTAAGTCACTTCAATTACGCCCACTTATTTCACTCGCACTTACTAGGTTTTTCTCCGGAAAGCTCTCAAAACTTTGTCTCAACCCGAGTATACCCAACCAATCGAGACAAAGATCTTCGCGCAAATCGAAGGGGACAAAGCAGCGAGGCGAAACGCGCGGTCAAAGTGTGGTCGCTGTGTAAACATGACTGCAATATTTACACAATTTCAAGACCGCTGCTTGACCTCAATTCCTGTCGCCTTTAATAGGAATTCATACGTCAATACGGTGCTACCTTTTTTCTTCAGTTATATAGGAATCAATACACTGAAGATATATGTTCCTAATCATGAAATTACGTTGTCTTTATCCTAGATCAAAACATGAATCGGGCGAGACCGTCCCAATAATTTGTTAATTCTCCTACTCTAGTACGGATATTGTCCTGTCCTAACGGCGACGTATCCAAGGGTGGTCAAATGATGAAATGATAGATTTTTCGTAACTATTTTAAATGACGTCTAATTGTGACCATAAATGGCCCGGAGAACGTAATAACTCCGTACATGCACAGTTACTGCAGTTGCTGAAGTGATAAAACTACTACTCAGATGCTTTTCTTTTGATGGGTTACTGTAGTTTTGCGAATTGAGGTGGAATTCATACCAAAGTAACCCAAGGTCTTTTGCATTTTTTAAAGCATTTACATGGATCACAAAAATAGGTCTTCTGCCATCAATGAAGTTCGCTAGCTGGTGCTATTTTATGCATTTCAATTCGAAATTGAATGCTCTATTTCATGAAATTAACAGAATTACTGAAAACTGTCTGAGATGTCCAGAATTACGTTCTCCGGTAGTCTCCGATTGGAATGCGGCTGGAGAACAGGACCTCGGGTCCGATATGCGAGTATATGACGTCGTTGTGCATATTTCGAGTTCCACTATGGTCGCAAGATATGGCAGCAAGACGAGAGGTTTCGTAATGGAGATTTTTTTGGTGTAACGCCAGTATTTCCCGGAATTATGAAGAAGAATCGTGGTATATTCCAATATTTCCTTCTGAAGCGTCATTTCGACAGAATTCTGAAGACATACGAAAACCTAATCCCTCATATCTTTGTTATTTAGAATGAGACGAGATTGGCGCAAGCCGAATGACGATTCATCTGTGGTTACAGAGTGATTGTGCTGGGCCGCCGTCCTGCCAGTGTGAAAATATCCTGGAGAGTAATTGGCTGAGGTAATAACTAGTTCCGAAATTTACATTATTTTGTTCTCTATTGTTTCTATGCTATGTCGATGCTTTTGTTTCGTTCTGATTTGGAGGCATCGTGCACACCAACGATTACCTGAGTAACCCCCGCGAGTTCGGCCTTGATTGGGGCTTAAACTGAGCCAGAACATAGTTTGTTTGACACATGCACAATGCAATCGAAACAACCACCACAAACTTGTAGGTATTCTGATATAACATGATATGATTCCTGGGCAATTGACTGCAACCTGCATTTCATGCCTTATGACCTGCTATGCCATACTCTTCTGTTCTGTTGGACAGGCTTCTAATTTGTATGATGGACTGGAAACTGCAACTGCATTGTTGGAGCTGTACTGAGATCCTGGAAGCAAAATGTCATCCATAAATTGGCACGTTTCATTCGGAGAATAAAAAAGCTCAACATTTGCAGTCACAATCCTGGAGAATAAAATGTCCTTAGGTCTCCATACTCCAGGAGAGGCCCAAAATTCCCACCCTGGTACAGAGTGCAACCAAGAAGGGCCCTTGTGGCTCATAGTGCACTAATCTTTTATGTCTTTGTCTTTATTAGCGAAGGATGAGGTTATAAGCCAACTTCATGAGCAATGGTAGAGAAAATGGTGACAAAAGTATATTTAATCAATGTCAACGAAGTTCACAAATGCTCACCCGACACCAGGAACCAGCTTAACGCACACCTGGCACAGCAAACCCCATGAGACTATTGGATATGGATGGACTATTGTTTTGGAATATATGATGGTTTAATGAAAATTATACTAAAACAATCTGTTTAAAATAGTTTTATTCTCACCACCAAGAAACAGTTATTTTGCATGGAAAAGCTCCAAAAAATTACTGAAAACGATTCTTATGAATATTTAAAGTTCCTTTATGTACTTGTTTAGTTCATGTCTGGAATGTTTAGTTGAAGCAAGGATCGACTTAGAAGGATCCAGAGCTGCTAGACAGGAGAGCAAATTTTCCCTGTAAAACCGCTCACAGGCAGTTTTATTTTTTCTCTGAAATAGAGGGAGGGCGCTGTATGACCGAAGCAATCAATGCACCCCTAAACCCAAATGACCAACCAACCTAAATAGTTGGTCGGATTTGCTACCCCTGCACTAGAAGTACAACTGATCATGGGGCATGCAAACAGGGGATGGGTCGGAGTAAATTTCGGAACAAGTATTACGGACCCTTCACCTACACTGATGAACCCAAAACGCAGTTATATTCCAAGGCACATGGTTATCTTTACACACATTTACCCTGAATAAAAATTGACAGTCATCATAAGTGCACAGATGGCATTGGTTTCTTGGTGTAATTGCCTCAGAGAACCTGCTTGCTCCAGGGCAGATTTGAGGAAATTTGAAGTAATTTTCTTGCATTGAATGGGCTCATTGTGTCTGAAAAAGTTGTCCCTTTAACAAAACGACCTTCGATTGCTCATTCAAAGCACTTACTGGCCAAACCAGGCTTCAAGTATTTACTCTGGCGATACCAAGTACCCCCAGATTTGCCAACTAGGGATTTCTGGTACTTCTTGGTGGGTACTCCAGCACAAGTATCTAAAAATTAATATGAAAGAGATATTCGTTAATCTAAATATATCATATGTCAGACTAAATATTGATGAATATTGAATCAATATTGAATAAATATTGAATTAATTATCTACTTTATTGACACAAATATAGCATCTTTTCACATGTGAAGTGCTGCGAGTTGTGCACACACCATTTTAGCAAGGCCCCTTACGCGTTTTAACGCAACACCGCCGAGCATGTTCGGTATTCTTTGTACTGCATTTCCAGTATGTGTAGTGACATTGACTGGTCGGCATGCTTGGATTGCTGAAACTGCTAGGTTCTCTTGTGAATGCCGCGTTCTCGTGGATTCTCTTTTGCGAGCACTTGGGGATCGCAATATTGGTGTGTATATTTGGAAATATACTGGTCATTATTTGACACAAATATTACCGCATTTAACAAAAGCATTTGAACACCGTGTTTTAGTCAGAAATTCTTCTGGTAAATCTGGTAAGGAGCACATGGACGAAGCGTCTGATTGTTGTAAAATGGCGCATCCGCTCAGTTTTTGCGGGTATTTACATGTAAATCTTGTGTGTATTGTGACTGAACCGTATGGCATGTCCGGATAGATATGCATACTTTTGGTATGCAACTAATGCATGGACTATATATGCATGACTGGAATTAATACAGCTTTAGTGGGCGCAAAATGACCCTAGATGTCGACGCGCCCCTAAACTCCAATCCACCACCACCTGAAACTGCTAGTTGTTTTCAGGTATGGACTTTGAGTGATAGCCCTCGACCAAACAGTGTTCTTCGTTTTCCTTCTGGAGTACAAAATATTTCATTTAGTCTAATCGCAAACCTGGAGTACGTAATGTATTGGTATGGATGACACCAACAAAAGTCAGTTTTTCCAACACTGCAACATCAACAAAAAATAGAAGTTTTTTTTTCCATGAAGCATTGTGTTCTGGGAGGAAGATGAAATGAATTCCTGAAGCGGTTTTAAGCTCAAATTTACCCTCCTATAACCAACCAATCCTTTAAAACTCTATTTACACAGTATTAGACTGTATTTGAATGCCATATAGTTGCAATTTCAGTGCTCCTGTCAAAAACGTTGGTGCAATGCTTGTGCTGCCAGTACAGCTTCATGGTTCTGGGTAGTAATATATACTGTGCCATTAAATAGCCTTCTTGGGACATCGGTGCATGCCAATGTTAAAATATTGAATACTTATTAGGTGTGAGATGTTGAAAGGAATACAGAAGAATGTCAAAACTCTCATGGAAATAATGCTGTTGAAATACTGATGTCCTTCAAACCCAGTTTTCAGATAATTGAGCACATTTAACTTCCCATTTTGTATGTTTTGGAAGGCACCTAATTTGGTGATACTGATATCAAAGATGATGATACAAGTTTCTTTGTTATAATCTGGCATTGCATAGCACTAGCACATTATAGGTAATCCCTTTACTTCGAATTGCACTGTGAGATGTTCATTATCACTATCCCAGATCCATTATGGTGAGCATAAATGAGACATTAACACTTCTTTTATTCTTTTTTTTAAATCCCCCTACCCAGTAATAGGTAGGCAGGAGTGCCCTTCCATACCCATGTGACCTAATTACATTGAATTCCAAGGGTGAGAGGTAGGTCGTGGTAAGCAAATCAAGGCAGGTCACACCACTCCCCACTTCTGTTTCTTGCTGGACAGATCCTGCCACCAGATATTAGTAAAAGATGTTCCTGAAGCCCTCTCAGACAATTGGCAATGCTAGTAACGTCTTTGAGAGCTCCAGAAAAATAACTGCTATAGGTGTTAATGGGGAAATAATACATAATCATAATCTTGCACATGGATTTCCTAAACTACTACTACACTAAGGAGAAAGGATGAACCAAGCATGAAGAAGAAGAAAGAAAAGAAAACATGACTCTTAAACAAGAATGTCCAATTAATACCAGATCACCATGCATAGCACATTACCATTACCAACATTCATTGAAAAAGTGCATATTTTCTAATAATGTATTGTCTGATGTGTTTCTTCAAGATAGTTTTACTCCTAGGCACATCGTCAATCTTGTGGAAGGGAGAGCAGATTATTTTATTCCAGGCATTCACTTCACAACCATGTGCCAAGAAGCATGTCAGTACTTCTTTGGAAAAGATGTCAATTCAGTGTTCAATAAGTGGCATGTTCCACCCTATTTCTTGAATAATTTATTGCTGATGCATGCTGTCTTTCCACTCAGCACTTTAAAATGGTATTGCAGTCCAAGATGTACCGAAGACAAGCCTTACACACGTTTTACTTCCATGGACATTCATGCACATTTAATTGGGACAGACGTTCCAAGAAAATTAAAAGTAACGTGAATTGTAAGTTTGCTTTTTTATTGAAAAAGAAGCAAGGTATCAGCTGCAAACTGCAAGATATCAGCTCCAAACTCATGCATTTTTGGTCATGGAAAACATTCACATATAAGCAAAATGTTCAACATTGTAATCATGCCAATTATTTCTGATATGGCTCATCACACTGACTCCTTGGGTGTAGTGTTCTCAAATTAATCTCAAATTATCTCACTTATATTTGTTGGATGTATCATGATGTGACCTATTGATGTGTGGTATTGATTTACTGACGTGTCAACCCATGTTGGTTTCAGATTTTGTTCTATGATTCAGTGATGAGATATATGTCATTTCAATCAGGTGTTAATTAAATGTTACTATTAATACTTTAACATAAAGACTACTGTAAAAGGTAACCAAGCTGTCATTACTAAAAATGGTATCATAAGTCAGTGCAATGTGTGTTCTAGCAGTTAAAAGGTTCCACCATTCAGGTATAGCAGATCTAGATTTTCAGCCCGTCAGCTGGCCAGCACCTACCACAGCTGCACACAAACGACAGATCCAGAACAATATATCTACACAAAAGTAACAAATGGACATACAGAGGTTGTCACACACTTAGCTTCTGGCCATCCTCTTCACGTCTCCTCCCCACACCATTTTCTCCAAGGTCCCCCGGAAGCTGGTGTACTGAATCGTCGCCCTTTTACTCCTCTTCCCCAGCAGTGACATCAGCACTTTTCCATACTCAGCAGCTGTCTTCTGTCTTCTCTTCCCTGTCTCAGGAATGGCGATTTGTACATTGAAGAGAGGATGGATCTTGGGGAGGAGGTTGGAGCTGTGCCTGCCAAACAGCATCTCAGACTTCGTCCTCTTCACCTTCTCCTTGTCCTCTAGATCCTCCTGGTCAGATACATACCCACTTCACTGGCATCAGTGAAAGGTCCCCCCTTGGACTTGAGGAAGTCCAGGATGTCCAGCCTCCTCTCTTCCTTCCTCTTGGCTAGCTCTTGCTTCTCATCAGATCCCTTCTCCTGATTTCTCTTCGTCTTCTTGCTCGACATGAGCTTCAGTCCCTTGGCATCCTCCATCTCCTTGGAGCTTCAGAAGTTATCCAGCTTGCCTTCTCTCAGGGCCTGGGTCTTCTGGAGCATGATGGACCTGCTCACTGCATTCAGGTTCTTGAGCTTCTCCAGCCTGTGGTCCACCTTACCACATATCCTGTCCATTCCAATGTTATAGACTGGTGTGTCATCTATGTTGACTGCCTCCTCCCAGATGGGAAACTGAGAAGGGAAGGCTTACTGATCTATGCCATAATCCCTTCGCTGCCTGGCCAGCACAACCCTCAGCTCTGCCATGGTGAGGTTTGCCAGCTTGATCACCTCCATGTGCTGCACTGCCATGCCAACCAAGGCCTCCACCACCTCCTGGGCGTAGTTCTCCTCGACGCCGGTGAACAGGTCCTGCCCCACCCCATCCAGCATGGGCCTGGCACAGCTGAAGAACTCCATGTCCACAGGTCTCGCCATGCTTTCGTAGGGTCCCTTGTAGAACGTGGTGAGGCTGCTGTGGGTGAATCCCTCCTGGATAGTGATGGCGTAAAAGGGCCCCACCAGGTGCAGGCAGAGGGTGGCCCACACCACCAGGACAGCCTTCAGTAAGGCAAGTCCATGACCTCCCTGACCAGACAGGCCAGTCTGTTGTTGATGTTGATGCTCCAGGAAGTCGCTGATGTTGTCAAAGTTGTAGATGTTGATGGCCGCAGCCTTGGACAGGCAGCCAAACCTGGCGTCCTTGTAGCGGAACAAGTTCCCCTCCAGATCCCTCTCCTTCAGGAAGACGTATACTCTTTGTCCTGGTTCCATAATTTGTGACTATTCTGGAGCGACCAAATGCAGGATCATATCAAGAGCCTGCCCTGCCAGACTGGAGTTTTTAGTGTCATAGTCTAGGTTCACCATAAAACCCTTCACTACTTGTGCCGTCTTCATGTCTGACTCCACCAGCCTCATGACCTTGTTCATTCCAGCAGCGAATCCCAGGGTGGCGTGTGTGCCGCAAAATATTTGACCCGCTTTGGTCTCCAGACTGTGTATCTCTGCCATCAGTGAGGCAATTCGCTTGTGTTCAGTACTGTCAGCCATATGCGTGTCCACATACTTGTACAACTCCGCAGATGTAATGCCCTTGCACACCGCCATGATCTCCATGCCCATGTCGACCTGCATGGCGACATCGTCAGCCATTTCTCCGTGGATTTGAAGGATTGGAATGGGCAGCGCCGGCCCACGTGCAGTCCCTGGACAATTAACTACCCGACCGTCTTCTTGGTGGTGCTGTCCGAGACATGAGTGATGGCCCTGCCCTCCCGCTTCCCCTTCATAACCTCTACCTCCTTGGCCATCCACTCCACCTCCTGCAGCTAGGTGGTGGTCTGTGGGGGTGCTGTTTGCATCTAATGTTTTCATTCTCATTGGCTATTTTCCAGTTCATACCAAACAAAATTCCAAAGTTTTAAAGCGTTCCACTGAAAAAGTGAATAAATTAACAAGGAAAATAACAACCCGCGGCAAAGTGCCGCCTGAGAGCCGCAAAATCTGGGCCCACGCCAAATGTACGGCGTTTGTTTGCTTCCGACTATTTGCAGCCAATGTCGCACACGCGCCACGTTAAATTCTTATAACCTAATCGTTAAGCAAACGGTTGTTTCTTGAACACAGATATTTTAGATGCCTTAGATGCCTGCTTTCAGGTGCCTTAGGAAATGATTCTGCAATCAGTAGAAAAATATGCGTTATATGGTCAGGATACATTTCTACTGTAAGGCCATTTTGACGTACGCCATTCCATGCCTGGCCTTCTGCCCCTTGTGTTCCCAACTGATCGTCAAATGTGATTTACTCGTGGCGGCAATTTATTTAGACCAATGAAACAATTCTATAGCCAGAGTGGCTTATATATACCCCTGGAATCAGGTAGTACCACTCATGTCATCTGATTTTCATCTTCAGCTTTTCGGCATAGTTATCACCGGGGGCTAATATTGTTAAAATCGTCATCAAAGTCAAGGCATTGACCATATTTAAATTCCAACATAACAAGAGGCATGGTAACAAGTGCATGTGATGTGACACTAGTAGAGTAAGTGTTCGTCACTTCCCTAAGCCCTCTATACATCTACCCCTTGCATCTATATACACACACCTGTCACTACTCTTTGCCCTCTTTACAGATCGGTTGTTTTTGGAAGCGGCAAACACTAACTGTGTGGCATCACATCTACAGATACTTGTGACTTAGATTATTGAATATTGATAGATGGTCTGATATATAGCATGTGCGTAAAATCCTGTGAGTAAAATGTCTGTATTTATTCTGTCTCTGGAGAAGTGCCATACTCGAAATATATTAGACCAGTTTATGATTCTATTTCATTAATATGAGCATTGGTTAGTTCTTTATTATATTATCTATGCACTGTGAACTTATTGGTACAAATTTGCATATACTATGCATCAATGTTTCTGAAGTCTTGTGAATTCTTGTCTCACAATCAAATGATTGTGGATTCGAGTATCACCTGTCGCTACTCTTCTCCCGCGTCCAATCGACGTGAGAGATTGGCGACGCCACATAATTCAACGGTCGACTTATAAAAACCCAATTGCCAACCAATAACCTTGGCTGCAGGCACTTGCAGTCTGAATGTTCGCAAACTTTGTCTAACCCGAGTTTGACTTGCACATGCTTTGCATGATTGTTTTACTTTCATAACTCTGGGGCTGTGTAGAACTTTGGAGCATCCTACTGGAGGTGCATCATGGAGTGCAGGCAGGCTGTGGGACGCCCGTTACCTTGAAATATTTCAATTCCCGGAAGTATATCGATCTCACTTATTTCGACCTTCCCCAAGCACTCATTGGTGCTCGCTTTTCCCAGGTGTGACGCTGTCCTCTCGGATTTGGTCAGCTGCAGGCCGCCCACCATCCGTAAGTACGCATTCATATGTCTAGTGTGTCCGGCACCGGAGCGGAAAGTGCAACGATGAACAACGGCGATGAGCTCAAGTCCGAGGTGGCCGGCATGCAGAGCAGCAACGGCGCGGACGGCTCGAGCGGCGGCGACGCACCGTCCGGCCTGCTGGCCAAGGCGGGCGGCGGCGTGCTCAGCAAGGCCGGCACCGTGCCGGGCAACAGCGGCGACCAGAAGGCGACCGGCCTGCTGGCCAAGGCCGGCGCCGACGGCGGCGCCACCAAGACGGCCGCCGGCGACGCCGACGGTCGCGCCGCGAAGCGACGCGCCATCGGCCACCCGGACCCGGACACCATCAAGATGTTCGCCGGCCAGATCCCGCGCCGCATGGAGGAGAACGAGCTGCGCGAGGTGTTCGAGGAGTTCGGTCCCGTCTACCAGATCAACATTCTGCGCGACCGCGCCACCGGCCAGAGCCGCGGCTGCTGCTTCGTCACCTACTTCTCGCGCAAGTCGGCGCTGGAGGCGCAGAACAAGCTGCACAACCTGCGCACGCTGCCCAGCATGCACCACCCGATGCAGATGAAGCCGGCCGACGCGGAGAACCGCAGCGAGCGCAAGCTGTTCGTCGGCATGGTGGGCAAGCAGTGCGACGACGAGGACGTCTGGTCCATGTTCGAGAAGTTCGGTCCAATAGAGGAGTGCACCGTGTTGCGTGACCAGAAGAACACCAGCAAGGGCTGCGCGTTCGTCACGTTCATGTCGCGCCACAACGCGATCGCCGCCATCCGCGGCCTGCACCACTCTAAGACGATGGAGGGCTGCTCGGCGCCGCTGGTCGTCAAGTTCGCCGACTCGCCGCGCGACCGCGACCAGCGCCGGCCCTTCGGCATGGGCATTGGCGGCGGCGGCAACAGCATGATGCCGCTGTCGGGCGGCAATCAGCAGCAGCCGCAGAACAACTGGAACAACTGGAGCGGCCCGCCTCCCAATCAGCAACAGCAGCAGCAGCAGCCGAACAACCAGAGCATGAACATGATGAACCAGCTAATGAATCCGCAGGCGCTGACACTGCTGCAGCAGCTGAGCAACGCCGCTAGCCAGCTGTCTTCTCTGGCCACGGGCACGACGCCCAACGGGCCGCCGCCCAACACGCGCTTCGGCATGCCACCGCCCAACAACGGTATGGGTCAGCAGCAGCAGCAGGGCAACTTCAACCAATCCAGCAACCCGGCCGGCACACTGGCCATGATGCTGCAGGCGGCGGCCATGGGCCGGCCCGGCGGCACCAACTTCCAGGGCCCGCCGCCAAACTCCGGCTTCGGCTCCAACAACTCCGGCAACAACTTCGGCACCAGCCCCGGCAACAACTTTGCCAACAACACCAACTCTAACAGCTTTGGCAACAGCCCGGGCAACAACTTCAACAGTGGTGGTGGCAACTTCTCGAACCCGCCGCCGTCTCAGTTCCCGCGCGCGCAGCCGGCCAACAGTAACACCCCGCTGGGCCGCCAAGTGGAGGGGCCCGAAGGTTGCAACCTCTTCATCTACCACCTGCCGCAGCAGTGTAACGACGCCGATCTCGCCGGCATGTTCTCTCCGTTCGGCAATGTGATCTCAGCCAAGGTGTTCCTTGATAAAGTCACTGGTCTGTCCAAGTGCTTCGGTTTCGTCAGCTACGACAACCCGGCCAGTGCCGACGCCGCCATCCAAGGCATGAACAGCTTCATGATCGGCTCCAAGCGGCTCAAGGTGCAGCCGAAGCGCTCCGGCAGGGATATGTCCAAGCCGTATTAAGCTCGGCCATCCTCCCATCGCGGGCAGGACGAGCGCAGGCTGCGCTCGCCGAGCACCTGAAGACTGGATCGTGCCTGGTAGCGTCCATCAGCGGAGACGGTCCCCTTATCGTTCCGGTTCAGGTGTGTCTTGCTGGCCGACATCGACACGACCACAGATTGGTCGCACTCCGGCCCGATCACATTCGGTATCTGTGGCAGAAGGTGTGATCGTGCTTGTGTACATATTGCGTTTTAGGGGCCATGTGCAAACTAGGCCATGTACAAACTACGGAAAGTGGCCGATGTTCGAGGGGAGCGAGGACCTCCGGTGAGGCACCGGCGCATCCGCATAGTGCACGGGCCTGGCTGGCCCTGTTGGCTGCAGGCACATCACACGGCTCTCCTGCATTTGTGTAGAACCCTAGCTGTTTGATTTGTGACGTGAACAACGACGCTGTCTGACGCCCAGACGATGTCTGATTTTCTGGCACAGAATCCAGACAGCCACCTTCACACCGCCGCCAGAGAATCACCCTCTCCTCCAAATTGATCCGGTTGGTCTGGTGAGATATTCCAGGTGTGCGTTTTGCTACGTTCTCTGCGTGGAGGTGGAGTTGTTCAGTGTTCCGACTTTGCTTTTAGCCGCTCTGTAGCCGGTGTGTGCGTGTTGCGCGTGCCGCTGGATGGTCTGCCGTTGTGTGGTGGTCTGTGTGCGTGTGCGACGCTGATGTCCCCGCCCGGCCGGCCGGAGCTGTAGTGTCTGTCGCCAACCATCGTCGGTGTTGTGCCGGTCTTCAGCTCTTGTCGTGTCTGCTGCTCGTCCTGAGGTGTGCGGTGACAGGTTGTGTATCGGTCCTCGGCTGCCGCCGCATCTGCTGCTCGTCCCGAGGTGTGCGGTGACAGGTTGTGTATCGGTCCTCGGCTGCCACCGCATCTGCTGCTCGTCTCGAGGTGTGCGGTGACAGGTGGTGTATCGGTCCTCCCCTGCTGTCATGTCTGCTGCTCGTCCCGACGTGTGCGGTGGCAGGTGGTGTGCCGGTCATCAGCTGTTCTGGCGTCTGCTGCTCGTCCCGAGGTGTACGACAAGTAGTTCGTGATCCATGCATACAGTCGCTCCGTCGCCTCGGGTTCGTGTACTCTCTCTCTCTCTCTCTCTCTCTCTCTCTCTCTCTCTCTCTCTCTCTCTCTCTCTCTCTCTCTCTCTCTCTCTCTCTCTCTCTCTCTCTCTCTCTATCTCTCTCTATCTCTCTCTCTCTCTCTCTCTCTCTCTCTCTCTCTTCTCTCTCTCTCTTCTTTTTCTTTTTTTTTTTATTTTTTTTTATTATATATTATATTATCTCTATATCTATCTCTATCTCTATCTCTATCTCTATCTCTCTATATCTCTATCTCTATCTCTATCTCTATCTCTATCTCTATCTCTATCTCTATCTCTCTATCTCTATCTCTATCTCTATCTCTATCTCTATCTCTATCTCTATCTCTCTCTCTCTCTCTCTCTCTCTCTCTCTATCTCTATCTCTATCTCTATCTCTATCTCTCTCTCTCTCTCCTCTCCTCTCTCCTCTCCTCCTCTCCTCTCTCTCTCTCTCTCTGTCCCTCTCCGGTGGATGTCGTAGATGTGATGTGTCCGACATTAGGTGTTCGACGGCTAATTTGTCCCACTGTAATCTCTTTTTGAATAAATGTCGGGGACCGTGTACGGTGCGTTATCTGTGGATGTCGACAGCTGGAATATGGAGTGGTCGCAGCCGTTCTGGTATTCGTGTATGGGCGTTGTCGTCCCACATATCTGGGAGAGTGCAGTCTCAAGTAATGTCTGCCGTGAAATATACGGTGCGTAGTCAAAGTGGTGACACGATAAACGCCAAAGTCTTGACGGTGCGCTGTCGTTCGGTGGATGGACGTCGGGACATCAATGTTGCGGGGCCAAGGTGGGGTGACACGTTGCGGACTATTGGCGGGTGGTCGATGCCAGTTGGCGCACTATTCGGTGTTTGGTGAGACAGTTAATTCCCGTCGCATCAGCGTTCCGTGTTCGGCTCTGGTAGATGCAGACATGTTGCGGTGCGTGATAAGGCTGGTGGATGCCCAGTGATAGCGGTCGGAACCCTAACGTCACGTGGGTGCACGTCGATATATCTGTGGTCCGTCGTGTGTCGGTTGATATTCGTCAAAATAGTAACGTTATTTAGACATAAGGACACAAGATTAGTGCAACTATGAGCCACAAGGGCCCTTCTTGGTTGCACTCTGTACACTGAACCAGTTGCCCACCAAATCTGTCAATCAGCCCTCCCTGTAATACTGAAAAGCAAGCCCTCTATTCTTATAATGATTGTCTATGCTGTTTTTCAAGATGTTCATTGTGCTCCTACTGACAATGTTTTCTGGCAGCTGGTTCCAGTGTTCTACTACCCTGTTGGTGAAGAAAGACTGTCTTAACCTTGTTCTGCTGTGGTTAACTTTAATTTTGAGTTTATGACCTCTAATTGCATCATTTCTGTTCAATTCAAACATTTCCCTAAGATATCCCCTCTCCAGACCATGGACAAATTTAAAGACTTCGATGAGATCTCCTCTCAGCCTTCTATATCTAAGTGAAACATAATCAATTTCTTCAATTTTTCCTAATATGCTAGGTTGCTTATGCCATTAACCATTTTTGTAGCCTTCTTTTGTACTCTCTCTAAAAGCCAACAATCTTTTTCATAGCTAGGAGACCAAGCTTGGATGCAGTTTTCCAAATGTGGCCTGACATATGCACAGTAAAGCTTCCTGATGGCTTCCTCACTTCTGTATGATACATTCCTATTTATTGCCCCGAGCATTTCGTGCCTTTTCCTGGCTTCCTTGGTTGTCGGTCATTTTGTATTTAGAATAACACCTAAATCCTTCTCCTGTTGAGTCACTGATAGCACTTGGCCACCCATCAAGTATGGAGCCTTCATATGCTGCTTACCTACATGCATGATTTTGCACTTATCAAAATTAAATTTAATTTGCCATTCTTCGGACCACTCCACAAGTTCGTCTAAGTCTTTTTGCAGCGAGATATGCTCATCTTGTCCTGTTATTGCCCTAAAGACTTTCAAATCATCCGCAAATTTCAAAACTTTACTGCTTAGGCCACTTTCAATGTTATTTACAAACATAATGAACAGTAGTGGCCCCAGTACTGACCCCTGGGGGACTCCACTAAGAACATTTTGCCATGATGACTGTACCATTTAGCATCACTCTTTGCTGTCTATCTGAAAGCCACAACTCTATCCATTTTAAGATGCTACCTGCAATACCATGGGACTGAAGCTGTATCATTAACCGTTTATGGGGTACCTTGTCAAAGGCCTGACTAAAGTCAAGATATGCTACATAAACATGATTTCCCTGATCAGATTGTTCTGTGGCGAAATTAAAAAAGTCCGAGAGATTTGTGAGACACGATCGTCCTTTTCTAAACCCATGTTGAGTATCCTGAATCAATCTGCTACCTTCCAGATAACTAACTATTCTATCCTTGATAATTGATTCGAGCATCTTGCAGACTAGGGATATGAGACTTCCACTGGCCTATAGTCTTTCAACTTTCCCTTTCCTTTCTTGAAATAGGACTAATTTGCCCTTTTCAACCGGTTGGATTTTTTGTGAAACTGATCTACAAATATTTACTGTGGATGCCGCCTTTTTTTCGCACACCCTGTATTTTGGTCTGTTGCCTTGTTGGCTTTTTTTCCTGATATGATTGTAACAACACACTTCGTTTTTTGTTCCTGCCCCAGTGGTCATATCTTCCAATGTATACACTGATTTAAACTGCATGCTCAGCTCTTCAACCATCTCACTATCCTCACCCAATGTAGTCCCGTTTACTTCCAGTAGACCAATTGTGCTAGAAACTTTACTCAGCTTGTAGAAACTAAAGAACTTTTTACTGTCCCCATTACAGTTTCTAGCTAAGTCCAGTTCTTTTGCTCGCTTTGCTGCTCTGGTGTTTTGCTTCACAGTGTCTAGCTTTTCGATACGCCTTTAGATTAACGACATTTGAAGCTTCTTTAAAGACTCTAAATGCACTTTACTTAGCCTTAATTGCTTTTACCAAGTCTGGTGTAAGCCATGCTGGCTTTCCTACCATTCTTTTGCGTCTTTGCTTTTGGGGGACATGTCTAATCTGAATTTCCTTCAAGTAAGATTTGAACTTTCCCACATTTCACAGGCATTTAAATTGGAGAATTCTTCTTCCCATCTGATGGCACTTAAAGCCGCTCTCATGCAGTCAAAGTCTGCTCTGTTGAAATTTGGAGCCTTTACCGAATTATCCTTAATAATTTCCCCTACATGTGCCTTGAATCTAACTATGTTATGGTCACTTCTTCCCAGAGTTTCTCCTACAGTCATGTCTTGAACCAAGTCACTTAAATCCGAGAATACAAGGTCCAAGAATGAGCCATGCCTGGTAGGTTCCGCTCCAAACTGGTGTAAGAACAGGTCCTCTTCAAGGCATTTCCTAAACATTTTGCATGATGGGGAGCCAACACCAGCATTTTCATAACCTTTTAGATTAAATTCACCAAGAATAAGGCACTTCCTCTTAAAGTTTCTACTGATGTCCTCACAAATCACCTTGTCAAGCTTCAGTTGCTGAGATTGTGGCAGGGTTCCTGATCGGTAGAAAGCTCCTATCCTAAGAGTATTGCTGTTGCCTTTTCCCACAGTGACATCAAGCCAAATGGACTTCACAGACACCTTTTTATCCCCATATGCTACTTTTTGAGAACTGAATAAGCTGTTCATATAGAGCATTACACCACCCCCTTTCATTGCTGGACCCCTATTGCACGAAAACATATTGTATCCCTGGATCTCATGGTCTTGCAAGTTATCTCCAAAATACCCTTCACTGACCCATGCCTCCGTAATGCAAACAAACAAACAAAATATTGGCCAGTGCTGGGGGATATGCGTCGGCATATGTATTCGTAATCAGTTAGTTCTAAGGAAGACGTATCGTGGTCGGGTTTGGTGGATTCATGCCGGTGTATTAACTGAATGGCGAATCGGTTGATATGAGGGTGGGATTTATGTTCTGCGATCTTGGATTTGCATCGAAGGCGCAGCCGAGTGGCTGCAGCTTCACAAAAGTGCACTATATCGATTAAATATATCAAAGATGTTCATCACTTGATGACATCACTGCTGGTTGCCCACCCTCCCCATAAGATAATTCTTACTGTACCCGTGATGTAGAAAGGACACGAAGACATCGATTTCAGAGAGTACTTTCCTCTTACTGACTTCAAGAACTTCGTTTTTAACCTTCCAACTGTTTTCGGTCATTCGTATCATCGATATTCAGCTCGCCATCATTGTCAAACAGCATCATTCAATCCTCCACAAGAAAAAAAGGAGGAAATATTTTCTTACAGATGATGATGTTCTAGAATGGTGTGATAAGGCTGGTTTTCCAAACCTTGGTTGGTACCCGCCCAGACGTCGACGCTGCGTGGTTCGCTTTGGTGGGTACATATGAGTATATTTGCAGTGCGTGGTGAGTGGTTGATTCCAGTGGAGATGTCCAACGTTACGTTGTAAATTTCGGTGGATGCTCGTAAAAAATTGAACGTTGCGTGATCAGTTCTCGTGGATGCACGTCAGTATATGTACCGTGCTTGTTGAGTCGATTTGTACCCGTCAAAGCATTATAGTTGCATGGTCAGTTTTGGTGGATACACGTTGGTGCTTTCACAGTGCGTGGGGAGTCAGTATATGCGCGTCAAGGTATTTGCGTTGCGTGGCCAGTTTTGATTGGTGCACGTTGGCATATTTAGGGTGCGTGGTGAGTCAGTGTATACACGTCAAGGTATCCCCGTTGCGTGGTCAGTCGATTCCCGTCCAGATACGTACCGTTCCGTTGTCGGGTTCCACAGTTTTTCGCTGGCCGCATTGCGTTCGGTTGCCAGTTTCGATGGCCATGCCACCACGATGTGACTGCAGGCGTCGCCCGTCAGAGTCGGTCGCCCCCGCCACACCCCCATCCCACAACGGCGTACATACGACGAGGGGGCACGCTCGAAGCGAAGCCAGTCTGGGGCCCACGTGTGCGTGGCAGCTCGACACATGGACACGGTCGTGGTACGTGGTCGCGTGCGTGGCGGTCGGTGGTGTCCGTCCGTGTCGACAGTCTCGCAGTGTGCGGTTGGATCCCGCGTGACCCGTGCACTCCGGTGAGTACATTTTGTGGGTGGTGATATTGTGCGATGGAGGTGGAATGCAGCTGTCGTGGATTGACGGTCGTGTGGTCTTCGTCAATAACTGGTTGCCAGTCTGGTGGTGGAATTTAGATTGCACGTCGCGTACTCACGCTGTTGGGCGCGAAGTGATTTCGTCTCTGGGTAAGCAAAGGTACGTCTATACTCGTCATGTCTCCGGAACATTCGGGACCCTGGGACCTGCTGTATGGTGCATGCCAATATTTTCATTGAATACTTGTCTAGAAAAGAAGAATTCGTACGAAATTTGCGGTACAAAAAGAAGAGACAAAAAACTGTCTGCGAAACCCCCAAATAAGCTGAAATAACCCCTCCCGTTGTTAAAAACAAACCTATACGCTTTCGTGGATTCCCTTCCGCATAACAAGTTGATTGTCGTTCGTGTCATCTGGTTGGTGCCAATCACTAAAGCACGCCTGCTTGCTTGTTGAACCGTCATCGTCCTGGAGGTGTTTAGAGCAGTTGATAGAATGGCGTTAATAATCGGTAATTATTTTACTTGTGGTAGAATGGTATCGGGAGTCGCTAGTGATATTACGTGTAGTGGTGTGGTATTGAGCAGTGGTAATGATGTTACTTTTTGGGGGGCTCGACGGTTAATTTTTTATGGATGCATTGGAATGCCCACGGGTTTGGGACAAATTAATTCCCTCCCTTCACAAATGCTCCGGTACATATAATATTGTATTTTCCCTGCGTTAGCTGGTGCGAGGCCCAAAGCTTGCGCCTGGAGTTTATTTGATTTTATTTGATCCCGGACGATGTTGAATGTTTAGCAACTATCATCAAAAATGATGAGTCGGTCGGGTAAAAGTTCACGGGCACAGGCAAACATAAATACGGTGCGCTCACTTGGTTGGTTTTGCATATATATGGTCCGCCTTGAACGTTCCCGTTAGCGGAAAGACAGGGGTGGGATTGGGTCTCCTGGAAGATTCTGCAATCGTATATCACGGGCTGAATTGCTAAATATTGATAAATGCCGTGTGCAACCCATCCCCTTCACCCTTATCAATAAAAATGTATTTGGTTGGATTCTCCAGCTTGCGTTTCTATGTACCCTGACAGTATTCGATTGGAAAACCGCAGTTGCCTTTTCTAACAGGTGAAAATTGAGTTTGCATCAGCATTTCATCAGCTTCATATCACGGACACAGTTTCTGCTGTTTTAGTGCCATACATACGGATAATGTGTGCCTGTGTGATTCTGAAGCGGGATCTAGCCGTCACTTGCCCCGTCCGGTGGCTGGGCCGGTGAGACGCCTACTCCCGCCGGGAGTGCGTCAGTGGGTGTCGCTGGTGTGTTGGCGAGTGGACGATGGCGGTGTCTGCTGATCTGGCGCTGGCGGCTGTGTGGTGCGGCGCTGCGAGCTCGGCCGGCGCCGGCCGCACAGGCGGCGCCGCCTGCCGCTCTGTGTGCGTCTGTGGCCGGCCGCTGTCGAGCTGTGAGAGGGACGCGGCTGGAGACTGGTGGTCGGCTGTCTGCGCGACACGCTGTGGTGTCGTGGTCCGAGGCGGGCGAGGCGTGGTCACTGAAGTGGTCCGACGTGGAATGGGGTTGGTGATGCTGTTCTGTGATGCGGAGTAATTGAGGTGGTTAGACGTGGATCGGGGTCGGTGATGCTGTACTGTGATGCGGAGTAATTGAGGCGGTTAGACGTGGATCGGGGTCGGTGATGCTGTACTGTGATGCGGAGTAATTGAGGTGGTTAGACGTGGATCGGGGTCGGTGATGCTGTACTGTGATGCGGAGTCGGACGTGGATTGGGGCCGGTGATGCTGTACTGTGATGCGGAGTAATTGAGCTGGTTAGACGTGGATCGGGGTCGGTGATGCTGTACTGTGATGCGGAGTAATTGAGGTGGTTAGACGTGGATCGGGGCCGGTGATGCTGTACTGTGATGCGGAGTAATTGAGGCGGTTAGACTTGGATCGGGGCCGATGATGCTGTACTGTGATGCGGAGTAATTGAGGTGGTTAGACGTGGATCGGGGTCGGTGATGCTGTACTGTGATGCGGAGTAATTGAGGCGGTTAGACGTGGATGGGGGTCGGTGATGCTGTACTGTGATACGGAGTAATTGAGGCGGTTAGACGTGGATGGGGGCCGGTGATGCTGTACTGTGATGCGGAGTCGGACGTGGATTGGGGTTGGTGATGCTGTTCTGTGATCCGAGTCACTAAAATTATCAGACGTGTATTGGGGTCGATGGTAATGTATTGTGATGCCGAGTAGTGGAACTGATGAGACTTGGATCAGAGCCGGTGGTATGAACCGTGATGCCGAGCCGGTGGAGCGGCCAGTGGTGGGTACTGTACCGTGATGCCGAGCCGGTGGGACGGCCAATGGTGGGCACTACCGTGATACCGTGATACCGTTGGTGGCGACTTGACATTGGATGCGCATCACTCGCGTGTGTCGCTACCTCTGTTTGGCCGGTGGGCCAACACCAATCCCTGAGTGCACCACCTGGGCGCTGTTAGTGTTGCGTACCGATGTGTGTGACACGCTGTGGGGTAATGTGTGTGCTGGCGGCTGGCCGATTCAATGTCAAACATGAACCGTGTGCCGTTCTTCATGGAGATTTTCTGTGCAGTATGATACGTTTTTGATGTGTTGATCGTATCTAGGAAATCCCCAGGAGGTGCGGTACTGCAGCGCATCTACGCTGCATGTGCTTGTGCCAGCCACGGAGTGTGTCGAGTACCACCAGGCGTGCAGGGTGGGCACTGGGGAGTGATGTGAGGTTGAGGCTTGTTCGTTACTGTGAAGCTCCCCACACGCATCCGACTAACTTTTCATGGGACACTACGTGAGAACAACACAAGTATTACGTTGCCTATGAAGTCGCTCTGGATCCCATGCTGCGCAGTGTCTGTCATTGTCACTACTGCATTAGACGATGCGTCCTGTGGTGCTAGACTATGCGATGTTCCTTTCACTAGTGCCATGGTCCGATCGTGACGTTTGCTGGGCGTTTTCTGGTGCTTGATCATTTATGAGCTTGGTGTATACGTATGTGTGACTAGTGTGCAGCAGGTTCGCGTGTACGGGCAGTGTTCTTCAATTTGGAAACTAGTAGAAACCGTCACCCCATCCGAGCTGCCTTCGCGTCGAGGCATGGAGCGTCGATCGATTGATTGATTATTTAAGCTTAAGGGTGCATCAACTACTGCTGGTTATGTAGCGCCCAGAGGCATAGAGCATCAGGAGAAGTGTGTGTGAAGTGCACTCCCCCGCTCAAGTCGATTCTTCCAAAACGTCACAATGCTCCCCAATCAATTGTGCCTTACGTGTTACCAGAGAGGAAGAGAACAAAGTTGGGAATGTATGCCTTCGCTCCTGCTCCACGCGTTCCTAGACCATTCCTCGCAGAGGTTATTCAGGTTATTGTGGAGGTTGGAGGCTATTCCTTCCAGAGGTTATTCAGGTTCTTGCGGAGGTTAGGGGCTATTTCTTGCAGAGGTGTGGCGGAGAGTGGCGTATCTCGCCTCAGCACCATCAGGGATATTGGTTGCGACGTTTAAAAAAAAAATTAAAAAAAATTAATCCGAGTTGTTGGGTTGGCTTTAGGACACTAGGGTTCCATTGCTAAGCGGAGCTTGTTACGTGAACCCTGGCCCCATCACCCGATCCATGAATTCCAGTTGAACGGCATAATTTTGATCGAAAGTTTAACGTGCCGTCAATGCACCGACACGGCCGCCCGGCAGCTGGTCCCGGGCTTTATCGGGGCAGCTGCCAACTGACACTCCCGGCCGGGGGCTAAATGCGAACGCGCGAAGCGACTGGAACTCTGTGTTGCCAGGATAGGGGAGACCAGCGTTGGCTAGCGCTCTAACTAACTGAGCTACCGAGGCGGCACGCTTGCGGCGCTTTTGGATCCTTAGCTATCTTATTGTGGCTTCGGAGAGAACTAGATGGTCAGTATTAAATAGATATCTCAGAAATGCTTAAGAAATGTACTAATCGAATCAACCTTCAGCTGCAGCATTGGTGAGCGTTTTTCGAAACATCGTGGGCCAAAACCTTTGGGCGCATCAATATCTGCGAATGGCCAGATTGTCGCCATTCTTGTGAAAAAATTGGATCAGTGATTTATGACATTCCTTTCGGCGCACGCCCCTAACCACTTGATTTTTATTATCACTGGGGTTATTGGGCGCATGGACCAGGATAGATCATTTAGCGGTCTCAACACGTGATATGTCTGGGTACACTTCGAATATTAAACAATATGCAAGGTGCATGTTTATATTACATTACTTGGCCTTTGTATGCCTTCATCCCACATCTTTTTGAAGTTCTTGATTCCGTCTGAAAATCCGTACATGGGTCGCGTTTAGCTCGTGTTTTATGCAAGATATCCCGAACACCAATCTATCGCTACCACTCTTCTACCTCATTGTGCGTGACTCGAGCTCTCGAAGAGCTGAACGTTACTTTGGTGTGACGGTATCGGTCTAGGTATTGATCCTGTATTGAGCCGGTACGACTAAAGCCATGGGGTGTGCCTGTCATGCCACTTACATAGGCTAACGTCGTACTCAGCCTTCATCTATTGCGTTTGGGACCCAGATGTGCATTTGTCGGTGGGTTAACGTAGTGCTCAGTTTTTACTAATTGTGCTGTGACTAGGATGTACTTAGTCGGGTACTAGTCTGTAGTTGGTGCCGAAACACTGACTGATCCGTGCAATGCATTCGTGACATGCGCCACTGTCGAGAACTGTGTGTCCGTACGTCCCGCGACAGTTGCGCGGTGGTTACCAGAGGTGGCGTTACGTGTCCGTACGTCCCGCGACAGTTGCGCGGTGATTATCAGAGGTGGCGTTACGTGTCCGTACGTCCCAGCGACAGTTGCGCGGTGATTATCAGAGGTGGTGTTACGTGTCCGTACGTCCCGCGACAGTTGCGCGGTGGTAACCAGAGGTGGCGTTACGTGTCCGTACGTCCCGCGACAGTTGCGCGGTGGTAACCAGAGGTGGCGTTACGTGTCCGTACGTCCCGCGACAGTTGCGCGGTGGTTACCAGAGGTGGCGTTACGTGTCCGTACGTCCCGCGGCAGTTGCGCGGTGGTTACCAGAGGTGGCGCTGTGTGCCGTCGTCGGTGCGTGAATCGGAGGGTACGGACCGTGAAGTCTGACGCTGCCAGCTGTACAGTCTGACCGCCATCGTGTTGTGTGTGTGCTGGTGCTGGCATGTTATGTGCCAACCGGGAGCGAAGGTGTGCGAACACGCCTGCTCTCGGGCGTGCCTCGCACGCGTGCTGGCTGTGTGGCGGTCAACAGTCCTGGGTGCGTTGTCAGTCGGACCGAGACGGTCGATTAGGCTCGGCCGGACCCTAGCTCCCCCTCCACGGTAGTCAGTTTTGGAGACGGACGCGTTGCACGAGTCGAAGTGGGTCGTGTAGTGATCTCCACCGTGCCCGACTGGGTTGTGTGCAGATTTCCGCCGCACGCGACTGTGATAGTGATCGGCTGTGTCTGCCTGCCTGCTAGCGACGCGGTGTCGATCTCGTCTGTGAGCGGCATGTGCTGCACGCGCCCTGTGCGCGCCGATCGACCTCGCTCGGTCGACTGACACCCCGGGCGTGTGTGCACTGCCGTCCAGTGTGTAGATCTCGTCCGGCGGCGCTGGCCGGCACGATTGTCGGCTGCTGCACAATGCCTCGCCACACAGACCTGGGGGTCCTCGACAACTCATGCCTGATGCATTGCCTGCGCCATCTTAGTGGTGGATGGCGTTGGCGGTCATCCACATCGTATTTATATACATTCTGTTGTTACGACAGACCGCTGCTGAACATGTATGAGCACTGTCAATAAAGTTTAACAACTTGCAGTGTCTGCTTGTCTTCTGCGTCATTTCGTGTTTCTGTTCTTCCAAGAAGAACCTTGTGTTCTGTTCCGACGCATTCAACTGCAATGTCATATGGCGTCGCCAACCTCTCGCGGATCGATTTGGTAATTTCGTCAGTGCACGAAATTCGAATGCATGAAATCTTACGGCCAGCAACCCAACCCTACGAGCCGTAACGACTGAGCTGCCGTAGCACATCAGCATAAGATATGAGCCTTACTAGGCCGAACTTGGTTCCGATGGTCGAATGCTCGATAGGCAAAAGTCCGTCGGGTAGTGATCATTTGCCGGTATGGGCCATTGGGACGGTTTGCTTCTCGAATATCGACGACAGCGCAGTGTGGTGACTCAAAGGTAACTGGCCAGAATCGTTGCGGATAAATTATGCTAGTTACTGGGGTTATTGTGACTTTAATCGAAATATGATCAAATTTGGAGCATGGAGCTCAGTTGTCTTAAAGATTGCTTAACCCAGGAATGTCTGAGATCATACCTGATGAGGGTAGGGAGCATTCCGCTCCCCTCATTTTGCTTCCGCGAAATATCTCTGGAACCAATTGAGGTGGACAGCTGAAATCGTACACACCAACGTGAGTACCTAGTGTACCTTGCTTTTAACGATCGATGTCTGGCCATGCATGGTGACATCACAATGGCGTCATAAGCGAAATCTGTGGACTCTCATATCGGGTAATTGTTAGTTAGCGTTTGCTATGCGAACATTCGCCACTGCAAATATGATGTAATAATTGCTACGCAGTATAGACCCAATATCTCCTTGTCCTAATTGTCTGAAATTATGCCAGAGTATGGCTGTAATAAATGCCATGTAATTTGGGTATCTGAAGAGTGAAGGCGCGTCGCGTCGTTAGATGCACCCGAACCACGTGGCTGATCCACGACAAGACCCAGTCCCTCCCGGAGCTGCCGTTGTAATTATTTCTTCCCTTCTTTCACGCACATCTTGATGTCTTCGCAAGACACCGCTCACACTGACGTCCAGACAGTGAGATGTGTGGAGAAAGCACCCAAAACATGGAGTCCAGTCATGCATAGAGACCGAGCTGGCATGTAGCCTCGCGGGCAGGTCGAACCACGGCACCAGACAGGTTATTTATCTGACGAGGTGTGCACCCGCAGTTGGCGCATGTCATGCTGCTGCCGGTGTTGGTCAAAGCGTTCGTCGCCTTGCCGTCAATCGTGGTGAGTTGAAGATTGTACGCCACTCTGAGACCGGTGCCGTCTGTTGCGGTGACGCAAGTCTGCCTCAATAGACGTATCTCGGATTCAGCACTGTCTCGTTCTTTCTGGGAGGCAGTGTACAATAATTGACCATGTGGCCTGGAAATTCACAGTTAATGGAATTGTGCTATTTCATCCTTGTCTTAGGTTTTTACCATTTTGCCACATGTGGGCAGTCATTATTCACACGACTGCTAAATAATGTAAAATGCATGTGACTGAAGTGAAAGGCATTCCGCTTTTTTAGTGGCGAGCCTTTATTTTCTTCCAATCTTTCACTATTCCCAAGCAACTTCTTTCTTCATCCACACAGTCAATGATGGAGTAATTTTAGGACACTGCCGGGAGGCCTCTGTCGTCCGTGGCTGTACTGGGTCCGGGCGGCCGGCAGAAGCGGGTTAAAGACGACGTCGAGTTGGCCCAGATGCAAGTGCCGCCGACCGTCAGCTGCAAAGTCGCCAGAGTGGCACATATTTTTTATGCAGCCTCATCGCCGTCTCCCATCTGTTTGCGTGCATATCGCCCTGTGGCCCCGTCAGATCCCTATTTGACGCGAAGCACGGCCGACGTGTAGGTGCTGGGTGACGTCGACGGCTGGTCGGGAGGCGAAGCTGAGTCGGTGCCGGCGTCAGACGGCAGACACGCCACCAGCCGCTGCGTCGTATGATCCAGGAGATCCTGTAGAGGCACCTCAGCTGACGTTTTGGTGAATTGCATGCTGCTAACTGGCGGATGGCACTGCCTTGGCCTCATGCACCTTTCCATAGGCGGACAGGATGTCTGTCTTCGCCGCACCATTCGTCACTCGGCAGACCGTACGGCAGCCGTGCGCAGACACGCACATTGCCAGCGCCCGCTCTCCTGACACGCACTCGGGTTGGCTCAATTTAGAGCTGAGAGGCTGGCGAATCTTGCTGGACCGAAGCGGTGATGCCACCACCTGTCGCAGCACGAAGGACACATCCTGCATGCCCTCAGCACCGGCACTTTGCCTGGCAGCCTCCACGAGCTGCAGATAACTGCTAGTGAGCACGAGTAACTTGAGGACGCCCGGCGCGCTGAGCTGATCGTGGATTCTAGCTGGTCGCCCGCGCGCTCCCTCCACGGCCTCGTCGTCAATGTGGGCCTTGGCTTCATCGTCACTTACGACGTGGTCATCGCGATTCAGAGACACAGAACACAACATCGTTTCCCGAAAGATGAGTCACAAACTGACCTGAATCTATCCTGGGCTCACTTACATTTAACCGACTTTCCTTTAAGTTCTTGGCGTTTAAGTCGGTCGCCTTTTTCATGTCCACAGTCGACGACTCATTCGGGAGATACCCCTGAGGGGTTTTCTCCATAACCAACTGCAAACTATAATTAAACTTATGAGCATAATAGTTTCTACGCCCAAACGCTTTTGCAGTGGTTAACAAGTCCGATCGTTCCTCTGCTGACATTCACCTCCATGTTCACTGTACTCAAAATCCAACCACACTGAACCAAACCTAACAGATAAGGGCAACTTCCCTGTCGTGGGAAACGCTGTGCGTCACCTATCCTGACTCAGTTTCCTCGTCAGTTCGGACGTTTTTTGGCATAGCGACCGCTGGATCAGGTCACCCGGTTGGAACTCCCCACCAGCTGACGCGTCGCGGCGTCTGGCTCGAGCTTCCCCGTGCCGCACGGGCTGGCCACCGCACCACGCCAAGGCTTGCGGGGATACAATTAACCACAACCGGTGTTAGAGCAGCTAGGTACAGCTGTAGCATACCTTGCATATAGTCAGAAGATCCATGATTTCATTGGGATTGGTCTCCGGTTGTGCGCTCTGTATTACACCTTATTCGAACTTGGAGGTACTAAAAAGTTGAACGACTATTGAAATGACTGCTACAGACATGGGTGCTACAAAATAGCAAATTGTGAATCGTATGCCTTGAATTGCTTAACGCATTGAGAATGTTCTCAACCATCATTTCATATCTCAGTTGCCCATATTTTTAGAGTGCATTTTTATTTCTATCAGGCTCCAAACCCCGACAACATGTGTGTACATGTGCATCGTTTTTTTTTCCACGAGTGATGTTCGTGTTCATAAACTTGCCACCATATCAAATCTTGTAGACATTTCCTAAGAACAGTAACCCGGTGTGCTTCAAACATTTGCTGATGCGATGTCGCCACAAACATGGCACATAAAATAGTCCAGAAATGCATTTCTGGACTGTTTTCAGTAATTTATCACACTGCAGTGACATAATTCTGAGGAAGTGAACAGTACAGACTTTGAAGGACGTCTCCATGCGATTCGCCATGCTATTTCAGAGGGACTCCTTTCTGAAGTCTACTTCAACACTACTCCAATGTGCGGTGGCCCAGGTCACAAGGTCACATGCTTGGTTTATTATTTGGCCCGTACTGATATAGGGTAGTTGTTCACCAGTATATCACCACCACACGAACTGGATCAATATAAATTGATCCAAGTTGAACATTAAAATGGAGCTAAAATGTATGGAAACAATAAGTCTGTATAACTATAATATATAAACAAATAAGTGGCATGCCGGTCGAAAAGTGACCGCAGCCTTGTGGTCAGCGAATTGTACAGAGTGACCAGTAGGAAAGTGAAGCGACGCACAAGTATGATAACAAAATATCTGGACATAGTTGTATTTGTTAAACACCACACCATCGCGTCTATGTTGCTTCCAACTCGCCTCTTCAGTTTACGTGGCCCAAAGGTGACCATACCTTTTTTTGCAGTTCTATTGAATGCCAATGACAGTTAAAACGACACGACATGAGAATCCAGCTGGATTTTGTATCCCGGTCAGCCATATTCCTACCATTCCCAATAAATACCTCTCGTTGCACTACTTGCATCACAACTTCCCAACCGAAGAACATCACAGCACCTTTACGACATTGTGCCTTTGAAAGCTGCTTGGTACCCCCGCCCCCTCTTATTTGTATCTTTGATTTGTAGACGTTTGATTTTCTCGGTACATCCAGCGAGGCAGTCGTCGGGTTTGGTCCTGCCTGATCTGCCGACTCAGTCTAGCCCGGCGTCCAGGCCCGATCCAGTCTTGTCTGGAACCCTCCAGTTCGGCCGATGGCGGCGCAGGACGTGCGACGGGCCTGCACGTGCTGCTGCCCCGCCTCCTCCTCTGGCAGTGCGTGCGACGAACCTACACGTGCTGCTGCCCCGCCTCCTCCTCTGGCAAGACGTGAGACGGGCCTACACGTGCTGCTGCTCTGCCTCCTCCTCTGGCAGTGCGTGCGACGAACCTACACGCGCTGCTGCTCCGCCTCCTCCTCTGACAGGACGTGAGACGGGCCTACACGTGCTGCTGCCCCGCCTCCTCCTCTGGCAAGACGTGAGACGGGCCTACACGTGCTGCTGCTCTGCCTCCTCCTCTGGCTGGACGTGCGACGGGCCTACACATACTGCGGGCCGTACTGCCGCCCTGCCTCCTCCTCGGGCGTCGGCAGGTACGGGTTCTTGTACGGGTCCAGGTTGACGCTGAAACCCAGGGGTGGGTCGATTCAGGTGAGGCTCGGCTGCTCGTGGGAAGCTGCTCGACACTACCTGCTGCTCGAGGCGCTGTGGTCCGGCTGGTTTCCGCTTTGCGAGAGCCTCATCTGGGAATGAGCAGGTGCGAGCAGGTGCTAGAACGTTACATACACTTGGACGTTAGACGTGGGAAGTGATGTGGTTTGGGAGCGTCCATTCAAGCATTCGGATACACTCAATGGCAAAGCCCAACTAGATCCTCGACCGATGGAGAAGAGCAATTTTCTCATGCTCAGGAAGAAGTAGGTTCTGATCCTGGCGGGATCCATGTTGCCATGACTATCATGGGAAAACTTTTCCCAGGTGACATACGCGCACGCGTCTACTCTGGCTAGATATGAAGTTTGGTTTCGCAACTGAGGTACTTATGAAATCGAAGTAATGCTTTTGCCATTGACAGCACAGGCTTACGCGGGTAACAAACTAGAAGTTAAGTTCAAACGCACGAAAGCTTCACAGACCCACCTCGTCTGTATCGCTGTTGGAGAGCCGGAGGAAAAGGTCGAATCTCCATTCATGCCGCCTCTCAGCACATTTTGTATTGGTCATTAGCTGTGGCAATTAGCAGGTAACGTGTATTTGCACAATTAGGCCGAGTGGCGCCCACTAGGCAGTTGTCACCACCCCCTACTTGCACGTTGTTTGCCGAGGCTCATTTCGTCCTGTGATGCGTCTCAGGGACGTCTACCTTATTAACTTTATTTTCTACTGATTCAGACGTTATGAAGCATTCGGATATTTGACGCTTAGGGAATTTGAAGAATTCAGAGTTTGGAATAAATTTGGGGTTCAAAGTTGAGCTGGGGTTCGGAATCCACACAGCGGAGGCCGCTGTCGCCATTTCGTAAGTTTTGAGGCTATCGGAAAGTTGGGCAATTTATAATTCTTGGTTTAGACTGGGTGTTTGGTCAATGTACCGCGCTGCGCGCCTGCACGGCTGGCTCCGCGACGGTGGCCGCGGCAGCACTCACTCGTACTGGGCGGCCGACTGGGCGCAGTCCACGTTGTACCACCAGTCGCACGTGAGCTCGTACTGGTTGAAGAGGGTGCCGTTGGTGCAGAGGAAGGAGGCGCTGGCGTATCCGTGCCGGTTGTCGTTCTCGCAGATGTGGTACACCTGCCGGTCAGCCGGCCGGCGGCGACACGTCGGCGGGGTGTGTCCGAGGTCACCACGGGCACGCTCGATCGCAACGCTGGCTGTTGCGCCGTCGCGTCGTAACGACATGAGGTGCACGGATTTCGCGATGCACGTTGCGAGAATGAAAGGAAGGGTGTGTGACAGAGTTGACACGAGGCCGGGCTAGCCAGACTGTACCCTGGCAGCCGCAGGTGCACACATCGGCATGCAGAGATTACCCAAGTTGGAGGTTCGCTCCACCGGCACGCGCATGGGCTACCCGTTGATACGCGCTCAAGCGCACGCACACATGCGCGTGCACCTGTATCCATACGTACATGCAGATATGCAGGGGTAATTGTAAAGATGCTTATATGTAGGGATATTGCATGCTTTTCAGTGCTGTATTATTAGTGAACGTTCCCGTCTTGCTAGTTCTGGTACTTTCTGAACTGTTGACACTCACTCGAATCGATATGCCCATATTTTATCAGCGGTCGCGTAGCAAAGGAGACGATAAAATGGCAAGTAATCTGCGGCGCCCGCCTCTGAGGCGTGTAACTCACCTGACATTGGGCCTCCGGGTCGGCGTACAGGCCGGGCCGGTAGGGCACCCTGTCGCAGGTGAAGCCGGTCTCTGGCACCTGCACGACCGACCGCGGCGTCACACACTAGCGAGGTGTACACAACATGTCGCGGAAGATTCCTAATATCACCGCTACGTTTACTGGAACTGAACAGAGATTTTGCTGAGTATAACAGGAAGGGGACGCGTACGTTGGTGGTAATTTGTAAATGGTGAGTTCGGGCCAGTACTGGAGCATAAGCGTGACACTGCCCTTGTGCGTCTGTTGTGGCATAGCTGAGTGTCTGCCTGCGTGACCAACGTAGCCGACGCGCCCCTAAATTCCAATTCCAGCCAAGTGTCTGTGTCATAACTAGCTGTCATAACTAAGTATGACACTACTCCACGTTTGCAATATTTAACATAAATGTGTGAGATACTATTGCTATGTTCAGCCAATGTGACTGCTCTACAGAAGTGCGCTGCGGTCGTGTCGCCGAACGTTTCTCCGCCTGCGCTGCGCATAATTATCCCCAACATCTGGTTTATCGGCATGATCTGTCAGGTCCTCGGATCCGGTGACACGTCTTGAAGCCACTGCCCCACCCCATGTCACAGGAGCAGTGCTGTGTTCACTGAGCCCGAGAAATCGAGATGCCCTACGATGTGGACGACATGCTACGGCGAGGAATCTAAACGAGCGCATGGGCACGACTGTCCCACAAAGGTGCCGATAATGGAGCCTCTGCTGTGTGCATAGGGTGCGTAGCGTTGGGTTGAGTGTGTACAATATTAAATAAATACCAATTGCCCTTCATGTCTTCTCGTCTGGCTTGGTCGCAAGGCCGCAAAGGCTCTTCAGCTTCCTATCTGATGTAAAGTTTTGTGCTATTTACCCGGGTCGTTAACATCAAAATGCACCAGGAAAGATAATACTTATAGTACAGGGGACATCCAATAGCGACGGCTGGAACAACTAACTGTCATGGGCGCTAAATGACCTCGTAGTCGGCGCGCCCTTAAGCCCAAATAATCAATCAAAAGTCGCAAGGCCGTCCGATCGTCTGCCCGGGTGTGCAGCCGTCCGGCGACCTCTCACCTCTGAGTAGACAGGGTAGTCCTTGCCGGGGTAGCCGGGGATCTTGCTCAGGTCCTGGTGGATGTCGATGCTGCCGTAGCGGGGCTCGGCGTAGCCACTTCTGGGGGCCGGGTACAGTACCGGACCGCTAGCCTGCAGCTTCTTTACCTGCGCAAGAGTTCCGTCTTCAGGGAGCACCATCACACGGTTTTAGAACATGTTACGTCTGTCATATGACGTGCTTCTGCGTGCATATGGGTAACGGAGCTGTCCGTCCGAGGATGGAGAGGAGGATGACCTACCCGTACATGACGACGAGCACCGTGCTCTTGTGCCTGGGAAGATGGGCTCCATGTGACCAGTGACGTCGATGAGGCCTGATGCCCGACTAAATAACAGCTAAATATTTGGGAAAGAAGCTGTTCCCATAGTTGGAGAGCACACCAGGTTCCCATATCTGGAGAGGGGACCCGTGTTCTCATGTCTGGAGGATAGATCTGTGTTCCTATGTCTGGAGGGGAAGCCGTGCTCTTGTGTCTGTGGGATAATCATGTTTCAGTGTCCAGGATGAGGGCCATGTCCCAATGGAAAGTATCTTTGGAGAGATACGAAGGGCATCGCATCTCGGATCTGCTGTTCCATCGGCTGGCCGGAATAGCACGTCTTTAGGAAATTCCTGTCGGAGATGATGCACGGCTGATATTGGAACATAAGAGTTGCGTGAACGTCCGCAATGTGCTCACTCCTCAACACAGAACCGAGTGGCACACATAACCGAGCCGTCACACATCCGAGCCGTCACAACCGAGCCGTCATAACCAAGCCGTCAAACAACCGACTTAGACGGTATATATATATATATATCAAGACAAAGACAAAGAAAAAGATTAGTGCAACTATGAGCCACCAGGGCCCTTCTTGGTTGCACTCTGTACACTGAACCAGTTGCCCACCAAATCTGTCAATCAGTCCTCCCTGTAGTACTGAAAAGCACGTCCTCTATTCTTATAATGATTGTCTGTGCTGTTTTTAAAGATGTTCATTGTGCTGCTACTGACCATGTTTTCTGGCAGCTGGTTCAAGTGTTCTACTATCCTGTTGGTGAAGAAAGTCTGCCTTAACCTTGTTCTGCTGTGGTTAACTTTAATTTTGAATTGATGGCCTCTAATTGCATCATTTCTGTTCAATTCAAACATTTCCCCCAGATATCCCCTCTCCAGACCATGGACAAATTTAAAGACCTCGATGTGATCTCCTCTCAGCCTTCTATATCTAAGTGAAAACATATTCAATTTCTTCAATCTTTCCTCATATGCCAGATTGCTTATGCCATTAACCATTTTTGTAGCCCTCTTTTGTACTCTCTAAAAGCCAACAATCTTTTTCATAGCTAGGAGACCAAGCTTGGATGCAGTATTCCAAATGTGGCCTGACATGCACACAGTAAAGCTTCCTGATCACTTCCTCACTTCTGTATGATACATTCCTATTTATTGCCCCGAGTATTCTCAGTGCCTTCTTCCTGGCTTCCTTGGTCTGTTCTGATGCCCCCAGTTTTGTGTTTAGAATAACACCTAAATCCTTCTCCTGTTGAGTCACTGATAGCACTTGGCCACCCATCAAGTATGGAGCCTTCATATGCTGCTTACCTACATGCATGATTTTGCACTTATCAAAATTAAATTTCATTTGCCATTCTTCAGACCACTTCACAAGTTCGTCCAAGTCTTTTTGCAGCGAGATATGCTCATCTTGACCTATTATTGCCCTAAAGACCTTCAAATCATCCGCAAATTTCAAAACTTCACTGCTTAGGCCACTTTCAATGTTATTTACAAATATAATGAACAATAGTTGCCCCAGTACTGACCCCTGGGGGACTCCACTAAGAACATTTTGCCATGATGACTTTGTACCATTTAGCATCACTCTTTGCTGTCTATCTGAAAGCCACAACTCTATCCATTTTAAGATGCTACCTCCAATACCATGGGACTGAAGCTGTATCATTAACCGTTTATGGGGTACCTTGTCAAAGGCCTTACTAAAGTCAGGATATGCTACATCAACCTGATTTCCTGATCAAATTGTTCTGTGGCGAAGTTCAAAAAGTCCAAGAGATTTGTGAGACACGATCGTCCTTTTCTAAACCCATGTTGAGTACCTTGAATCAATTTGCTACCTTCCAGATAGGGACGAGTAGCATAGGGGTAAGTTGCTCGTCTCACAATCGAAAGGTTGTGGGTTCGAGTCTCACCTGTCGCTACTCTTCGCTCGTGACTAATCGGCGTGAGAGATTGGCGACTCTACATGGCTCAACGGTCGATGTGTCGTAAAAACCAATGACAAACCAATCTACCTTCCAGATAACTAACTATTCTATCCTTGATAATTGATTTGAGTACCTTGCAGACTAGGGATGTGAGACTTACTGGCCTATAGTTTTCAACTTTCCCTCTTTCTCCTTTCTTGAAAATAGGAACTACATTTGTCCTATATATATATATATATATATATATATATATATATATATATATATATATATATATATATATATATATATGCATATATATATGCATATACATACATATATATGTATATGTATATACATACACATATATATGTATATATGTGTATACAGGTATATATACTTGAACATTACTATGCTGCTTCACGGCGCAATTGCGAACTAAAATCGCGCCCCTGTGTTCTGAAATCACCGCACGATGTCCTCACCTGCTTCCGTTCACGCGGCACGAACGGCTTGGGCACATACTTCTTGACGCGCGGTGCGCCCCTGAGCAGAGAGGCGGCCACCAGGGGCGCGTTGGCCGGCACTTCTGGGCCGACGTAGACGTCGTAGTCGGCCGGATTCTCCACCCGGGGCTTGTCGCGACGGTGCGACCTCACCGGCACCTCTTCCCGGTACAGCGTGCCGTCGCCGACCACCTGTCGCACAGGTGTCACTGGATCACTGCCCACCTGTCGCACAGGTGTCACTGGATCACTGCCGCACAGGTGTCACTGGATCACTGCCCACCTGTCGCACGGGTGTTGTCACTGGATCACTGCTCACCTGTGGAACAGCGGTCTGATATCGCTGTCCACATGTGAAGCAACAGTCTGATATCGTTGCCCACATGTGCAACATCAGTCTGGTATCTGCCTACCTGTGGCACCGTGGTGCGTTATCGCCGCTCACCTGTGCTGAAGCAACCCCATCCATTCCGCGATGGCAGCTAGTCTGCAGCATACCGTGGTCGCACGCAATGCTGGAATTGCTTGGGCCCGTAATGCGGGTAGAAGTGATGTTCAACCCTGCACGGCTGCATTGTGTGTCTTCCCAGTTAGAATGTGCGATAGCTGACATGTTCTTTCTCGTCCAGAACTTCCTCAGGGCACGGCTGACAGGAAGCCGTGCGATAGCCACGGCAGGCTGGCTGTATTTCGATCAAAAGCGGCTCACAGGAGTTGCTGAGCATTGACCGTGCCACGGTCTTCCGAACAGGCAGCCTGGTATTTATAAGTTGAGACTATATTTTTAGCTCCAGACACTTCTTGTGTGAGTTCCAAGTTCATACTAATTGATTTTCCGTTCATTATCACCTACATAATATGCTTATGACATATCGCATCGATCACGTCCGCTCATTTTGTTCTGCCCACACGCACAACTACTATCTAGAAACACACACATAAATACATATCGCGCCTAAGCCACGGCAACTTTTCCATTATCCGTATTCTTGCGGACTGTTCCACCTAGCCTAATCTGGACACAAGAAAGCCAGCGCAATGACGGACTCGGCGTAATCCCGACGTACATGTTGAGACATATTGCAACTTACAAGCTGAAAAAACCGTAGCCGATGTGGCCCCAATCCGCCGAAAATCAGCAAATACGCCAACCGCACAGTTTATCCTGAGCAGCCTGTCCACCTAGCGTCAAGGCCGCTGGTGCTCTAAGGGGGAAAAGTTGAGAAAACCAAATTTTGTCCGCTCGGAAGTCGCCAGCGTTTTATAGGACTTGTCCGACAGCTGACGCAAGGCTAGCGCAATGGCAGAATCGGCTGACTCATTGAGCCTCGTGCTAAATGTCCGCTAGCTTTGCGTCGATTCCGACAGTGCGTCCAGATTACGCTAGGTGTGAACAGTCCTTTATCCCCCAAAAAAATCGTCAAGACTTCATGGTGTTACAATGCGTTCAGATGTCGCAACCAACCAGTTTGTGATAGTGAAAGTCTCATTGATAGTGTTGTGTAACAACGCATTGATATGGTCGATAATTGTTCTTTTTTGCCACAGCGCACGCACTCGTGTGCCAATTTGTGTGCCCCACAAGCGACCACCCCATCCAGGCTGTTCACGTTCTTTTCCAGGTGCTGGCATGCGAGCGCTCTCTTGGCCGAATGCTGCGTGTGGACGCTGGCACCCAGTTACTACCAGCTCGGCCACGACGTGCGGTAAATTATAGGTCAGGCAGTCGAGACTAGATGTTATCGGTGTGACGATTGCGGCTCACCTATGACTCGAACCGCGCCACCCGCGGCGCGGGCCGGGCGCGGTCTGACCGGTCGCGGCGGCAGCCTCCCGTTACGCAACGTAACGCGATTCCAATGACTTGTGGCCGCGGTCGTGCGCAGACCCAGTGGAGCGTGGCTTTTTGGCGGCGTGACGGTGACGTCATCAGGCCGGGGCCGTCGAGAGTGCGATGCAGCCTTGACCAAGGTCCGGCCACGCCCGTCACACTGGCGGACTGGAGCGGGGTCGCCGCACGAGGGAGTGGCTACCGCGCGAATATCGGCAGAGCTGGCGCCAAGACAGCCGGTGCGGTTCATGGATGCACTAACTAGACGTACATGTTGCTCTCTTTGCTCTCTCTCTCTCACTCTCACTCTCTCCCTATATATATATATATATATATATATATATATATATATATATATATATATATATATATATATATATATATATTTCTGTGAAATAAACATATCCTCGCCAGCGAAAAGGGTTTTGAACGGGATTGTCTCATCTCCGAATTTTGAAGAAATTGTATGCTAATTGCACAGCATAAATAAAGTTGATCTGCTTACACTGCATGAACATTTTTTGTTGGAGAAATTGTAGTTGTATGGTTGTAATATACCGGTAGGAAGTATAATAAACTTCTAATACTTCACTTGTCAAGTGATTTTTATGCAGCCATTATGTTATTTCCCAGTTTCCGTCCTCACTTCTGTCACTTTAGTAGCATATTTGTCATACCTCGGGCTCTCCTTTCAATTCTAGGATAATTGCTCCATGATTATATTCTCAAACATAGGATACATACTTCAGCTATTCCACATTTACCCTTGATATTTTAACTCTTTCGTATCTACTCTAGCTACTTGGCTGACTTTGAGACGCCTCGTCACGTAGACTGGAAGACCGTATGAGTATCGCCAATATCGCCGATTGGTCGTGGGAGAAAAGCAGCGACAGGCAGGACTCGAATCCATAAAATATCGACAGATGGACCGGTGGCCGGCAGATCCATGCTACCCATAGACAACCATATTCCCTTCCAACCCATACACACACTGGTGATGCTTCATCCAGATGCGATCATTGTATCTGCCAACAACCGATATCTCGACTACCCATAGACACGAGCTAACCGTGTTGTCGGCGTGTCCGTAATGTTCTCGCCAGGGGGCCTTCCATCCCCCCATCTGCGTTCCAGGTATTTTTGTTTTTCCATTTTTGATTTCCTGGCGTTTGATCTCTGGAACTCGTGGTGAGCTTTCTTAAGTATTATTTTTATTGACGGAACGATGGTTCTGCCAATGAGCACAAAGAGCATAGAAGCAATAAGTCCTCATCCTAGCAGGCAAACGGGTGTTCAAGGAACGGCTTTATGAAGTTACGTCTCGCCATATTGTGTCGGTTCTGTCAACGTCTTGTTGCCCATCGACTGTCCGGTGTTGTGCTGAACAGAACGGTGATGTAAGGTGGGTGACGGCCGTGTCGTCGTTGCGAGTGTTCACGCTTAATGAATTAGTTAGTTAGTTACTTGGGTTTTAGGGCGCACCAACTGCAGTGGTTATGTAGCGCCCATAATGAAGCAATGTCTCAAGAAAGCATGAGCATGCTCAGGGGCGGTGAATGTCGGTGGGAGGGTGAACGTTCTAGATGTTGCATACATCCAATTTAATGTACATTGTAATTGTAGCAAAGTATGGCATCAAATTATCGTGGATCTTTTGATTACAAGCGTAATTAAAGACGTTTTTTATTTACGATAAAATTTTTGCGCAATCCGATAACATCAAAATTAAGTTCAATGAAGTGTTGAAAACGTGCGCTAACATCCTATGAACACTCACGTCAAAGAAAACACGAATTAGATCATGGAATGTAGATACAACAATGCAAACAGCACGACATAACTTATCGGACAACAATCAGCATGACACCGGAAGTTCACTATGTTGGGTCTAGGATTACTGAAATGGTAGATGTTTTGTTTAATCATAATAGTTTCAGGGAAGTTTCGCTTGGACATTGTTGTGTTGTCGAAGTGTTGCCCGTATGTTCGTAGACTATGGCTAAAGTTTGCGCATTAGAATAGTACGTGATAGTGGTAGGATTGAGAGAAAAATAAAATAAAGATCCCAATTTGAGGGATGTCTGGTCACTACCCATCATTGTCTCCCTTCCGAGCCACACCGCAAGTTGCAGTGGATGCAGACTACATCGATGAAAGCACTAGTGCTTCATTATCGATTGGCTCCCGATATGAATGAATACAGTTGTGTGTCTATTTGGAAATGCACACAATTGTTATCTAACGTAGATAAAAACCACACAATGATTGACAACGCGGAATGAGGACCTTTCCATACCCAGTCCCGTCGTCATATTACATGCATTATTGTGTCTTCAATTCAGAAGAACGTACACTTTCTGACTGAATGCATTGTGTACCTACAACGCAGCATTCTGGCAAATAGCGGTCCATATCTCGAAATTGGACAGCGGTGACCACAAATTGACTGGAAGGGAAATGTCTTCGAATTTTACCGCGATTAGATCCCACGCAATTCCAACTGGCTGAAACATGCAACAAAAGCAAAACGATGTGAAGCATGTAGGGTACACGATCGAATGGCTGGCATTCGGAGCCGTTTCCTTATCGTGTGGTGATGTGTGGGCAATGCACCGTTCTTACCTGGCTGGCGATCAGCGTAACAGTTGCGATCAGCGCGATCGTCTTCATGTCTGGCCTGCAATCGAGATAACAGGTCATCCGATGCACTCTCAACCAACACACACGTCAAAACAGAGAAAAAGGGCAAACGTATCGACGAAGTGTCCGGGGACGACGTGAGACTGCAATGCGGCAGTTACGTCGGACCGAGAAGACTGCAGCGTAACACAAGCAGATAGCACGATGGGGTGGACGCCCTGCCTACCCTGCAGACTGCGACGCGACACTGGCCAGCAACACTGGCGGCGACAGGAAAATCAACTCTGCCGGCGGCGCGGGCCGTTGACCCTGGCGCAGAGTCTGACCTGAGCGTGGTGCGGCGACGACCACCGACACAGCAGTGGACCACTTTCACTCTGACCGTGCGGTGGGCGTCCGGTGGGCGTGGCGGGGGAGGGGGCGGCCGGCCGACCGACCCTGACGGCGCGCGCCTTCCCTATGCCCCTCAGTCCGGCCGGCTTAGGCGACCCTGCCTCGCATTCACACCCGGGGAGGCGACTGCCGAGTGCCTGGCGCACAGAGCTCGGCCAGAGGGCGGCGTAGCCGACGGTCAGGGAGGATGGTGCCAGCGCACAGACAAACTGCGGCTGTCAAGATGCCATTGGTCAAGCACACCAACGCGCAGCCTACACGCGGGAAACGCCCTTCTGCACCATCACCGCCAACTGCACACGGTAGTGAGTCAATGCCAGAAGCCCAGCAGTGGGCCTGGGGAGGGCGCTGGCCTTGCTGGTTTTCACGAAATCGCCTCGGAAGAGAACGTTGGGTTCTTTACGACGCATTAGAGTACTATGCGAAATAACGTCACCAGCCTATCACGCTGATTAGTCGCGGGTGGACTCGGAAATCTTGGCCGGTTGTAGGATTTGAACCGACGACCTTTCCATCAGGGGGTGAATGCCCCACCGACCGTCCTACCGTGACTACCTCGAAACGGCCTACATGGGGTGAACGAATTGAGCGGAACTCGTCATCTTATCCCACTCGATCAATCGAATCGATGAAACGTATTGAACCGCCGCAGATAGGATGACCAGGCAGCAAGAACGCGAAGTCGGTTGTGCACCTTGTTCCTACGCCTAGCGAAAGCGTTATTTTTTAGCTTGTGTTGCCATGCTCAGAGTGAGATAGCTTCAGAATGTTTTTCTCTCTGTAGAATACTTTCAACTAGAAACCTTTAAAAGGGTGTGTGTACTGTGTCATTATCATCGTCATCATCAGCATCACCATCATCATCATTATCATCATCATCACCTTGGTAAGATGTCTGGGTCGCCAATAATCTGTCACTTTATGAACTGGACAATAATCCCTACCGCACAATATGAAGCTGCGTCCTACCCACTAATATCCCCTTACCCCGTCCCGTCTCGGGGGTCTTCAATCGCCCCTCCCCCTCAGGTTTTTTCCCGGATAGTGGACGAACGGCGCGCGGCAGCGCGCCCAAATTTGGCATACCTTTTCCCACATCAATTTGGCACGCTGATTCAAAATTTTGAAGCCAGGTCATCTAGGGTCAACGAGTTAGTCAAGGTCAAGTGAGGTCAGCTGCAAACAATTTCAATCAGTCATCACGCTTTAACGGATACAGATATTTTAATGAAACTTACAGCGTTTGCTTATCTTTAGGGATACAACAAAACGTACAAGTGGATTTTTCCCCGTTTTTTGACTACGTATGAATTTTGCGTATTTTCCAAATTGCAGTTAAAATAGAGGATTCTGGCTAAAGTAAGCATTTTTATTAGGGCAAGTTGACTTCCAACAACGTTTCTCGGTCTGCTCTACCCATTGGAAGAAGAAAATTAAAGAAAACCTGAAAACTCCAAATTTTGAAATTAAAAAAAAAGGATTTTTGGGGGGCCAAAAAAAAATACAGCCCTGGTCGATTTCGCTGTCCTTTTCTCATTCCAAATATTTTAAAATATACCTACAAAATGAACTCCCCGGAGCCAAAAACATGATGTAAGTCGTGAAAAGTCGTGAAAATCTAGCCCCCTGATGACGTCATTTTTGGGCGAAAATTGTTTTGGGGTGGACCCGGACCCTACTCGTCGAGCGCTTTCCGATGACACCTCTGTCGTTTTCGTGCGATGCTTAGTTTGGATTTTAGAGTGAGGGGTTACTAGCCGCCGCCCCCCTCCCCTCCCCCCGAGACGGGATGTGAAGGTCTGACCGGAAAGGCGGCGCGGGTTAAGGTTCTACAGCGCAGCCGCGGGACAAAATGCTATCCCAGCCACTTGTTAGTCATGGAAACTTGTGGAAACCTGTATGGAATGTAAAACTTGTGTACTTTGGTAGCTGTGTATTGTTACAGCCAGTGAGTGGGCAACATGTAATTCGCGGCAGAACACATTGCAGTACGCGGTGCTGACTAATGGGCATCTATGTTCCAGAATGAGCTTCTGTTGACGTGCTATGTGAAGTACTCCGACATTGTTGCGTACATCATCGGGGAACAATAGTCCACTCACAAGCACTCGCCCACCGTCACTCACAAGCATGCAAAACGGCACCCCTCTTCGCCATTGTTGCAGGGGCACTAGTATTCGGATTGGCACGGGATACAGTGGTGGTGGTGGTACAGACCTATGCCGTGGTGATGCAACCCACTGGGTGACACGGCCGCCGTAGCTGGCAGCGACGGCGTCGCTCCACATAAACTTACAAGTGCTCGAGCATTACCAATAGTTGAGTGAGGATTACGAAGTATTTGCCATATTGGCCGCCGCGCTGTACGCTGGCCGACGGAACGAGCCGGACCAGCGACGAGGCAGAGCGAGATTGGTTGGTCCGTTCATGAAGTGGCGATATTTCTGAATATTTAAAGATTTGTCGCATTTAATGTTTAGACGTTCTTTTTCACAGCTGTTTAAGGTGTCCGAGTTCGCAAAAAAAGCAAGGATTGCGCTGACTTTCCCGTAAGCATAACATATCCCAATGTAATTTTATATCACGATAATCCCCTCACTGCAATTATGCAGATATGTCTTCATATTCAGGACAGGTTTGACCTGTGAAAGAGAGCTGAAGAAAAAAATCCTCTGCAATTCCAACACACGATAATTATCTCACTGGATTTTATGTAGATATATTGTAACTTTCAGGACGGGTTTAACATATCGAACCATGAAATAATGTCTTCTAGATGGTTCATAGGCCAGTTTTGGCTGCAGCTTGATCGATCAGTCTCGAGCGAAGTAGAACCTAATGGAAGTCCTGCGGGCAACAATGTCGCTCTTCCGCCAACTTTCGCGCCGAAGGCGGTCAGTGACGCCCGTCATTGTCTTCAGGGTCGCGTGATAGTGAGGTAGTCGTGACCCATGGTGGGTGCGTCAGATAGCCAGGCCAGGCCACGCCCCCGCGGCACTGGGCGTGGCCGGTCGTGGAGCGCCGCCGGCCGGAGCCGAGAACAGGGCCGGCGTTGCCTTGTCGGCTTGTGCCACGGAGCAAGGTCCAGGGACCTGTGCCGGCTAAATGCCGGGGCTGGCCAGGTCTCGGGCCGCTATTCACTTCCCGGGGAGAAGTGTGCCATCTAAATATGCAAACGGATCACTCTGATCCAGCTTTATTCGGTCGCCGCTGCCAAGTGGCGATTAAGATGCTTTTAAGGCTGGACATGTGACGATGACTTTTATGGTTTTCTTTGGGAGTTTCGTTCTTTATTTCTCTTGTTGCCTATTTATTTTTCATCGAATATAATTTACATGAATATTACGGATGACACAAACGCCATTCAATGACTTTCTGAGTTTCCTTCCTCATTGTTCATTAATAGTTTCAAGTGCACAGGATTCCTGGGCACATTTCCTAGGATCATCAGCAACGGAGCAGTCCGAACACAGAGGGCTGCTACCTGGAATTCAGGAAAACGGAACACTCGCTGGAGTTTTGTCGCTGAGTGGTGCGATGCCCTCGCAGTGGGGTAAGCCTCGTCACCCGGGTGGCCAGGGATTTGGCGCTCCCTCGGGTCAACTTAGCCGCCCCGATAAGGGGTGTGGAAACACGGAGGTGTTTCCGGGGACTCGTGTAGTCCCCATCGTCCATCCCTCTCTTCAAATTCCCGTATCCACTCCGTGCCAGCGACCTTTTGTATGTCTTTCATCCAACCCTACAGCACAAACTCCTGACGGCTACGAACGACGTAAAGTTGGATACTGTACTTTGTTAGCTACACGAGTTATGGGCGCAAAATGACCTTAGTAGTCCACGCGCCCTTAAGCCCAATTAATCAATCAATCAATCCATTGTCAGGAGCAGATAGGCCAGCTTCCCCTGGCCTACCTGTCCGCTCAGTTTTATCGGGGTAGCCGCGCCCCCTTGGCCCGTCCCCCGGGGTTGACGGAGTCCTGGAGGCTGAGTTCTCCCGTCGTACGGTGCTAGTTGTGACGGGGAAAAACATGCCTCTGGTCCCGATATCCCGGAGGGGCGAGCGGGTTCGTATGGCCCCATGTGGGCCAAGTGGCTTGTCGCCTCTGGTCGGGGCCTGGGCTTCGGCCCAGTGCCTGATGGCCCGGCCGGTAGGGGTCAAGGAGTGGGCGGCGCTGGATCCCGGTCGGGATGGTGAGTGTCTCTCTCCCGGCCGGGCGAAGGCACCGCCTGCCCCGTATAGGTCCCCGGGCGACTGGTGACCTCCCGTCCGCGGGACCCAGGCCCTCGGGAGGGCCCCTATGTGGTGGGGCGCCCGAGGAGTAGAAACCAATCATACTTTCCTGGATTCACAGAACACGACCCCTCAAAGACATTCCAACGAAGTCTAAACCACCGAGCCGCCGGGTGGTAACCAACCGACTAATCCAACACCTGCTGAGGTGTACCGCCGGTCCCCTCAGCCTCACAATATTTCGACCAAGCACGATTCTTACAATGCATCCATACACAGTGCTCCCCAAAGTGCGAGCCCACCAAATACGAGGTTACCCGCCCCACGAATACTTATTTTGAAATTTTGTGCTTCTCAGAAATGCCTGTCCTTACTCTTGCCGTTCGAACGTAAACATGGCTGTGACCGTCTGGGGAACATAGTCCGCTGCGAGAAGCTACGCGACGGAGGTATGGAAGTTGAGTTCCGTAAAGGCTAGGACGCCAAGAGGGTGCTTGAAGTTCGCGAGTTTAAGTATTCCGTTCGTGACAATGCTGGGAGGCGCGAGGTCGTCATAACAATCTCGGTGACACCACACAACACAAAAAAAACTGGAAAGGAGTCATAACATGTTTCGATCTTAGAGATGTTCCCGAGGGGGAAATCGTTGATGGTTTGTCTGATTACGGTGTTGTAGATGCTCGTAAGATGATGATGAGACGAGGGGATGAACTCCAAATGACCAACAATGTAGTTCTAACTTTTATATCGACTGACTTATCCGCCGCAGTATACGTTGGCTATGTGAGGGTGAAAATACACATGTTTGTTCCTAGTCCTATGCGATGCTTCAAGTGTCAAAGGTACTGACATACAACTCAGTATTGTCGCAGCCGCCCAACAGGTGGTAGGTGTGGGTCGACAGGACACGTCACTAATGACTGCGCCTCCACTAATGTGTGGTGCGTAAACTGTGGCCACGGCCAGGTGCCGCATACTGTGTACGACAGAGTATGCCCGCCGCAGGCGAGGTAGAAAGATATGATTGGTACAAAATGTTCAAGGCAACTTTCCCTCAGACAAGCTCGGGAAATATACGAAGAAACCCACCCTAAAGTGGCGAAGGTCAGGAACACACAGCCCACTCCCCCACAACAGCAGCCCACTAATGCTTCCCAGTTTTTATCCCAACTTCGTAGCCTGCTGTCATTCGGACTCGATTGTACCCCTTTGCTGGAACGAGGCTTAACATCTCCCTCCGTGGCGATGAGACACGTGGCCGCTCCAAGCGACCCTGGAACGGGCCAAAAAGCCAAGGAGACTGCACCTGCAACACCAGATTTAACTACTACGGCATCTACCCTGACAGAATCGACGAAATCTCTCTCCGAACCCCAAATTAGGACGGAGGTGTTACCACCATTGACGGAGACTGATGATGAGTGGACCCAGGCTGAGAGGGCCAAGAGGCCTGCGAAGCCCTCGTCCCAAGGTGCTGGATGCTGGATCCCAAGCCATGTCAGATAATGGGGAAACGAGCGCGCGGACACTGCGGCAAAGTGGGCAGCTCAAAACCCCCGCCCACGCACATGTCCACTTCCTGCTAGGGACCACTTCTCAAGATTTGCACATTTCATACTTGCTAAGTGGCAAAGAGCATGGGACAGAGGAAGCAACAACAAGTTGCACGCAATCAAGCCACATCTAGGACCCAGGGAGTCATGCCTTCGCAAGTCCAGACAAGAGTAGGTCACACTTTGTAGGATGCACATTGGGCACACCTACGCTACCCACAGCTACCTCCTGTGTGGGGAGGAGCGACCGCAGTGCCCTCGCTGTCTGGAAACCCTGACTGTGCGTCATATACTGATCTCGTGCCAGCAATGTGTACCAGAGCGCGGATTGTTTTATGGAAGAGACGCAGATCATTTGAAACGCCAAGACATCCTGGGAAACAACTCAAAACTTGCGGATTCTAGTTTCATTTGTTGTTTTTCATTAGTTTCATTCAAAACTTGTTTCATTACTTGTCGGCGATTGACTTTCAAACCATATACACACCCAGGTAATAGCTCTCACCAACAGTGAAGCATTAGTATAAATGATACGGACGCAAATTATCAATTCTGATCCAGGCGCCCTAAAGCCCAAATAACAAACAAACGAGTGGTGCGATGGCTGACACTGGTCGATCGTACATGTCACAGATGTCGGCACTGGCTTCATCGGGTGTGCCGCCCAGTCGCTGCCTTCCCTATCACGGATTCTTTGCCGACGCTGCCCGATGAAGGCGGGCGGTAGTGCAGAAGTCGATCACAGCATAGGCTGCCATGTTGCGATTTGCCCGCAGACAAAAAAGTGCGACTAAGCGCGGCCGTTCGGCAGTGGGACGATACGGCCGCCGTCCAACACTGGTGTGATCGGCGACCGCTCTGGGATATCAGCACCGTGCAAACCACAGGGTCACCCACCCGGGGCCTCAGCCACGCCGCCAGCAATGCTCAGTAGCCCTGGGCCTCACCCACGTCATCGGCAATGGTCGATAGCCCTGGACCTCAGCCACGTCATCGGCAATGGTCAGTAGCCCTGTGCCTCAACGACGCTACCGGTAATGGGGAGTGCGCGTAGTCGGACTCACGTCCCTAATCGCCCATGGCCTGACCCACGCCACCCCTCCTGAGGTCTGACAGACGCCACCAATCTTCCAGGATCGGACACTCCACCAATCTCCTGAGGTCTGACCCGCGCCACATATATCCCCGGGTCTGACACTCCACCAGTCTCCGGAGGTCTGACCCACGCCACATATATCCCCGGGTCTGACACTCCACCAGTCTCCTGAGGTCTGACCCACGCCACATATATCCCCGGGTCTGACACTCCACCAGTCTCCTGGGGTCTGACCCGCGTCACATATATCCCTGGGTCTGACACTCCACCAGTCTCCTGAGGTCTGACCCGCGTCACATATATCCCTGGGTCTGACACTCCACCAGTCTCCTGAGGTCTGACCCACGCCACATATATCCCCGGGTCTGACACTCCACCAGTCTCCTGAGGTCTGACCCACGCCACATATATCCCCGGGTCTGACACTCCACCAGTCTCCTGAGGTCTGACCCACGCCACCAATCCCCTGTGGTGTGGCCCACGCTGCCAATGGGTTCTTCCAGGCAGGGCGGATCCAGAAATTGCTATGGGGGTGCACGTCCGGAAGGGCACCTTTTCAAGCACGCGTACCTAGAGGTGCGCCTTTGCTCCGAACAGCGCCTCTGGCTGCAAAACTCAAGGGGGGTGCAATCGAGCCTTCTGGAGGGGCACTTCTAGCGGGAAAATGTATGGGGAGGGGTGCACTCGGGCCTTCTTGAGGGACTGCCTTTCCTTGAAGGATGCCTTTTCCTGTCAGACTCAGTGAGGAGCTCTAGTTGAAGAAAAATCGAGGGGCTAATAAAAAAATAGGTGAGGAAAATCGAGCCATCTCAGAGGGCTCGATGCTTTTTCCCGGCCGGAGAGGCGCCACCTTTCCGTGAGAGGAGGGTACATTTCCCCAGTGTCCCTTTATATCCGTCGTTGCTCCCGGGTATGGTCCACGTCCCGGGTAATCCACTCACTTCTCCTATTTTTAACGTTATTTCGTACATGGGCAGCGATATTGTTATACGATTATTTGCATACGAGCGAGTTCACTACATCCGTAATCTGCCATTCAAATTTAGTGTATATAGCTTCAGTAGTCTCCGAAATTGTATGAGCAGGGGCCGATTTCATGTGCGCGATATATGAGAGGCCCACCGGCGCTCGTGTTATTCGGTTCTGTCCTCAACTATGCTTGCGTGCTAATTTGAGACCACTTAATCTGCTGCTGGGAGAAATTTGCAACTGGTGTGATGTGTCCAAAAATGAGCGGCGTCCATTCGATCACACTGAAGGGACGCCGTTTTCTCTTGAATGGGCGTTTCTGACAAAAAAAAAACTATAGGGTTCACTTGAACCTTCTCGGATGGGCGCCTTTTCTCGGCGGGAGGAGCGGCCACCTTCCGCAGGAGTGGGACCTCAGTTCTCTCCTCCCGTTTCTGCCCAGAATTTCTCCATCTACAAGCCAACAGCTGGTGGTGTCCAGACCATCATAGCTTCCCACTTTTTCTCAGTACTAGTACAGTTCACAGTTTTCTCCTTTCTCCAGACAGGCCTTTAGCCGACGCAGAGAAACTGTGCGTTTCGGTAGCTGGAATCCGAGAAGGCAGCACCAAGTTAAACCTGCTGGTGGCAAGCATTTCTGTGCAAGTCACTACACAGGTAGGTGCTGACATTACTACGGTCCGGGCGTCCAGTTCCGCGGTCCCTATTGACGCCCTGAAGCGTAGGTTGGCGCAATCGAGAGCGGCCCTTGTGGAAGCACTATTATCCCGCCAGCAGCTCGGAGACCAGAAGCTGTTCCAGTTGCTCGTGCGGATGCACTCCGGATTGGATGCTGCAGGAGATATCCCGCACGTCCTTAAGCTATTGAAGACTTTTAAACGGCTGCCACAGTCAGATCTGGCAGCATTATCGCTACTGTCAGGGGATGCTCCTCTGGGTCAGCCGGTCACAATAGCTGACAGATTTGCTGAAGCCGAAGCTTCAGGCCTGGTGTCAGCAATGGCGACGGAGTACTCAGCAGCGCAGACGGTGCCAGTCGGCGCAGTGTCTCCAGACACACAGTGCGCTGACCGCACAACAGGGTATGGTGGTGACGTTAGCGGCGACAGTAATTCGCCTGAAGACAACCGTCCTGAACGAAGGCCTCCAGAGCGAGCGGGAGAACGTTACTAGTTTCAGGGCCATCGGCGGGGCAACCGGCCGGGTCATCGGTGGGGCAACCGTCTGGGCCATCGGCGGGACCACCGGCGGGACCGTCGGCGGGACCATCGGTGGGGCAACCGTCTGGGCCATCGGCGGGACCGTCGGCGGGGCCATCGGTGGGGCCATCGGCGGGACCATCGGCGGGGCCATCGGCGGGGCAGCCGTCTGAGCCATCGGCGGGACCATCGGCGGGGCAACCGTCTGGGCCATCGGCGAGACCATCGGCGGGGCAGCCGTCTGGGCCATCGGCGGGACCATCGGCGGGGCAGCCGTCTGGGCCATCGGCGAGACCATCGGCGGGGCAACCGTCTGGGCCTTCGGCGGGACCATCGGCGGGGCAACCGTCTGGGCCATCGGCGGGACCATCGGCGGGGCAACCGTCTGGGCCTTCGGCGGGACCATCGGCGGGGCAACCGTCTGGGCCATCGGCGGGACCATCGGCGGGGCAGCCGTCTGGGCCATCGGCGAGACCATCGGCGGGGCAACCGTCTGGGCCTTCGGCGGGACCATCGGCGGGGCAACCGTCTGGGCCTTCGGCGGGACCATCGGCGGGACCATCGGCGGGGCAACCGTCTGGGCCATCGGCGGGACCATCGGCGGGGCAACCGTCTGGGCCTTCGGCGGGACCATCGGCGGGACCATCGGCGGGGCAACCGTCTGGGCCATCGGCGGGACCATCGGCGGGGCAACCGTCTGGGCCATCGGTGGGGCCATCGGCGGGACTATCGGGAGCTCCCACTCAGGCGTGCACCCAGGATTTTTCCATGGGGGGGGGTCCCGGATTGAAAAGGGCACATGGCCGGCTCCAAAATGGCACTTAACCGGCTCTAAAGGGGCACTTTGCGGTCCGGGTCACACTGGAAGGTTTGTTTATCGGGGGGGGGAGGGAGCGCCAACGTTCCATGCCGCATACAACAAGAAAGGGCACAGGGGAATGCCATTTTTGGGCCCAATGGGCACCTTTGGCACAGGCGGAGCACATAAGGCAGGTGATTGTTGGGCTAAATTTGGGACATTCCGGCCAAAAGGGCACTTCGGTCTCATGGGGAGGGGGCCGGGTCCCCTGCCCCCCCTCCGGTGCGCCTATGCTCCCATTCTGATCGCTACCTGCAGTTTAAAGCTTTTTGCTACATGCCCATTTTCATTTAATGTTAGGGGACAAATTCACTCTTGTGGGATCAAAATGCCACATTGCGGGGGGTGCACATGCCTTTCCAAAAGTATGCAAAAACACCCTTGATCGCCAGCTTCTCCGGGTGCGTTACTACTTTCAGGGCCATCTCAGTCAGACAAGGTGGCCATCTCAGCACTTGGACTTAGCACTCAGTCAACAAGTTTCAGGGCCGTCTCAACACTCGGATCAAAGGTGTTTTTGCATATTTTGGAAAGGCATGTGCACCCCCCGCAATGTTACATTTTGATCCCACAACAGTGAATTTGTCCCCTAACATTCAATGAAAATGGATATGTAGCAAAAGGCTTTAAGCTGCAGGCAGCGATCGGAGTGGGAGCGACGATGGCCCCGCCGATGGCCCCGCCGATGGCCCCGCCGATGGCCCCGTCGATGGCCCCGTCGATGGCCCCGCCGATGGCCCCGCGGATGGCCCCACCGATGGCCCCGCGGATGGCCCCACCGATGGTCCCGCCGATGGCCCCATCGATGGCCCCGCCGGTCGCCCCGCCGATGGCCCTGAAACTAGTAACGTTGACCCTGACCCGAAGGCCGGCTTATTATGTGTGTCCGCTGCTTCCCAGCCCGCTGCCGTGCTGTCGGCTCCCAGAGTGCTCGTCTGCATCACCAGCGTATCGTCCACATCGACCCATGCAACCAAGATCAGCAGCGATCAGCAGCTCCCAAGCACCGCGTCTGTTCTGCAGGGTGAGTAGAACAGCTCCGTTTCCTGAAACACCCAATGGGAAGCGGCGAACATGTTGGCGGCACCAGCTGCAGTGGTGAGGGAACAGCATGCCAGCGAGATCACAACATCGATGCCGGCCGGGGAGGGATTGGCAGCTTCGTCAGCTGGAGCTACCTCACTGCCACCTTCGAGGGTATAATTATCGTCGATGCTGTCAGTATTATGTACGTATGTCTTGACTACCGTCTAGCTTTCAACAGGTGGAAATAGGTTGATCAGATCGATCAACAGGTGGAAAGTGAGCCATCCGATCAAGGGCATGTGGTGGTGCAGTGCGGGTTCACGCCAACAGCCATCAAGACGAATAAATCAGTTGCGTTTCGACCATCGACCGCTACCTTTCAACATTGCGGCTGACTCTCCGAGAGGTGTGGAATTATGGCTAGGCTGGACCGCTCGAGGTGGTCAATTGTTCTTATTCATCGGAAATGCACGCGGCCCTGGAAGCGACATGTTCATTTCTATAGGGCTAGGAATGTGCTTGATCAGTGCTTTTTTCTTCTTCTTAGTGCATCGCTTCATTGCGCCTCAGTCAAATAACGACCATGGTTACTTACAAGCTAAAAGGAATTCCGAACACTGGAATGAAAACTCTGATATACTTAACCGAAAATACTTCGGGTATTTGGGTGGAGAAAGGTTCCCGTTTCTCTGTCCTTGATTGAGCGGACCTAGAGTCAATTTTGTGTGTGTGTGTGTGGGGGGGGGGGGTCGATTATCATCAGAATCCGGTCAGAAATGCAACCTATACTCCACAGCCACACATTATGTCTAGAGATGAATGGCCCATGTAGGCATGGGGTGGGGACGGGTGATCGTGTCCCCCAATGTCGTGACATTTGGCACTACACCCACGACATTGCACATAAAAGGTCCGACCTAAAGATCCCCTCGTTGTCGCTGAGTAGTGTGATGCCTCCGCAGAAGGGTGAGCCTCGTCACTCGGCTGACCAGGGAATTGGTGCTCCCTCGGGTTAACTTAGCCGCCCCGATAAGGGGTGTGGAACCACGGAGGTGTTTCCGGGGACTCACGTAGTCCCCACCACCCGTCCACCTCTCCCTTTCCCAGTATCCATGCCGTGGCTACATCCCTTTGGATGTCCTTCATCCAGCCAAGCAACTAGCCCTCTCCTGTGACGAGCAGGCAGGCCAGCTTCCCCTGGTCTACCCGTCCGCTCAGTTTTATCGGGGTAGCCGCGCCCCCTTGGCCCGCCCCCGGGGTTGACGGAGTCCTGGAGGTTGAGATCCCTCGTCGCACAGTGTTAGTTGTGGCGGGGACCAACACGCCTCTTTTGTCCTGATATCCCGGAGGGGCGGGCGGGTCCGTATGGCTCCATGTGGACCAAGTGGCTTGTCGCCTCTGGTCGGGGCCTGGGCTTCGTCCCAGTGCCTGATGGCCTGGCCGGTAGGGGTCAAGGAGTGGGCGGCGCTGGATCCCGGTCGGGATGGTGAGTGTCTCTCTCCCGGCCGGGTGAAGGCACCGCCTGCCCCGTATAGTTCCGTAGACGTCTGGCGACCTCCCGTTGTCGGGATAAAGGCGTCCCCCAGTAGGGCCCCAGCGTGGTGGGGAGTCCGCAGAGCCGAAGTAAAAACACATTATATGGCAACCACACAAAATAAAAACACCCCTGTTCCCACTCGTAGGGAATAGACCAATATGTCTTCGGTCCCATGTATTTTAGTATCGTGAGGGAATTCTAGAAGTCTAGCCTCGCTATCGCCCTTCCAAAGGCGAGACGGCTGCGATAGATTCGGTAAGATTATTCGATGTGAGAAACTGAAGGACGGCGCCTTGGAGGTGGAATTTGCACTAGCAGGTGAAGCGGAAAACGCCCCGAAAATGTCTGAGTTTGTTTACAGTGTCCGGAGAGGTCAGGGAAAAATCGATGAAAGTATAAAAATTACCATAAAACCCCACGAGACAAAAAACGTTTCACGAGGACTCATAAACTGCTATGATCTGAGAGATGTGCCGGAGGAGGAAATTGTGGATGGCTCCTGAGCTGAGCTTGACGCCACCACGGACAACAAGCTGAGAACAACTAAACCCTGTATTGGTCAACGGTTATCATCATCACATGAAGTCAGACGGCACGAAGTGGCACTATGTCGCCTGCGAATTGGCCACACATATGAGACTCACCGCTACCTTCTGACTGGCGGTGACAGTCCGCTGTGCTCAAGATGCCATGATGCACTTTCAGTGTGGCACGTGCTGATTTCCTGCAAGCGACTTGCTGACGAACGAAGACGTAATTTGGATGTACCTCTCTCTCCGTTAAGGAAGTATTAGGCGACGAATCATCCATTGTGCAATCGGGGCGGCTGTTCCGATTCGTATTGGATATCCGGTTTTCTGTGATTTATGCTCCTCATTGCCTCGCTTTTATATCGGAAAATGTGGATCGTGACACCGCATATCACAGTTGTATTTGACCCTGTGGCATGCTAATCTGAATTATTTATCTTGCTTTCAGTGTTTGCCTGATGATGCTGCTTCCATTTCGCTGTTCGATGATGTTGGTTTCATTTCACTGTTTGACTGATGTTGCTATGACATGTCATTATGACTGCCTTTTGCCCACTTCCACTGTTTGATGGTACCTACATTTCACCGTTTGGCTGGTGATGTTTCTTTCATTTTACTGTTTTACTGATGCTGCTGTTACATGTCATTTTGACTGCTTTTCGTTTGTTTCCACTGTTTAATGATGTTGCTTACATTTCACTGTTTGTCTCGTGATGTTTCCTTCATCACACTGTTTCGCTGACTATGTTATGGGCGCTGCATGACCGATGGCCCCTAAACTCCAATAACCAACCGACCCGCTCCACTCGGACGCCATCTAGCGGCTGTGCGTGATCAAGACGGGACCTGTCCCGTAGGACGAGGTACGCATGGCTCGTCTATATTTGAACGACGGTCACGGCGCCCAAGTCGTGGAGCACTGTCGGCATCGTGGGTAACAAGGCAGCGGCTGTTGCTGCGAAGTGAGCAGCACAGTCCCCATATCTACAATCTATGCCGCTTCCCGCGAAAGAATACCATCGTGCTATCGTGACCTTTGTATATTAAAAATGGCAGCATAGTTTGGACGCGCTGCACGACAACAAATTACTTGCGATCAAACAAGCTGTTGCAGAGTGACCCTCGTCCTATCGTATGACTAGGTGGGACGAGATCGCACTCTGCCGCCTTCGGCTGGGGCACACCCATGCAACACACCACCATCTGCTCTGTGGAGAGGACAGGCCAAGCAGGCCTCGATGTCACGCACCGCTGTCAGTGCGTCACGTCCTGATTTCATGCCCACTGCTCGCCGATGATCGAAGCCGTCTTCTTGAAGTTATCCGACCACTGTCACTCCGCCATTTCCTGGGTGACCATTCGCACATGGTAACTTCAGAACAACTGTTTCACTCTCTCTCGGATGCCGACTTCTCAACGATTTTCACCCCCCCCCCCCACCGACATGCAACACTAGAAGCTTGAAATGATCCGCCTTTACTGTGAAGGTTCACATATTACAATTACTGTTAGCACCAATGTTCTGAAGCTGTCCACCTAACGTTGTCATGGGCGCTGTATGACCAACGCAGTCGATGCGACCCAAGACCAGAATAACCAGCCAACCAGCCAGGTCGCGGAGCACGGCCTCGCGTGCCGGCTGGACACCGCCGCTGCGCAGGCTGACCTCTCGGGTCGACCACCGGCCGCTGCTCCCTCGAGCACATGAGGCGGCCGCCCCGTACCGGGCAGATGGCGCCAGGGCTAGCCGGTTCGGCCGGTCGGCCCAACTGCCACACGCGGGGACGGCAGCGGTACAACATCGCGGATAACGCGGAGCGGCGACCGGGTCAGGTGTCTGCCCGGAGGCGAGGTCACCGACCGAGGAGCACGTCCGACACGGCACCACCAGCCATGTCGGCAGCAGGTGGTGATGGCGATGCTGATGACGGTGGCAGATGGTGGTTGTGGTGATGGCAGTAGATGGCGATGACGCAGCGGGTCGTCCTGTCGCTGGGCCGACGCAGCTGAGCACTGATGCACAGCATGCCGTCGATGTAGGTAGCAGACGTAGACCAGGACGAGCGCACATCCAGATGCTTCACAATGCGAACGCTCACTTGCAACAACCACAACATATCCGTATTGAACGCTCACGCGAAAAGCGTGTCAAGTGGCAGGGTAATGGACTTTGATGTCAACAGGGAATCGCGGTGGCGCAGTCAGTAAGCATCGAATTGATCGTCAGATGGTGGATTCTTATGTGTATGTGTTTGCTCTGGGGTGATTCAGACGCACTTTATGCATATTCACGGCTATTGGCGTCGCCCACACTGCTTCGTCGGCGAGTCGCGGGATTGGAAAATGTCCCTAGCGGTACGAATATTGAGCTCAGGACCTTTGGCGCCCAGCGCTCAACGCCTTAACCACTCATTCATCCTAGCCCCGAATTCGTTAATTCGAATCTGACGGTCGGAGGTCTTACCGAATCAACACGTCTAAGCTTTAGCTTGCGTGCGTCTCTTGAAACAGTTGACGCCATAATGCATCAGTCGAGAAAGTTTTATCGAGAATGCTTGAAGTCTTTTGATGGTTCATGTGGGGAAGTAACTAAATGTTTGACTTTGTGACGCTTTTACATTCTATCACGGTGCACTGGCACTCCGCGATGTTCAACAGGGAAGAACACTGAGTGTTCTTTTGCAGCATGGGTGTTGTTTTGCATACTTTTGAGGGGGAAGATGCCCTGCAATGGGAGGTTTGTCCCCATTCCCCATGGAAAGAAGACGCATTTCCGATCGGGAAAGTCAATCCTCCAAGACTCCAGTGCATCCTCCTAACTTACGATTCCTCAGTCGAAAACACCACTTTCAGAGGAAACGAGCCCCATTTGACGTCATAATATCCCTTCAGTATGCGTAGCACCCCTACGTGACGTTTTACGAATTACCGCTGTCGAATAATTCTGGCGATGGCGTTCTATTTGCGCGCACTGCGCCACTGCCGCAGTTAGAATTTCGTCGTTGTGTTGTTATTATATGGTGCGTCGTTTGTGTTTGTGGTGGCAATTGTTTCTGGTTTTGTTTGATTTTATGCGCGAGATTTGCTATGGCAGCCTACGGCAATGCTTGTTTATTTCCTAATGGAGCTCACGCCACTGCTTAGTTTCTGTGTAATCAGAGCCGTGTTTTGTGTGCAAAGGCACCATTGTACGGCATGCCAATATGGCGCTTCCAGTATGTATTTGGTTAGCATTTGTTTTGAATGTCACTATTCACGCTATGCAATTGGTTGAATTCATTGACTTAATTGATTGTGACTATCTGCATCACAAACTATCCAAGGATCAGCCTATGCTACTGTTTTCAACCATAAACAGTTGAAAGCAGTTGCCACCTACCAGCAGTTGACAGTTAATACCTGCTAAGTTAATAGCTGTAGATACTAACCATAAGTGCAGGAAAGTGGGAAAGAAAAAAGTCTGCACATGCATACAACAAAAAGAGCATGAATAATAACTGTCTTTGTGCTATGGCTACACTACATGTCTATCCACAACCCCAACCTAATCAAAACTGCTAATGGATGGACTCACTGCTGCTTTGAATGAGTTGTGGAGTGTGAAGTTTTTCAACCATATGAAGCTTCCACAGACAGTCATTTACTAACTTAAGAAGTCTGCAAAGCATGCCTGGTTGCACCATGTTAGCATATAAGAAGTTTACAATGAAAAGCAAGTGAAATAGTTCATGCCCAGACACTAGAAAATGGATTTTTAGATGAAGGTAATTGTGGGATTGAGAGGCCATGGAGCCAGATGGCATGTGAAATAGGAGCCCCATCAGGAATTTCTTATGCTTGATTGCAGTGTGGGAATTAAGGCACTTCTTAAGATATTTAATCTCTTAAGACATTTTTGCACTCTGTCCATGCTGGATACAATGGGCTCCAAATGTACTCCTACACAAACATGCAGGAACAAAAATACCACTAAAAAACTAATACAAGATTGAAGCAAACACCCACCAAACATGTTATTCTACTTATGATTACCAAATAAACTGGCCATTTTTAATACCACCAAGCACACAAACAGCATCAGAACACACCACACCAGATGGCAACCAACAGAAATGCAGACAACAAAGCTCCAAGCTTAGTGCATGTGCACTGAACAGTGGCCTCCAGTTGCTATGAATTTAGCTGATGCATCTGCAGAAACCTGCTTGCAACCACCATATAGTGGGAAAAACTGGCAGTTTTAAGAAACGTCTTCCTGAGTCCTGGAGGCTGCTGATCAGAATTTGCTTTGTTAACGTTTTCTGTTCTGAAAACTGTCTTTCAACCAATCAATGCAAGGTATTTTTTAATGACATCATAACCATTAGCAACTTTGAACACATGTTTGGCAGTGCCATACTGCAAACACAAGATGCTGACTGATCCTTGGATTTGCACACCACCATCGCTTCCTACTGTCGTGTGTGAGCTAGTGGTGTTGGGTCTGTATCACACAAGGAATTGACTGAGTATGTAGATAGGTGTGTGCTCTGAGCTAAGGGTGAAGAGTAAATTATTTGTGTTTTTTTTCATTTTGCTAGCCTTGTACTGAGACCAACAGTGAAATGAACATGCATTTGTCCTGTGAATTATGAGAAACAAAGCTGAGCTGATCATCATGACTCCCTGTCTTTCATTTTGGTTCACTGTTTACTTCTTTGTTCCTATGCTTTGATGTGACCAAAAATGATGTGTATTACTTATGCATATTATGTAGGTACTGACTAGGTACATATGATTTTCCTGTTGGTTACTGGCAAATATATTCCATGCATAAAAAATAATATGTCCATGCAAATGTACTGCAGAAGAAATATATGTTGCACTCTGACACCAAACCCAGAAAGTAAGTTTCCCACTCTGGTTCCCATACAAATGATGTTGACATATGTTAAAATATATAGTACATTCACTAAGTACTCAAACACTGCACTTTAATTTGAAATGTTTTGCTCCAGCCTAGAATGATAATGTAAGCAGACCCTGGGCTCTGTTTTCTCTCCATATTGCCATCAACAGGAGCTGCAAATTTAAATTTTTAATCAACTGTTACTCCAAACTTGCAAGTATGATCAATTTTTTAAGATAATTGTCTTCAAAATTAAGAAAAGTGTATGTTTCCACTTGGGTTGGAACAAATGTTTGTATATGCTTCTGACAATAGTCACAGCATTTCTTAGTTGAATTGCTTTCTGTATCATGGACATAGAGGCCCAGGTTCCAATGAATGCACTTGTGCTTTTATTCCTTTGAACAGCAGAATTTGAAGTCAATTTTGTATGTCATTGGTGCAAGTGTGAGAGTCAAAGTTGTGTACTTGTCAGAATTTCACTTTCTTCATCTGATTAACCATGCTGACAGATTATTGACATCTTGTTTCAACAACAGTGAGACTTAAAAATAGTTGTGTATAATGTTTACATCATAGGCATGAAGAAGATGGTTGGAGTGAAAACCTTCATGATACATATGAAAAAGAGAAGAGGGACCAACAATGATCCTTCCAGTGTCCCAGAAATTACAGTATTACAGCTGGAAGTTTTACCATTCACAATGACTAAATCCTTTCACAGATTTGAGATGAACAACTTGAGAGCAAAGTTTAGCAAATGGTATAATTGTTCTAAATTTCATATGAGCTATGGTGAATGTATGAACATATGAAGACAGCATATTCTGCAAGTATTGTTTTTATGAGCATATGATTATTTTCCACCTGGTTAGCTCACTGGATGTAGTGCTGGCCTGCAAAGGTCTCCCTTTCTTGGAATGATGGGTTTGATTTGCTTCATAAAATCACTATTATCACCTCTGGCTGGGATGCCCAGTTAACAACGGTCCAGGTAGGGTTATGGCCACAGCCACTAGTCAGCTGTGCCTGAATATGTGGTTATGTTAAACTCTTAGTGAAAGTAGTGATATAGGACTGGAGTATCCCAATCTGGAGGTGGGTGTGGGGTTAGTGCAGGAATCTTGTGCTTAGTCCTAACTGGTTCTGCAAACCCTCCCAAGATAAATTTGAACAAAATTTTATTTTACCCAATAATATTTTGAGGTACTGGTATGATTTCTGTTATGTGGTTATACCATAGTTATGATATAACACAGTGTAGGATTTCCATATTTTTTCTTGGTAGTGGAGTACAAAATTTTTAGCTGGAGTACGAATGTTTTAGCTGGATTCCAAAAAATAGCTATGCACTTGGTGACAATTAGCCTTGTATTAGTGGGACTGAAAACCAATGTTAGCATTTTTGTATGCATAAACATCTTGGGAAACTAAGCCATGTCAAAAACTTTGCTGAAAGAAAAAAAATGAGTTGTCCATAACCCGGTGGTATTGCTTTAATGGAATTAAAAATAAATGTTAGCATTTCATGCTGCATGTACCATACAAATATATATGTACATATAGCTAACTGCTAAGTCAGCAATATGTCAGCAAGCTAAGTCATGAATAGGTGCAATTGTGCCAAGGAATGCAACCTAGTGGGAAATGCCCTCAGTAGCCAAGTACTCAAAAAATATACCCATGATATCTGCAAAGTGTATAGATATTGCCTCAGTGTAGGTGGGTGATGTATTCCCAAAGTTCACAAACAAATATTTATGATAAATAGGCATGATGTGATGTGAATACACCAATAACATTTATCCTGGCAGAGCTCAGGATGAATCGCACTCACTCATCTTGGGCGGACCACACCACCGGGATCATCCTTCAACAAACACTTTTCCAAAGGACTAGTCCCACAATTAATGAGCTGAGTTCACCCGCGATTAATCTGAATTATTGCTAACTTCCGTTGTTGTCCAAAATCTCGACCACCCCAAAATGCATTTCATGACCCGGTCAACCTTTGAGCCATTCCGAGTTTGTGCGTATGATTTGCCACCGACGCATAATACACAGCTCTGCCTGAGGCCCCAAAATTGGCTGTGGTTAAATTATTAGCGAAGGATGAGGTTATAAGCCAACTTCATGAGCAATGGTAGAGAAAATGGTAACAAAAGTATACTTAATCGATGTCAACGAAGTTCACAAATGCATACCCGACGCCCGAGACCGGCTCACAACACACACCTGGCACAGCAAAAACCACGTGACTATTGGATATGGATGGTCTATTGTTTTGGAATATATGATGGTTTAATAAAACTTATGCGAAAACCATCCGTCTAAAACAGTTTTATTCTCACCACCAAGAAACAGTTATTTTGCATGGAAAAGCTTTAAAAAAATATTGAGCACGATTCTTATGAACTTATACTAAATGTACTTCCTTCATGTACTTGCTTAGTTCATGTCTGGAATGTTTATTTGAAGCAAGGATCGGGTTAGGAGTATCTAGAGCTGCTAGACAAGAGTACAAATTGTCCCTGTAAAACCGCTCACAGGCGGTTTATTTTTCTTCTTAGATAGAGCTGGTCGGATGTGCTACCTCAGCCCTAGAAGTACAACTGATCATGGGGTGGGGAACAGGGAATGGGTCGGAGTAAATTTCGGAACATGTATTACGGACCCTTCTCTGACACCGATGAACCCAAAATGTGGTTATATTTCAAGGCGCATGTTTATCTTCGCACACATTTACCAAAAAAAAATGTGACAGTCATGCAAAAGTGCACAAATGACATTGGTTTCTTGGTGTAATCGCCTCGGAGAACTTGCTTGCTCCGGGGCGGATTTTAGGAAATTTGAAGTGATTTTCTTGCATTGAACGGCTCATTGTGTCTAAAAAAGTTGTCCCTTTAACAAAACGACCTTCGATTGCGCATTCAAAGCACTTACTGGCAAAACCAGGCTTCAAATATATACTCCGGTGACACCAAGTACTCCCAGATTTGCCAACTAGGGATTTCTGTTGCTTCTTGGCGAGTACTCCAGCGCAAGGCAAGAACACCTCCAGGCTCCAGCGCAAGTTTCTAAAGAGTAATATGAAATAGATATTCATTAATCTATATATGTCATATATCAGATTAAATATTGATAAACATTGAACCAATATTGAATAAATATTGAATCAATATTGAATAAATATTGAATTAATTATTGACTTTATTGACACAAATATAGCGTCTTTTCACATATGAAGCGCCGCAAGTTGTGCGTAGCCGGTTTTAGCAAGGCCGTTTACGGATTTTAGCGCAACACCGACGAGCATGCTCTGTACGCTTTGTACTGCCTTTCAAGGATGTGTAGTGACGTTGACTGGTCGGCGCGCTGGGGTCGCGGAAACTGCTAGTTGTTGTCAGGTATGGACTTTGAGTGGTAGCACTCCACCAAACAATGATGTTCTTCGTTTTCCCTTCTGGAGTACAAAATATTTCATTTCGTCTAGTCACAATCATGGAGTACAAAATGTATTGGTATGCATGACACCAACAAACTACAGTTTTTCCAACACTGATATAACAATAATAAGATGTATGTATGGTAAGTACTAATTGTTTGTGCTATGCAATTCATAGTAATGAATTTGAATATATCAACACTAATGCCTTTTAGTGAATAAATGTGCACTGCTTTTACCATATCAAGTTTGGTATTATGTTTTGTACTGTATATGGATAGCTTCATATATGGTATATGGATAGTTTGATATTACAATAATAATATGTATGATAATTGCTATCTAATTGTTTGTGCTATGCAATTCCTAGTAATGAATTTGAATATATCAACACCAATGCCTTTTATTGAGTTAAATGTGCACTGCTGTTACCATTATCAAGTTTGGTATTATGTTTTGCAAGGCATATGGATATATTGATAGATTAATCAATTGATAGATGGATCAATGGATATATAGGTAGATATAAATATGCAAATAGATAGACTAACCTGCCTGCCTGCCTGCTGGTCTCATTAACAAGCCAGTCCTGATTTGATCACAGTGATTATGGTTGAAACAGGGTGGAATATACCACTTTCTGAACACTGAATCATCATCTTTCCCAAAGAAACACTGGCATTGTGCTTCCTGTATGTTTATGAAGTCTTCATGCCTAATTTCGTGCAGTGTCTCCTTTGCAGCATGTTTATGCCCACCATAGTGGATAGTGGTGCACAAACATCTTGTAGCATAATTCCAGATAGGATTGGTCTTGGTCTCTTCTCTTTTGCAATGCCGGTTTATGACTTAAGTATGTGTATTGTTATGATAAACATATGCATCCAAATATCATGTACCTCTCAAAATAAACGAAAATGTTCGGTAAAGTTTCGAAAAGGCACAAAAAGGAATGATATTATTTGCTCAACACTGAATTTGAAAGACTTATAAAGTACACACTGTAACTAAATGGCATGATTTCATGGAAAATTATGACATCTTACCATACCGGCCTTGACATCTCATACCTAACGAAAAACCATTATTTTAACACAATGATCAGGGTTTGGAGACAAAAAGTTGTGGATGACTGGTGGCCAATTTGGCACATCTAAGAGAAGTAGATTCATTTTCACACACTTTTTTCCCCCAATTGTCGTCCCACATATCAGATGCAGCAGCAGCCTATCTCCTTTGGCTGTATGCACCTTCATTGGATCCTTCAATGTGTGGCATTCCTCGGTGAGCTGCCCATAGATCAAGGCAGCCAACACAAGGGTGCCCTGGGATACAAAGAACAATGCAAACTGATGTGTTTAGCTAAATACAATTTGCATCCCATCTGGTTTTTTTTTCTTCTTTTCATTTTGCAGATAGACCACCACCAATTAGTAGAAAGGAAATGCGACCCTGGGAAATCCACGGACTGATACCAAGCTAGTAACGCCCACCGAGTTCTTAGGGTCACAAGATGAAAATGTCAGGGGAGTACAGAAATGTTGAAAACAGATTCATATGGAGATGTCTCATGTAGAATAAGATAGGTGTGTACCAGCCTACCAATATCCTTTGACACAAAAAGAAACACAAAAAAGTCAAATCAATCACATACATTTGTACATTTTCGTATATCAACACTGATACCAAATCTAGCAGGGTGCAACCTTTAAAGCTACCTTTGGGAGTTGTATGAGCTATAGTCTGACTTCAGTTTTCCTTTGATTTATATAATTCTATAAAGTGATGTATGATGTATGATGTGTATGCTACTGCAGGATTAGCAGGCACTGCTGTAGGGTAACTTAGCTGAGTTGAATTTGAGTAATATATAGGTTAAGTGATAGCTACACTGAACAACATTTTGGTGTGGAAAGGAAATAAAAATGTATTGGCTCACTAGATACTTCAGAATTAGAAAGTGGCAGTTCCTATGTGGTAGCCAACACACTCAGAGTTTTTCGTTTGGGATTATTTGGATCAATTGCACTTAGAATCTCACATCTCTTGCAACTTGATTGCAACAAATTCTGTCGGGCTATACATAGGCGATTGCAGGTGATGCTATTTTTCTTCATCCAGCAGGCCAATGACAAATGTATTGTGGAAATTGGTGGAACACGCCACTTATTGAATGCTCAATGGACACATGTCTGTGCAGTCTGTGTGTTCTTTGCTCATAGCAGTGGTGTGTACATAGCTTCCTGATTATTATGAATATGCTCACAAAAAAAACAACACAAAGAAGCCCTTGCAAGTACTCTATTATTTCCACATGCACTAGATGCCATCAATATCGTAATTTTGATGGATCATTTTGCCGTGATTCTAGATTGGTCTCGACATCGCATACCAAATGAAGAAAATCAATTTTAACATTGCAACAGGCAAAGTTTGACATGGTTTACCATCCCTCGTAGGCGCAGCAGTAACACGAAGCACTGAAATCCATGTTATGGGCCGGGAATGGCTGCGTAGCGACGTGCCCTTGAACGCCAACCACCACCACTGCATAGGACTACTTGGCGGCCATGCCTTTCATAGACATACCATGTGTGCACAGTGGGCTACTAAAGACTGATAGGAAAATTTAGTCTAAATGCAATTTATATTCGTTCTGAAAAGATGTTATTCAGTGAAAACGTAGTCATTGAATCTTGAATGCAGTCCCACAAGTCATAGATGATGCAACGCCGCATAATTAGCCAATGCTTTTGCAGCTGTTTTCTGTGATCCGGACGCGACGGTGTGTTGTGTCGCCGCCAGCAGTGGTGATCGGCTCCGTGAGCGGTGTAGCGCCTACTGACGATGAGGACGCGCCGAGAGGACAAGCGAAGCACCCGGTCGGCGGGCCCGGTCAGTCACCACCTCGGCACGCTGCGCGGCCGGGGAGCGCCACGCGGCCGCGGCCGAGGCTCGCCGGCCGGCGGCGGCGCCGCCTCGCCCAGTCCGAGCCGCTCGGCGACGGGCCGATCGGCGCCGGGCAGACGCGGTGCGCCGGCACGCGCCGACCCGACGTCGCCGGGCCGCACGCTGTCGGCCGGCACGCGCGGCCGGCCGCCCGGCAGGCCGCGCGGTCGCGGTCGCGGCCGCGGAGCGCCGCCGGGCCGCGGCCGCCCGCCGCCCTCGTCGCATCGCGACGACGATGACGACGACGACGACGATGACAATGACAATGACGCAGCGCATGAATTAGCGTTGCGCCGCGTGGCGGTCGAGAGCTCGGCGTCCGCCGGCTCCACCAGCGAGGGCGAAGAGAGTGGCGAGGACCTGCTCACCATCGAGGGCGGCCGCGGCAGCCGCAAGCGCCAGCTGCCGGCGCGCTTCCGCGACTCTCCGCTGGTGCCGCTGGTGCGCCGGCGCACGGTCAGCACCGGCTCGACGCTCGCCGACAAGCCGGCGTCGCCCGAGAAGCCGGCGCCGACGCCGCAGCGGCCGGCGGCCGCGTCGCCGCTCAGGAGCCCCGAGAAGATGCGCTCGCCGCCCTCCATCGCCGAGAAGATCGAACGCGAGGAGGCGCGCGCGGAGCATCGCACTTCGCCGGAGAAAACGTCGCCCGGGCTGGTGATGGACGTGCTGCAGGACGTGATCGATATGGATCACGGGATGCACCGGCACCCGCCGACGACGACCTCGCCGCCGCGCAAACGGCAGCGCGTACAGTCGCGCTCCACCGAGTCTGACCACGTGCAGCTGTTCCAGCACCAGCTGCAGGTGGAGGAGCCCGGTCAGCAGGAGGTGCTGGTGCAGCAGGACGAGCTGGACGACGATGACCTGATCACAATGGAGCTCGACTCGATGGAGGTGCCCGTGCCGATGGATAACGTGCCTCGCCGACCTTGCAAGGTATGCCACCGCCAGCTCAAGGTGACCAACATCAAACAGCACATGCTGACGCACACCGGCCAACGGCCGTTCAAGTGCGAGGTGTGTTCGGCGGCGTTCACGCGCCGATCGGACGTGTTCCGTCACGTGAAGATCATCCACCAGCAGGAGAAGCCGTTCAAGTGCGTCAAGGATGGCAAGGAGTTCAGCGACCGCAAGGGCCTGAAGGCGCACATGGAGCAGCACAAGCGACCGTCGCTCTTCGCCTGCAAGGTGTGCGACTTCCGCTTCGGCAAGTTCGAGTATTACGTGAACCACGTCAAGTTCATCCACCCGACCGGCGAGCCGCTGCCCAACTTCCCCGAGGACGTGGAGCCGGAGCCGGAGCCGGTGGCGCCGCCGCGCGGCCGCTACGGGCCGACCCCGCTGCAGGCCTACCTGGACGACGACGACGACGACTCGCAGCCGGGCGGCCTGGAGCAGATGGGCGAGCAGCTGCAGATGTCGGGCGGCCTGGAGAGCATCGAGACGGAGGAGATCCCGCACGACTCGATGCATCTGGTGGCGGGCGGCGCGGGCGACTCGGACGGCGCCGCCGACTGCGTGCCCGACGTGCAGCTGCACGAGACGGTGGTGGCGCACGCCGACGACGGCCACGGCGTAGCGATCGGCGCGCCGGCCGCGACCGGCGGCCAGCCCATGGAGCGCGCCCACGACAAGGACGACTCGCAGGAGCAGATAGACTTCCCGCCGCTGGAGGAGGACGCCGCCGCCATCCTCGGCATGACCGACCTGGCGCTCACCAACGAGAACACGTCGCTGCAGAGCGCGCCCGCCCTAGAGGAGGTGGCAACGCCTCTGGAGCGGCCGGCCACCATGCCGGGCGGTGTCGCCGTGGCCAAGCGACACCCGGACCCGCTCATCTCGACCCGGCCGCTCAGTCAGCCGCGCGTCGTCACCATCGGCAAGTCTGTGATGGCGTCTTCGTCGGCGGTGGCGGCGGCGCTCGGAGGCCAGAAGACGGTGCTGCTCACCCGGCCGCGCATAGTGGCGGGAAAGCAGGTGCTGCAGGCCGTCAAGCTGGGCGCCGGCCAGAAGATCGTCTCGGCCCGAGCGCAGGGCAGCGGTCGCGGCGCCCATGTCGTGACCGGCCGCGGCGGCAGTCGGCAGCCCATCATGCGCCAGGTGGTGATCAACCGACCGGTGGGTGGCGCGCCGCGCGTGGTGACCACCACCCGCGTGGTGCGGCCGGCCGTGCGTCCGCTGCCGCTCACCGGCAGTCGGACGCTGACGCTGGCCGCCGGCGGCGCGCAGGTCACCAAGACGGTCTCGCCGGCCATCCGCGTGGTGCGGCCGGCCGCACCGCCCGCTCCCCAGCCGCCGCCGCCGCCACCGCCACCCGAGCCGCCGCACATCATCATGGAGGACCCGGTGTCGGTGGTCGCCGCCGCGCCGCCCGCCGACGACACCAAGAACATCGAGGTGACCACCAGCACGGCGGGCGGCTCGCGCACCATCATCCTGCAGACGAGCGGCGGCGGCGGCGACATCCTCCAGTCGGAGGAGGCCATGCAGACCCTGCTGGAGGCCGTGCAGCAGCTGGTGTCCGCCTCTGGCGACACGCTCGAGGGCAAGCAGATCGAGATAGTCATGCAGAACGACAGCCAGCCGGCGCCGGCGGACGCGAGCACGTCCGGGGCGACGCTGGAGCAGTAGCCGGTCAGGGGGCGAACGGCACAGTACAAGGACACACGCGGGGCGACGGGGGCGCCCCAGTCGGCCGCCTACTGCAGGCATCGCATCGCGCATGTTTGAAGTGCAGACGTGAACGTTCAATTGAATGTGGCAGTGTGTATAATGTATGTGTGTAGGAGTCTGCTGGTGGTGCGATGTGAGGTGGGGCCCGCGGCCTCGGTTTTGAAGAGCAAATTCACGATTTGACATTTGTTAACGTGGAGATCTCTGGCCCAGACGGTCCGCGCCGGCGTTTTGTTGTCTTGTTTGAACCATATTTCATTTAGACCTTGTTTTGGTTGGCGGTTCTTGTAATAACACTTGTGTTCAGTATGCATTGCTTATTATAGTGTGTGTGTGCACAATTATGGCCGCTTGTGTCGCGTCGAATCGTCCCGCGCTGCGGGCAGGCCCAGCTGACTGGGCACAGAATATTTGCCACGATGTGTTACATGCAGTCATCCAGCACCAACTCGGCGCCGCGTGCGACTGACTGGTGCGCCCCGGTGACATAAGTGTATTTCGTGGCATCCTAGGCTAAGCATCGGTGGGTGTGTGTAAAGTTCATCAAATCATTTTCATTGCCGACTTGACAGCTGCCACGCGCGGCCGCTTCTCGGACAGTGCACCTCATGAGAGTCGCCGCGACCCATCTCTCGCCATCTCGTTATCGATCGTCGCATCATAATAAACACCCACCGGAGTACGGCGCTGTCTCGGCCCAGTGGGTGCGGGGTACCTGGAGTGTTGCGCTCCACACGGCCGTCGTGTCGCACAAGCGGCTGGCAGTGCTGAGGCGGCATGTTGACAGTGAGCGCTACAACTGGTGTCGGTCCACTCTGAACGACTGACGGTGTTTTAGAATGAAACGGAAACTTTTTCACTAACTTTTACGTGTGTGAAGTAATGTGTTTTCGACAGTTTTCAGTCAATATCTCTTGGTGAATGGAAGAGGGGTTAGGGATGGGTTGTATTTTGTGTTGATGCACGGGCAACTACTGGTGATTCAGCACCAACCTGGACCTGCTCGAGCGTTGCCCAAAAAAATGTTCAGCACGACACCTGGACAGTGTTAACAGAATGGTTTTTCTTTGGGTGTGAGATGTCGAAACGCATACGGTAGGACGTCAAAATTCGCTATGAGCACGATATCATTCAGCGTAACCGACAAATTCTTCTAACACAATTCTGATCCAACGGCATCCTCATACGCTGGGCACCAAATAACCGTAGTCGGCGTGCCCTTAAACCCAAATAATCAAGCAATCATACCCATGCGTGAACCTTTATTCCTTTGTTCCGAGGTACCCTAACATATGGGTGACTATTTTGGCGATAACGATGCGATGTACCAATCCTTAATGCTATTGTATAAGATGCGGCTTCCTAAGTAATCCTCTTACCTGGGATTGTACTGAGAGATTTACGGGCATCACAATCCACAATGGTTTGTACCAACATGACACAAACAAGATACTGTTTGAAACGAGATATGAAGGCTTCCTAACGGCTTATGAAGGGCGACGTGGTTACACCGTCTGGAGCGATATCAATTCAGCGTTCAGAAGGTGGTATATTCCACCCCGTTTCACCAGCGATTTATCATTGTATCTGGATGAATACCGAGCGATGCCTTCGTGAAAACAGGACGAAAGCATCGTGATCAGGATTAATACGATGGTGCATTAAAACGCGCCTTGGAGGAGGGGGGGGCGAAATCCGCCCACCCCCCTCGGCTTTTCGTAGATAACTCCAGATTATACCGCCCGATATACGCCATTGTTAGTGTACCTGCCTAAAAATGACCGGCGTTTTGTTTAAAGTATGAAAGATGAAAATCGAACAATTTTTTTTTATAGATAGTTGGTTTAAAAAAAACGGCGCCAGACCACAAATATCGCCGCTGATGCGCTTTACGTATATTGGCAAAAAGGAATAGTTCTTGGCAAAACTAGCGGATTGTTTGATATATATTGTTATGCTATATTGTTTCAAAGTCATGTCAGGTCACGGAGGTCAAGTCCGGTCAAGTTCATGGCAGGCTAACATGCCCTGGAGGGGGATGGCGAAATCCGCCTACCCCTCCGATTTTTCGTACATAACTCCATATTTTACCGGCCGATATACGTTATTGTTTGTGTACCTGCTTACAAATGACCGTCGCGTTGATACGCTTCCCATATATTGGCAAAAGGGAAGTGATCTTGGCAACACTAGCGACTTCTTTGATGCATATTGTTCTCCTGTATTGTTTCAAAGTCATGTTAGTTCGCCGAAGTCAAGTTCATGACAGGCTAATGGAACCAAATCAACTGGAATGTTGCCATCAATGCAAATGACTGTTATACGATTGATGTCACTTTGCATGTTACTCCCTACACATCCCGAAATCTAATGTTTGTCATTGTGTGCCTAAGCGTTTCCATACTTTATTCATGTATTTCGCTCCTTTCCTTGCGAAGCCGATTGTGCCGAGTCGCCCAACGGAACAGTCGGGTGGGCAGCCCGGTTCTGGTAACTGGGGCAGGTAATGGCCTGATGAAGTGCTCCTATACAGGTGACCTGGGGTCAAATGACAGATCTGGCATCTGTATTGCATCATTAGCTGTTCTATCCCTTCCTTCCTCTTCCGATCGGTCACAGACACGCACCAGCGGCGGGCAAGACACTTAGTATTACATCCACGCGAAGCACGATCCAACGCTCCGACAACAGTCCGCTCTCGGCTCCTCACGCCACATCACTGCCGCCGGCCGGCAGGGGTCACCGGATGACCTGTCTGCCGGCTGGGCGTGAAATCCCGAGTTTCTCACTCGGCCGCTAGGTGGGCTGTGCTCAGGACACAACACCCTACCCCCCTTAAACACATCTACGTCTCCTCAATCAGACGTTTGGGCGTTCGCGTGGCCCTGTCCGAACGCCGAGGCCGTGGGACGCCCGTTCCCACCGATACCGCGGCACCACGCGCGATCCCGCCGGCGGCACTCGTATTGGCGGCTATCTCCGTATCAACTGCACGGCCACCTGCGTCAGCGCCGTCGGCCGAGAGGCTCCAGCCGGCAGCACTGTTGCTTGCGCTGTCGCCACCTGCCGCACTGCTGCTGTGGTCGCCGACGCCACGGGAAGCCTCCGGTGTCCCGTCCTCCTTGTCTTCCGCGCCCGCCCGCCGGCCGCGCTCGCCATCCGTGGTGGTGGCATTCTCGCTGCCCTCGCCGCCGTCTGCGCTCACCACTCGCCGTCCCCTGCCGCCGTCCGGGGAATGAGCGCTCGGCGCACGCTCGCCGACGTCCGCACAGTCGCCACCGCTACGGACGATCTGCGGTGAGGCGATCGCGGGCTCGCGAGCTGCAGCAGCTGCACGTGTCCAGTCTGATGGCGCACCATGTCGCCGCTCCGGTCGCTGTTCTCCGTTGTCGCCTCGATCCGTGGCGGGTGAGTCACCTCGCTGCTCTGCCGCCAGCAGTTGGTCAACGTGGCGAGACCAGATAGCGTGTCCCACGTCCACTTCGTAGGACACGGGACCGGGGCGTGCGACAATTGTCCCGCGCACCCACTTACTCGCGCCGGTGTAACACCGCGCCCACACGGCGGCTCCCAGCCGAAATTCTCTCCACCTGCCACCTGATTCCTGCAGCCGCTGGCCGGCCCCTTGCAGGGCTGTGTCCGCACTCGGCACCAGCAGGTTTAGCCGTGTGCGTATGTCCCGGCCGTACAGCATTTCTGCTGGCGTACGCCCTGTGGCCGCATGCGGAGTCGCCCTATAGGCCATCAGAGCGCGGGCCAACGCGAGGTCCACTCCGCCGCCCGCAGCCACAGTCGTCCTCAGAGCGTTCTTGAATGTGCCGACCGCCCGCTCCGCTAACCCGTTTGATGAGGCGTGGTACGGAGCGACGCGAATGTGTCGAATGCCGTTGGCTCGCATGAAAGTGGCGAACTCGTAGCTGGCGAACTGAGGGCCGTTGTCAGTTACTACTTGCAGTGGCAGCCCCAGCCGAGCGAACATGTTCCTCATTACGGCCACTGTCCGGCCGGCCGTCGTTGTCGTCATCGGTACCGCCTCCAGCCACTTGGAATAGCTGTCCACGACGACGAGGAAGCTACAGCCCAACATCGGGCCCATGAAGTCGGCATGGATCCGCTGCCATGGCCCACTGGCGGTCTCCCAGGCGTGCCGAGCCGCGTGAGGGGGCGCTGCCCTCCTGGCGGCGCAGGCGTCGCAGTCGCGCCGCAGAGGCAGAGCCGGATCGTACCGCACCAGAACCGGTGCTGTTACCAGCATCTGCTTTATGCGGGTCACGGCCGCTGAGCAGGCTTCGGTCCACTTCCACTTCACGTCCTTCTTCAGCAGAGCGTACAGCGGAGCCAGGACCGTCGCCAGGTTTTGCAACAGCCGCTGGTAGTAGCTGATGGAGCCGATCAGAGACTTCAGCTGGTGGACGTTCTGCGGTTCCGGTGCCCGCTTGATGGCGCTGGTCTTCTCCTCCAGAGGGCGCAATCATGTTGCCGACACCCTCCACCCGAGGTACACCACCTCATGCAAGTCAAACTCGCACTTTTCCTTCTTGAGCCGCATTCCGTTGTCCTCCAGTCGCGTTAGGACCCTGTCCAACCGCTGGAGTAGCTCACGGTCACTGTCTGCCGTGACCAGGATGTCGTCGAGGTAGCTCACAACCCCGGGGAGACCATCCAGCACACGGTCCATGATGGCCTGAAACACCGCCCCACAGATGCTGATGCCGTAGGGCAGTCGGTTCATACGGAACGCACCTCGGTGCGTGGTGACTGTCGTTACGTCCTTGGATTTGTCGTCCAGCTCGCACTGCAAATAAGCGTTCCGACAGTCCAGCTTGGCAAACTTCTTGCCCTTGATGCTGGCGAAGAGCGCCTCTGACGTGGGCATCGGGTACTTCAATGGCTCCAGCTGAGGGTTGACTGTGATCCGGTAGTCTGCACACAGTCGCACTCCATCTTGCTTGGGGATAGGCACCAGAGGTGTGCCCCAGCCAGAGAAGTCGCCAGGCTGCACCTTCTCTGCTATGCCCTGGCTAACCCATCTGTCCAGCTCGCGCTCGATGGCATCCTGGAGGGCGAAGGGAACAGGCCTGGCCCGCCGGTACACTGGCTGGGCCCCCGGCTTCAGCTTCAGTGACACCTTGGTGGGAATCCTGCCCAACTCCTCCCCGAACACACTCTTGTGTCGTTCAATCACCTGTTGCAGTGTCAGCCCGGGCATCACTGGGCAAACCGCAGGTGCATCAAGCTCTGACCTCTTCTTCAGCACCTTGAGCCACTCCCGTCCCAACAGAGGGCGGTGTGGACCGATGTCCGACACCACCAGACGCAGGCGCACCGACTGACCACCTGCCTGCACCAGCACCTCCCCCTCGCCCCGCAGGCGGATGGTCTGGCCTGTGAAGGAGGTCAGTCGCGGCCTACAGGGTCGCAGCTTGAGGGCAGGGAGGGCTGTGCAGTTGCTGACAATGCTTACTGGGGACCCAGTGTCCACTAGCATGGTCAGATGCTGCCCGTTGACCCGGACCTTGGCATACTCCGCCCCTTCGGGCAGAATGGCATTCACTTGCCAATCGCCAGCTTTGGTCTCCTCGCCACTGCTCTGCTGCACCAGCTTCACCTTGCTCTGCTGATGGCAGTTGCGACTCATATGTCCAATCCGTCCACACTCGAAACACCGCAGACCCTTGAACCTTCTCTGCCCTGCCTCCTCCGGGCAGTCCCGCTTCCTATGTCCGTACTGCCCACACTTGGAGCAGGCCTTCTTGTCACCTGTCAGGGCCCTACCTGGCGCTGGTTGCGGCCTTCGCTGTGGCTGAACTGCCTGAACAACTGGCCTGCTGCATCTCCAGTACCAGCTTTTGCGTCTGCTCAGTTGCCCGCGCCAGGGCAGCCACTTCCTGTAGGGTCAACCCATCACCCTTCTCAGCAGCACGCTGGAGCAGCTTCTCCTGCAGGCGAGACCTGCTGCCTGCGATGGCCTGATCCCTGAGCTCGTTTGTGAGCTGCTCACCAGGGAAGTTACACCTCCTTGCCGCCACCCGCAGCCGTGCGAGGAAGCCTTCAAAGGATTCCCCCTCTTGCATCCGTATGCGCCGGAACGCCATCCTCTCAGCGATGGCGTTACGCTCTGGTGCAAGGTAAGTCCGTAGCTTGGAGACGCATGTAGCATACTCCCCTTGCACCCCGTGAGGTGCTGGTAGCGTGGTATAAACCTCCTGCAATTCAGGACCCAGCAAATGCAGGAGCACTGCCGTCTTCCGCCCCTCAGCCACAATGTCCAGTGCGGCCAAGTAGACTTCGACGCTGTGTAGCCACCGCTCGAAGTCATGGCCGATCTGATAGGGTGCCACCCCCGGCAGACCCAGAGCAGCAGTAGCCATGCGATGTAGTCACGGCGTCACAGCAGCCGACCTGCAGTCCTCCCAGATGCGCTAAGCACGCACAGCACCGCACAGAACGCACCACCACACCCCCCGCAGCCACTGGCCTTCGTTCAGGTCGCGTTGCAGCTAGGCGCCTGCGGCGTTCTTCCTTGCGCCTACGCGCGAGTCGAGCACTGTCCCGCCATAAACGCAGCGGGGACGTCCGGACGGAAAAAAATGGCGGCCACCTCGTCCACGTACGACGCGGGACGTTTCCAGCGGCCTGCCACAGTCAGACGCCTCGTCCCGGTGACTCGCACGCACGACACCGCGGGTAGAACGCGTCCGCAGTGCCTGCCAACAGGTGCGTCTGTCACTCCGACCCAAACGCAGCACTCCGCCAGTCCGAACAGGTATGCAGTCCTCCGCGATTCCGAACTATCCTGGTCGCCAAGTGTTCTATCCCTTCCATCCTCTTCCGATCAGTCACAGACACGCACCAGCGGCGGGCAAGACACTTAGTATTGCATCCACGCGAAGCACGATCCAACGCTCCGACAACAGTCCGCTCTCGGCTCCTCACGCCACATCACTCCCGCCGGCCGGCCGGGGTCACCGGATGACCTGTCTGCCGGCTGGGCGTGAAATCCCGAGTTTCTCACTCGGCCGCTAGGTGGGCTGTGCTCAGGACACAACATTAGCTATGTCCAAAACATCATCAATGCCAATTTTGGAGTATTTAACACTATCACAGCGATCCATAACAGTGACAAGCTAAGCCACGCAAAACGAGAACATTATTTTGCTACTTTGACCTCATTTGACCTTGATGATACTGGCCTAAGACCATGGAATTTGCACACAATAGTGTTCACTATCGTGCCCATCCACCTTGCGAATTTCGTTACTCTTGCCTTAATAGAAGCCGAGATCTTAGAGGGCGGAATCCGCTCCCCTCCAGTGCGCGTAATTTTCAGAGGCCCTCCAGGGCGTGTGTTAAAGACGAACGCCGAGGCCTGAGACCGAACTAATTCTGGGAGCATATTCCTGCGTCAGGGCGATCAGTTTTCGGGCCATCTACTCACCCTGGTAACACCTGTAGCTTCCACAAAACTAACTGAAACGCTAAATTGAGTTCTGGGCGCAACATGATCACGCTTTGGTCGAGGCGCCCTTAAACTCAAATAACTAACTAGCCGAGCTCCTAGTCTCCAGCATGCAACATTACAATCACTGAAGCGCTTCACGGAGAGAAAACGGAAACTCGAGCCAAAATGAAGTGATCGGAAGGGGAAATTTGCCGAACATATTCGTGTCACACGAAGTAAATTATGTAATTACATAAAATACTACAATTATGATCAATAAATATCGTGTCGTAGGGACATGGCATTCATACTCTGGAATGTACATCGCTCAAAATTTCGGATCAGCGGTAAAAGATCAGTTTCAGCATTAAAAATAAAATCAGCCGGACTGTTTACGCCGACAGGGACAGGGTTAGCTGCAAAAACAATCTACCCTTACAACAGTTTTTTCGTTATAAGGCTGTCACTTCCTGGTATCTCCGACCTGGCTTTAGGCTTCTTTTCATCACGAATTCATCGTAGTTTTCCTTCAGAATAAGCTCGTCCATGATCGTGTAGTCACCTTTTTTTGTGGGCGCTACGTAACCCGTAACAGTTGATGTGCCCCATACGCCCAAATAATCAATCAATCAATAAATCATCGTTTTTTCGTCCCCATATACTCTCGAAATCGCAATTTATGTTACCCAAACGGCTTGAATACTATACTGTAAACAACAGGTGCATGCGACTACAGGAAATTACTTCTCATTTCAAATATATTTACATAATTACCATTCATTTCAATCCGAGCTATCCGCCATGATGACACTGCTTTGAATGATCGATGAAAATAAGACGTCAGTTGATATTTAAATCAGTAACTTTTTGGTATATTTCAAATGTTTCGGCTATAGCCTTTATCAGGGTACAATCACAATAAAATCAAGGTTTTCCAGTCAACATTAACCTAATAAACTTCAATCTTAATACGTGAAAAATTCGAATTGGAAATCGGATAAAAATTCAAGAAAAGAACACTGCAAGAAGTACAATCCTAAACACACTTATTGTCACGTATACACTTATTGTCGTGCTCTTTTCTTGTCCTGTGCCATCGGAGTTGCAACTCGAGTTTGTCACGTATTATGATTGACGATTTATTAGATTAACGCTGACTGGAAAACCTCGATTTTATTGTGATTATACCAGGACGAATCCAATAGCCGAAACGGTGCAAAAAACCAAACAAAAAGTGAATAATGTATATGTCAATTGACGTCTCATTTGCATGGATTATTCAAATATCACAACTTTGCAACCAACACCGGTTTATCATAAACATTAACATTCAGCACAGTTCCGCACATATATTAAGCATTAAACACTTCTAAAGCTTCTTTTTCTTATTTTTGTGGCCAGGTTCCACCTCGTACTCGTCCCAGACCGGAAATTCTGGTGCCGACAGATGCGGTTTCGCCTCGATCTGCTCGCCTCTGTCCACGGCCAGTTTGGCGGCGTTGACCTTCTTCATGTCCATGACGGCCTTGTTGCGCGCCACCTCGTCGTCCGCGGGCGGCAGGAGGCGGCGCCGCCGCAGCCACGCTTCCCACTCGGCCGGCATCTCCTGGTCGAAGTTGCCGCCGACCGGCACGATCCAGCGGCGCGGGTGCCGCTTGCCTCGCGACGGGTTGGCCGCCTGCTCGTAGTAGCGGTTGCCGAAGTAGTCGCCGCCGATCAGCTGGCCGCGCTGCCGGCTGGGAGTCAGCGACTTGATGAAGTTCCGCACGACCGCCATCAGCAGATTTCTTTCGGCCGGCATGCTGAACTGTGGATCATCGGTCAGTGGTCATCGAACCGCATACCATACGTCCTGGGGCGGGGACGGCCGAGTGGTTAAGGTATTGGGCTCAAGGTACAAAAAGGTTCCGGGTTCAACACGAGCGCCGCTCTGGACATTTCCCAATCCCGCGGCCCACCAGCGAAACAGTGTGGGCGGCGCCATTCACCGTGAATGTGCACAAAGTGAGTCGTGAGCCACCCAATAAACAAACAATACCATACGTCCTGCCAGCGCTGACTCAACATCAACCTAGAGGAAATGCCTCTATACAAAACAAAACTAGCACGGGGTATATCTTACTGAACTTAATATGATGCCAAACTAATTCATGGTCAACCTTAAGTATACAGGACTACCATCAGAGCTATCGCAGGATATTTCTATGATCATTTTTATGGCACATCAACCATTCCTGATTAAGTTCCACTTGAGTTTGATCAGTATCAGTATCATGAGCATGTAAGGACTTTCCCATTACTGACTGAGAGTCCTGGCACAACATTCTTTTGAGTTATCATCTATAAGGATAAGAAAGCTCTAAAATGGCATAATCATAATGCCTCTAATTGCCACAGACATTCAGGCTGGCAGGTGACATCTATGGAAATGATCGTTGGACCAGTAGGTATGTGGTGAAAGGACAGGATCAAAATCACAATACAATTAAGCGTAGATAACTGTCAGTATGAAATGCTCGTGAGCAATCCATCACTCAGCTTTCCATCCCATTTGACATCCTTATTAAACTTACCTATCCAAAAATAATGAGAATCCACAAGAGGCAGTAGCATTTGCTCAATAACCTATGCACTACACTGCTGTATTGTTGAGAATATAAGTGGTAGGATCCATATACACATAAAAAATTGCTCATTCATTGAATAGAACACAATTATGATCAATAACCAAATGCACACAGGATATGAATTGTAGTTGGCTTCTGAATATCTAAAACTAGTCAGGTTTGTGCTCCAAAAGGATGAAATGATTTGTTTCATGAATACAGAAGAAAATAGGTAAAATATCTCATATTGAACAGTATGTGATGCATTTCATCCGCGGTGTTGGAGACTGCATGAACGAGTCGAAGTTTTTTTTTGCTATCCCTGCAATCGCTTAGGCATTTTAGCGTAGCTTTGGAGTTTGGGCATTTGATCCTAGCATATGGCGTTCAGGATGCAGGTCTGAGAAGCTTAATCTGTAGGGTGTTTGACTTTAACAGGTTGGGTGGGTTGGATAAAAGGCATTGTCTACTTTTCTTGGGTTGATAGTGAACGCACAGATGCGTCACGGCATTGCTGTCATTTCATTGGTGGATGGCCGCCACTCGAGGTCGTGTCGGCGGTTCGTATTGGGTCCGGATCATATACACAATGATATGCTGAAACACCTTCCATCATGCACACTTGATGCCGTACTGGCAGTGCTGAACCGGCTATGGGAGAAAGGGGATTTCTCACCCACTTGGCATGAGGCCATTATGATACCAATCTTAAAGCCCGGAAAAGACGGCGTAGACCCGGCGAACTACCGACCAATATCATTGACATCGTCACTGTGCAAGTTAATGGAGATGGGAAACGTGCGTTTGAACTGGTTTTTAGAACGACACGGCATTTTAAACAACGCACCGTGTAGTTTTAGGAAAAACCGCAGCACCGTTGACAACCTTTTAACTCTTGACACTGTGGTACGTGCAGCGTTCCAGCAAAATCGACACATTGGTGCAGTATTTTTCGACATTCATGGAGCGTATGATACCACCTGGCGCTACGGCATCATGGTGAAAGTCCTCCAGTGTGGAATTTGCGGATATATGGACTTCTTCCTCCATAATTTTCTGTTGAGGCGTTTTTTTTTTCGTGTGCGGGTCGGAAGTCGCTTGTCAGATCGGTACCCACAAACGGAAGGAGTACCACAGGGGAGTGTGCTCAGCGTGTCGCTGTTCGCGATCATGATAAATGATATCTGCGAGTCCCTCCCATAAATATAGGTAGATCACTGTTCGTGAATGACGTCGCGATTTGGTGCTGCACAACCAGTGCACCGTCGATGGCACGGCGGCTGCAGTTGGCGGTATCAAGCCTGGAGAGGTGGAGCTCCAAGAACGGGTTTCGGTTCTCTGTATCAAAAACCGTTGGGTGCATTTCTGCCGACGTCGCCGGAGCTGCCCAGACCCTGCTCTGCAGCTGTACATGGTAAGCAAATTCCCTTTCAGCGTGCTGCCTGTTTTTTTAGGAGTCATTTTTGACACTCGTCTTAGCTACAAGGGACACTTCAAGGCATTTCGGGAGAAGTGCTTTACATCACTAAACCTACTGAAGGTGGTCTCGCGCACGTCCTAAGGAGGAGACAGGAAAACCATGCTCATGTTGTATCGTTCCACCATACATTCAAAACTAGACTACGCGTGCTTTATATACGACAGCGCATGCTCAACAAACAAACGACCACTAGATGTGATACACCATTCGGCGCTCCGCATTGTGACCGACGCTTTCCACACTTCGCCTTCTGTGAGCCTACTGGCTGAAGCCCACGAGCCACCACTCTCGATCCGCCTCGAAATGCTTGGGCTGCGCTACGCATGCAAACTGCGTCATTTCCCGGGACATCCCGCCCATACCCAGGTGTTCTCCCACCAGCTGATTGCAGTATTCGGTCCAGCGCGCATTACGCATGGAATCCATTTCTGCGTAAGAATGCGCAGACTTCGAAGACAGCAAGATCAGATTGAGTGGAATTAGGCGGGTAGGTTTTCCACAAACACCGCCTTGGCAGGTGACTCATCCAACTATAGACTTGTCGCTCTCCGCGGTGAAGAAGGCACATGCAACAGAACACGATCGTCGGTCGCACGCTCTAGAGTACATAGCCTCTTTTGACGGATACGTCCCGATATATACAGACGGGTCGAAAACTGATACTGGTGTTGGCAGTGCGTTTGTGATTGGTTCCATATCGCGATCTTTCTCTCTACCACCTCATGCAACGGTATACACATCAGAGCTGGTTGCCATCATCAAGGCGCTCAGTTTTATAGAAGTATGTCGTGATACCTCGCATGTAATTTGTACTGATTCGCTCAGCAGTCTTGGGGCACTACTGCAGCTTAACCCATCTGATCCCAGTGTACAGGATGTTCTGCGACGTCTCACATCACTGGCCCAAGCTGGGAAGGCTGTTACCCTCTGTTGGATTCCGAGCCACGTCGGCATTGTGGGTAATGAGACAGCTGATGCTGCCGCGAAACGTGCCGCACAAGCCCCATACCGGCGGGCTATGCCGCTCCCTGCGAGGGAATATCACCGTTCAATCACGACTTTTGTTTTGGAAAAATGGCAGAATAACTGGAACAGTTTGAAGGACAACAAACTACGGACTATCAAGCCATGTCTTGCAGAGTGGGCCTCGTCCTATCGCAAGACGAGGCGAGACGAGGTCGTGCTCTGTCGCCTTCGGTTTGGGCACACTCATCCAACACGCCACCATCTTCTCTGTGGAAAGAATAGGCCAAACTGCTCTCGATGTCACGAACCACTGTCTGTGTGTCACGTTTTGATCTCGTGCCCTCTGCTTGCCAATGACCGAAGACGGTTCTTTGGAGTTGCACAATCGCTGTCACTCTGCGACCTCCTTGGTGACCACTCGCGCGCGGTAACTTCCGGATAACTGTTTCGCGTTTTATCGAATGTTGCATTCAAAGCGATTTACACACCTCACTGACGTGTAGCACCATACGCTCGGAACCGTGGCATGTCGCTCCAACTGATTTTCGCTTGCACTTGCTCTTGCTATTTCACCGTTTCACTGATGTTACTCCCATTTCACTGTTCCACTGATGTGTGCTCGCGCTTGCTCTCCCTGTTTCCCTGATGCTACTCCGGTTCCACCATTCCACTGATGTTTGCTCGCACTTGCTCTTTCTGTTCCACTGTTCCACTGATGTTACACCCATTTCACAATTGCACTGATGTTACTCCCATTTCACTGTTTCACTCATGTTTAATTGTGCTTGCTCTTTCTCTTTCATTGTGTTTCACTGATATCTGCCCATATTCTAAATGTTTGTGTACTACTGTTGGCACCAATCATCATAAGCTGTCAATCTAACATTGTTATGGATGCTGTATGACCAAAGCACCCCTAAGCCCAAATAACCAACCAACCAACCTGTGGTACTTGCCTCAGAAGATCCCATCATTCAGATTGGAATTCAAAGATATTTGGAAGGCTATGCAAATTTTTTCTCCTTCAATTAAATAATGCAAACTACATGACTGTATGTTAATAATGTTGAAAACAACCAAAGGATATATTTGCATTCAGCTTCAAGTAGGTTGGCACATACCTACATTGAGGTAGATTTTAACACTGCAAATTTCAGGTGTCTTTATCAAAATTAATACTGGGAACAGCATACTTGTTGAAGAGAAATGAGGGGTGAATCAGCCTGATTCACCCCTCATTTCTCTTGATTGAATGCCCTGATTCAATCAGGGCATTCAATTGTCTTGTTTGCACAGCTTGGGGAAAAATTGCTAAGCAGTGGTTATGTACTCTGAAGCAGTTTCAATTGAACATTGGGTTGGCACAGGTTAACATTGTCAGCCCACATCATTATCCCCATTTGCAGATGAGATGTGGTATGCTCCAGGGTGTGGGGTGTGCTTCCTAGTCTAAACTTTGCCCAAACTAAACATTCTGGAGGTAAACTAAAAGTGATACTATAAAATATGTAATGTTAGCAATTAATTAACTTGAATTATGCTTGGTTTTTAAGAAAGAACAAAAACCTAGTTTCTTGGTGTGAGCCCAGTCTCCAAAACATTGCACCTGCACTCCAAATGTGTGCCTAAGAGACAATAAATGCACACTTGAGAGTATCTGAATGAACTTGTAGAATTTACTCTCAAGCACATGAGTAAGACCATAGGTGGTACCAGAATGGTAAGGCTACACCCCCAAGGATGTAGCCTTCTGCAACTTTGGAGGTGTGGGTGCATCATCCTTGAATACTCAAAACCATACCCCCAATGTTAGAATACACACTGCAATGACAACAAAATGACAGCCCAAGGAAACTGTAGGCAGCCTCTTCAAACATATCCCTAATGATAAAAAATATATATGATACCCAAATTCAGAATTGTTTTTCGAAAGCATGATAGCTTGGGGCACACTTTTCTTATGCACACATGGTAGGTAGGTCATGTTTTCTTGTCATGCTGTTTGTCATGCTGCAAAATTATTGCAGCATGACAAGACCTCAGCACACTTGTAGAACATATTTAAAGCATTGCAGCCCAAACTGAAAGAACAATGTCACTTGCAACAATTTGTGGTTTTGTTGGTATAAATACTTTCCTGGTGACCTGGGCGGTTACTAGGTACCACACATAGATCATAACATAACTCACCCTTCCATGCAAGAAAGCATTCCTTTTTTTAATGTAAAGCTTGAAAACATCTTTTTTAAATGATGAAATTAAAAGCTGCATCCCAACCCAGCATAATGTAGCCTAGCATGAGCTGTATTTGTAGAAAACAACACGAACTATTTTGAGAAAATTCCTTCCCCAAAGGACACATTTTTTAATTACAGTGAAAGCTTAGCCTAGCACAACCAAACCCAACCTCTTTGTATGTTTCATGGGGGTAGAATGTGGGTAAAACTTGCCTTGTGGTTACCTTAACCTGCAATAATAGCAATAAAACCTCACAAAACACCACAACTCAGCAGCACCTCAAAAACCATTCAAGAGTCTCGGTTTTTCCAACGGATTCTGGTAAGTTTCTAGTTCCAGCCCAAGTGACGTAATCAGAAATGTGCTAGGTTTCTAGTATAATCGATCAGGATTTTGGTATATATGGAGACGTCACGTAAACATTCCAAATACGTTTTAAAACTGGCTAAGATTCAGCTGTGGCGCAGTGAAGACATGAGAGTGTTGTGGTTTGGCACAGGGGGGAGCAACCAGACTCGTGCGCTTGTAGCTGCTACAGCAAGGGGTTTTCACGGCTGCGGACTCTGGCAGAGTCCGCAGCCGTGAAAAACCATTGCTTTAACATAGGGCGAGAAAATGCCCTTTTGTAGATGGTCCAGTGCAACAATACTAATGATGAATTCTAAGATGTTTTCTGGTGTTTATTCTAAATTGATTGCTGTATCTTTTGGCTATTTATTTAAATTTCTTTAATCTCTCACTTTTTCTCAGGAACACTTCAAACTCATTTTTTATTTGAAAACCATAAATGCCGTTTTTGATAAAAGAATATGGCGCATATGCGTTTAGCGTTGGTATTATTACTGTTATTCTGGCGTTTGCATAAAGACATAAAGATAAAGACATAAAAGATTAGTGCAACTCTGAGCCACAAGGGCCCTTCTTGGAAATACTATAGGCAATACTATGGTTTGCAATACTATAGGCCACTTGTACCATTTATGTGTGTACCAAACAGTGTAATATTTCAATATGCTTGTTATCCTCACGAGGATTATTTATTAGTTATTTATTGATCTTCTAGATGCCTCATTGTTTTGTGTCACAGTCCAATCACCAGCACAAAACTAGTAAATTCGTTATTTCACGTTTCCTGGGGATGCAAAGGCGAAAAGAAATTGGCTCAAGGTTATCTGGTTAGTGACCTATTGTAGAACATCCACGAATGGTACAATTCCTGCCAGTTATTGTGCAAGTGGAACTGCAGCAATACTGACAATTTCATGGCTTATACCAATGAGGCTATCAATATTTTGAGGACTGCTGGTAGGTATATAAATTGCTAAGCAAGTTTGTGATCAAAATAGGTTACTGATGCTTTCTGTGATTCAGATATGACTGATGTTCATTTCTTTGGGGAACTACAACTTCTTGAGATATTAGCCATTATAGTTGGCATACGCATATATCAATTAAGTACCTGTGTGTACCACATGCAAACATGCGAACATGTGCACCACATGCACTGTTTCTATGCACCACAAGTATGCACAAACATATTATTGCTGTTAGAAATTGTTTCAGGCATTGTATTTCTGATATGTTCTGAATTACCATGCTCTGCTTTGAGAACAGACTGGAGAAACAAACTAAAGTTTGAATGCAGAATAATCCAATCATGTCATTAGGTTGTAACAACCTATGAAAATGTGAGATACTCTGTCATACAAGGATCCAATGGTCATTGTCATTTTATTTAACACATTGATTTGTTGAGTGTTCATCAAATCTGATGCTGCACTTCATCATAACAGATGAATGTCACGACCTTTTGGTAAGGCACATGATGATTCTTCAACATATGGCAGTGATGTTGAAGCATGTATTGACAATGGCTATGCATTGTGGTAGATGGTATGTGATCATTGGAAATAACAGCCCATGATTGTGATAAGGTATGAATTAGAGATATTAACTTGATGTCCCAGGTAAAACAAATCATGGACAACTGCATATGTTATAGAGCTTCAGATTTGTGAGGAGTGTCATATGATTCTTAACATGATTATATGCTCCTGAACTTTTGTTGACTTTCATTTTCAGATTCCTTCAAGGTGTTCATGAACTTGATTACTCCTGTTTATCATTATATAGATATGTATGCACTCACACTATACCTGCATACATGGTGAGTTAATGTTGTGCATTTAATATTGTGGAGCATTTTACATTTCTGTTAAACATTTTCCAGACATCAGGATGGTCAGCTAAATGAACACTCACAGGCATGCTCATGTTATTTTGTGATGGGGAGTTTGGACCAAACATCTTCCCATGGCAAAAACGTGCATCATCAAGGCGATTTGAAATACTTGCTTTGTATACCTCAAATCGTGGTGCATTTTTGATATTATTGGTTATGAATTGCAACTAAATCAAGTGAAGTTGAGATGTTTTCATGCTCTCAGCCACAACTTGTTTTCTGACAATGAAGACAAATGTACTATGGTGATTGTCTCCTGCATGTTGTTTTATGTTCCTGGAGGTTGTCGCACCACCACAGTATTTATTTGAGCCCCCCTCCCCAATAGTGCTATGAATGACCAATGTTGACGTGAAGCTGTGCCAGGGAAGTTCTAATCATGCTCATCATCCCCACCAAATATAATTTACCCAGAAGAGTGTAAGCAGCACCTCACAATGCACTCATTCAAGTCAAACAGTTCTTCAATAAATATAATGAGCCCCCACCTCAAATCACTTTCATCAAGTTATCCAATTTGTTTGTCTGAGCTTGCCCTTCTGACAGTGTCTACCTTATACTCATGTTTATTAGTGTTTTGTGTGCTTTTAGGAGGACAAAGCAACCACTTCTGGGCACCACACGCACTCAGGCTGCTGGCGAGTGTGAGGCTGGTATTCAGCAGGTGACCATAAACCATGCTGACACTGTGGTTGCATGTGAATGGGAAGTAAAAGAGGTGCGAGTGGCCCGGGAGATGATGAGGGTGGAGAAAAAGGCTCCTGTGGCCAGTCATGCACCCCTAAAGAAGAAATATGCGGACGAGGAGGACAACATGCTGGCTGTGCTAACTCCATGTCAGGTGAATGTCACCATCCAATCTGTCATGCCTTTGGCAACTAAAGCAGATGCATTTGACAATACCATTCCCAGTGTCACATGCTGCAGTTAATAGTCAGTTATCTCATATGACTGTAGCCTTGTAGCCTGCAATAGTTTACTAATCGCTGGTTTCTTCATAGGGATGGTAGGTCAAGTTTGTTTATTTGAGTTATGGTGCCATATTGTGCAAATATTTATGCTCCCCTTATTTCAATGTGTACTTCATTCAAATTGTAACAGCAAACAAAAAACATTCACCCTGTGATCTAAGCCGTGTCGACCGTGTTTATTGCACGATGTGCATTAGGGTGGTCCATATACTTGTATCAAAACCTATGTGCTTCAGTGTATAAAGGCCGTGTTAGCAATGCCAGTGGATGTATTTTCAGTTACACGTGATGCAGTTAGGGAAGCAGCTACAGCACTGGAGCGATGATAACATCAAGGCAATGGGCGTGCGCGCAAGCACCTCAAAGAGAGTGTACGACTACCTCAGGGAGCATCAGTAGTAAGAAGAGGATCAATGTTATTTTACTTATCTAAGCAGTCATATACTTCCATTGGTACAATATAGGCGGATACCTGTCGGACCTCCAAAATACCTGCCGGACCACAATTACGCTGGTGCAAATGATGGTGTCCCTAGAAGCGGCGTGACGACTGAGGTGGAGAATGTGGCGGCGAGAATTAGCTCACCAAGTGAGCATGGCTTGCAGTACGTGTCGGGCTACGTTGCTCGCAAGCGTGGACCATACCCTGGGTGCGTCGAGCCATAATTCACCGAGAGAAGAGGTTCGACGCGGGGCGAAGTGGATTGCCATTCTCAGCCGGGGAAACCTGTTCGTTCCCAGCGAGACCTGGCTCGCAACATTCAAGGAGCTGGAGGTGCCCTTTTCCACTCTTCATCATGGGAAGGGCCCAATGCGATGCAATGAAGAGCCGAACCACCTGTGTCGGGCACCGGGAGTGATCAAGGGTCTTATTGCCACAGTAGTGTCGTGCTGGTCAACGCTTGATCACCACGTTGTCACGCTGTACGCGAGGTTGCGCACGCTTATACGTATGCGACATGTGGCTAGCGGGCGCCGCGAGGATCACCCCGTTTTGCCCAACCGTGTCTAGAAGAACCGTGGTTTGGCATACGTTTATTCTGATTGCTGGCGTGGGTATATGAGGCTGAGGAGTATTGATTGGGTTCATAGGGATTAAACATGCTCTTAAGTTTGGTGCAGAATTTATTCAGTTCATGGGATACAACCTTCAACCTGTTCTCGTTCATAACGCTTAAACTTTCACGAACTGAAAGCTTTAAACTTTCGGTCAAAATTCTGCCGGTGAACTGGAATTGATGGATTGGGTGGTGGGACCAGGGTTAACGCAACAAGTTCTGCTTAGCATTAGGACCTTGATTCATAACGCCACCCAAGCACGAACTTGGAATTATTTTTTTAGTCCTTCACACGCTATCGCCATTGCTTGCAATTGCTCTGATTGCTTCTGTATTTTCCTCACATTCTCTGTCTTCGCTTGTGTACTCATCTCTTGTGATGTCTTGAAGTGTGCACGTGCACCTACGCATACACCTACACACCTACATGCACACCTGCATGCATACACATGCATGCACGCACATTTACACATTCACATGCATGCACACAAACATAGACACACATGTACACACATACATACGCCAACATACATGCACACACATACACACACACACATATATACACATATACATGCGCACACATATGCATACACACACAGACAGTCGTGAAAAGCGAGCCACATGACCTGGCCCCCGGGCCGGCCGTTGTGACAGGCCCCTAGATCGACGGAAGTACCCGGGTCGATATAGAGGGTTCCGAGTCAACGGAGAGCTCCCACGGGCAGATGATGAGGGATCTGTGCTGGTACAACATGCGTTTCTAGGTTGAACGAGGGGACCCGGATCATTGGAAGAGCACCCTGGCTGATGGAGGGGACCTCAGCCAATATGAATGGTCCCTGGGCTGATTACAGGGCTCAAGTCGAAGCAAAAGCTCGTGACCTCGCGATTAGGACCACTCATTTTCTGTGCTTTTCAGTTTACTTTTCAGTTTGTGGGCAAAGTAACACTAAAAGAGGCTTTGAGTTTGATAAAAAGCAATGTTTAAAAAATAAACTAAAAAGGCAGCAGAACCTAAAACGGGCCCTGGAGGGCATCAGACAATTACGTGCACTGGAGGGGTGGATTCTGCCTCATATCATCTCGGCTCCTGTTTCAGCTGGGGCAACGAACTTCGCAGGATGGATGGAAACGGCAGTGAACTCTATTGTGTGCAAATTGCATGGCCTTAGGTCAATATTTTCAAGGTCAAATGAGGTAAAATGTCAGGAAAAAGTTGAAGAAAAATGGTTTTGCGTGGATTAGCTTGTCATTATTATGGCTCGCCGTGATTGTGCTTAAATGCTCCAAAATTAACACCAAGGATGTTTTGGACATTAAATGATGTAATACAGATGCCAGACCAGGCATTTAACCTCAAGTCACCTATATAGCAGTACTTTATCAAGTGATTACTTCCTCCAGTTACCGGAACCGGGCCGCCCGTCCGACTGCTCCATTTGACGGCTCGGCGCAATCGGCTCCGCAAAGAAAGGAGTGAAGTACATGAATATGAATACAGTATCGAAATGCTTAGGTGCACAATGACAAGCAGTAGTTTGCAAGATGTGTAGGAAGAAACATACAAAGTGACATCAATCGAATGACGGTCATTTGCATTTATGCCAACATTCCAGTTGACCAAGTTTGGTTCCATTAACCTGTCGCCAATGTCGCCACGAACACCTCTGCTTTTCTAACATACGGGAAGCTCTTCAGCGCCGATTTTTGTCTGGCGCTCCGATTTTTTACAAACTTTAATGGCCCCTAATTCGAAATAATTTCGGCCGATTTCCGTTTTCTGACTTGAAACAACGCGTCGGTCATTTCCGAGCTGGTACGCAAATGATGGCGTAAATTAGCCGGCAAAATTCGGAGCTATGTGCGAAAAACCCGAAGGGTGGGCGGATTTCGCCCCCCCCCCCACTGCAGAGCGCGTGGTAACCTAGCCTAACATTCAATTGGAGATATAATCATGGATTGATAATCAAATGGGTTATTTTAATACATGGAAAACTTTGTTGTTCTTTTTGTGGAAAAATAATTGTCTAAACAAAGATGTCTAGGAATACAAGTTTGTGAAATCAAAGGTGCATATTGAAGTATATGTCTGTCCTTATTTTCAGTCTGGATTCTCTATCTCACCATCTCATCCTCCTGAAAGAGTAGCTTCTGCCTCCATCCTCTCCTGTCTCGATCTTCTGCCTGCACCAGAAGTTGGCCCCAGCCCAGCCTCTGCCTGCTGAGATCCAGAGTTGCACCACCCTAATGAGACTGAGAATGACTTGCTTATTCCTGATATTACAAGTAAGGAGTTCACATTAACAATTCTCGCAATAATGATTATCTTGGAGACAGCTGCTAATGTGATCAGGTAAACAGCAAATCAAGGTTTTTGCACTGTGGAAAGAGTGGGCATACAACAAATATGCAACCAGTTTAATGGTTCTATCTTACAATGCAAAAGATTGACGACTTTGACTTACTTTTTTCATTTTTTTTTCTTTCAACAAAGGTAGGCCTGTTTCCGATGCCGAAATAATTTGACATCAGCCATGGTGAGTGCATACTGCAGTGCATCTGCCAGCATTGCTAGTAAACCGAAAGTAATGGCACGATGAGCACCCTCCAAATATATTCCAACCCTCTTATTGAAATTCTAGGCACACCATTGGGGGGAAGGGCGGGGGCTGACACCCAAATCCGAAAGTTGCCCCCCAAGACCGGTGGGCTAGATCCGCCAGTGGGTGGAAGTTTCATTTAGATCGAGCCAGGGGTTGTCGAGATCGGCCATGTCAGTGAGCGAAAAATTGTGTTATGAGATTTGGGGACCTTTGACCTGACCCAACGTCACGACAGTCCCAGCCGCACGCTTTCGGCACACGGCCGTTCGTTTGGTGAATACTTCATTTAGATCGAGCCGGTGGTTGTCGAGATCGGTCATGCTGGTGAGCCAAAAGTTGTGTTTGTCTGCGATTTAGTGACATTTGACCTGATCTAAGGTCACGAAAGTCCAATCCGCACGCCTCCGGCACACGGCCGTTCGTTTGGTGAAGGTTTCATTAAGATCGAACCAGCGGTTGCAGAGGTCGTCCATGTCGGCGAGATGGTGTCTGTTAAACCGTGTCGGTGAGATGGTGTCTGTTTTTTAGACCCTTCCCCGGTATCTAGGTACAAACACTGAATGTGTAGATGCTTTTACTGGATCCCGGGATTGATGCCAGAGTTATTGTAAGCTTGGTGACGTGAATTAACATTAAGTAGCTTTATTGTGCGCTTATGCGGGGAAATTAATCGAACTGATGAGGTACCTGATCGAGTAACACTCAAACCTAACTGCACTTGACCTGTCTAATGGAACTGTTCGTGACCCTGTTCGTACTGCCAGGTGTTGGCTTCAAATTAATAATTTGCAAAGAAAAATAAGTGATCACATCGTCTTGATCATGTCAAAAAGACTTCCATGAAAAAATTCATGAAGCAGCATTTTAGGATAATACCGATCACGCTGAAAATTCATGATGGCTTCAAGTTAGGACCTTTGCAATTGGTCATCATACACAAAGCGATGCAAATCCAGAATGTAAGTGTTGCTCCCTGAAGTAAAGGTGAAATCAAGACAACACTTGTTAATACGAACACTCCAGTTAAGCCAAAATAATAAACATAGCAATGATCAAACGTGACCGTCTTCAACAGTTCCCTATTGCCTAGTGTGTAATATGGAATCAGAACTGGGGTTCTGATTGGGTGCATCAGAACAGACCAAGGAAGCCAGGAAGAAGGCACTGAGAATGCTCGGGGCAATAAATAGGAATGTATCATACAGAAGTGAGGAAGTCATCAGGAAGCTTTACTGTGCATATGCCAGGCCACATTTGGAATACTGCATCCAAGCTTGGTCTCCTAACTATGAAAAAGATTGTTGGATTTTAGAGAGAGTACAAAAGAGAGCTACAAAACTGGTTAATGGTTAAGCAACCTGGCATATGAGGAAAGATGAAAGAAATTGAATATGTTTTCACTTAGATATAGAAGGCTGAGAGGAGATCTCATCGAGGTCTTTAGATTTGTCCATGGTCTGGAGAGGGGATATCTTGGGGAAATGTTTGAATTTAACAGAAATGATGCAATTAGAGGTCATAAATTCAAAATTAAAGTTACCCACAGCAGAACAAGGTAGAACAAGGTAGACTTTCTTCACCAACAGGGTAGTAGAATGCTGGAACCAGCTGCCAGAAAACATTGTCAGTAGCAGAACAATGAACATCTTTAAGAACAACATAGACAATCATTATAAGAATAGAGGGCTTGCTTTTCAGAATTGCAGGGAGGGCTCATTGACAGATTTGGTGGGCAACTGGTTCAGTGTACAGAGTGCAACCAAGAAGGGCCCTTGTGGCTCATAGTTGCATTAATATTTTATGTCTTTATGTCTTTATTAACCTAATTACCTTGTTTGTTAATGTTTGCCTATTAGGAATGCACCTATTCTGACCTTGGAACAGTTCTTTTACAATTGTCCACATTTCAAAACCAGAACTTCCTGCACTCATTGTAAATTGGTTTAGGAAAATTTGGGATAATTGTTTTATTGAATTCTGTGCTTTGAACATATAAGGGATAGAGTATCATCTTGTGATCACTTACCAAAGGCCTCTCCCACATTATGTATGTTTTCCACATTTGTAAGCACAAAGTTATTCATGCAGTTCCACAATTTTGTTCCTAATACTTCTTGCATTAACATAAAATCATGATCAGCTCCTCTAATCAGTTGTTGGGAGACAGGGCAAGTTTCAGTGTGACATAGCTATGCTTTGAAGATATACCCAGGAAAATTATTGGGTTGAGGGGGATGAATATTTCCCCTGCTGGCAGTTTGGTTACAGCACATATTAGGATTCATTTATCTTCAGATTAGTGTATTATTTCCATGATGGTGGCAGGCTTTAGCTTGACTTCCTTGGAACCCAGGTATCACAGAGAGTTTGTTGTCATATGCATCAATTAGAAGGTCAACTGTTAAATATGGGTGCAATATAGTTGTGCAACTATTAAATATGGGAGCACCTGATGTGCCCAGAAATTGGAACTACACACACAAAAGATAAATAAAACAAGATCAAAGATATAGCAGAAGCTGTGTCACATCCTTAATGTCGATTAAACATTTTGTATATGGTATTCCCTCCTTATTTCAAACCATGGTTCACCAGGGAAGGATTCAAAATACAAAGAAAGGTTTATCTAAGAAGGGTTGGTTAAATTTGCAAAGTGGATGGCTCAATTCAAAAGTGATATGTGATATAATTTCTATTCAGTTTAAGCAAAGTATTGTTATTTACTTGCAGGTTTTCTGAAGCTAATGCTTTGATTATTCAAGTTTGGACAATTTCCTATCATGGATTCTGCAACTGAAGATGGTCCTAGCCCAGAGAAGTCATCTCAGGCTATATTGACAGAATTGTTTGAAATGTTTGACAAAGTTGCTGGCTCATCTGAGATTTCTAAAAAATCCAATTCATCTGAGTCTGATTCAGCATCATCACACTCATGTGGCTCAATACATGGGAAGAAGCCCCCAGAGACAGAGAAGGTTGATTCAGATTCTAGTGGCCCTGCTGATATGCAGAATGTCTTTCAAGCTAAGAAGAAAGCTAAAAAGAAGAAAAGCAAGAAGAAGAAAAGAAAAATGAAAAAGCATAAGCATAAACACACAAAAAAGGAGAGTAAGCCATCCAGCAAAGATGCTAACACAGACATTGTAAAAGAAGTACTCAAGAGAAAGAGTGACTTGCCCATTGATCTTTCAGAAGAGTTGCCTGCAAAACGGAAGGTGGAGTGTGAGCATTCTCTAGAGCATTTGGATGGACATGATATAAAATTGCATAAATGTTCTGCTATTATTTCAGAATCTTCTGATGAGTGTTCCTCTGAGAATCATGGCAAGGACATTTCCAGGTCCTCTTTCAAACGGAGAACACACAAGTCGTCTCACAGTGAGAGATCATCACCATTACTGAAACATCCCAGGCATAGGTCATCTCATGCTGAGAAGATATCATCAGTTTCTCCAAATCAAGGAAAGCACATACCAGTTGGGAAAGAGAAATCATTTTTGCCATTTTCCATTGGAAGCCAGTCACATGACTTTCATATGGAGTCTGATTGGCGAAGTGACTCTGCCAGTCCGTCTTCGCAGAACAATAGCTGTGAAGGCACCAGTGTGGCCTGTGTGGTAGGCAGTGTCGCTGTGAACACAGTGGACTCGCATCTGGCAGAGGCTGCTCTGCCTACGGGACAATGGCGGGCTGTGGGCGGTGCTGCTGTGCCAGGCCAGTGGAAGGCTGTGTCGGAGTCAGCAGCCGAGCTTGGTGTGGACTGTGCTGTCAAGTTGACACAGGTGGCACGCAACTCGCCAACGGATCAGTTGGCATTGACTACTCAGCCTGTGCCGACCACTCACCCAGTGCCAACCATTCAGCCAGTGTTGACGACTCCAGCAGATGCTGCCAGTGACTCAGCCAGGTGTCCAGTGCCAGAGCAGCCACCTGCTACCAACAGCACCCTGCTGGTACCACCCGGTAAAGGTGAGTGGCTGTTCGTCTGGGATTGATAGACTGTCCTGGTTATTTCATTGTAAAGACATAAAGATGAAGGATTAGTGCAATTATGAGCCACAAGGGCCCTTCTTGGATGCACTCTGTATGCTCAACCAGTTTTGCACAAAATCCATAGATCAGCCCTCCCTGGAATGCTGTAAAGCAAGCCCTCTATTCTTCTAATGATTGTCTATGCTGTTTTTAAAGATGTTCAATGTGCTGCTACTGACAATGGTTTCTGGCAGCTGGTTCCAGTGTTCTACTAGACTGTTGGTGAAGAGACCTTTGGTAATAGTGATCACAACATTATACGCTTCTCATTATATGTTGGAAGGGTAGCAACCAACAGAACATTGATTCCGAATTTTACAAAAGGGAATTACAGTGAGTTCAGGAGCTTCCTAAGTGAAATTAATTGGGAAGTCATATTGAATGGCTTAGATGCTTATGAAATGTGGACAATGATAAAGGATAAGCTATTTCAGGGTCAGGATAGGTTCATTCCCAGTAGGCAAATTAGATCAAACAAGGTTAAGCACCCTTCGTGGCTGACTAGGGAAGTTAAGCAATTACTGGACTCAAAGAAACAAGCATTCAAGAAACTAAAAGATACCAACTCTGGGTTAAACCTAGAATCATATAGAATAGCTAGAAATAAAGTTAGGAGGTGTGTTAGAGCATCTAAAAGACTTGCTGAAATCAACTTTGCTCGAGAATGTTCAGCAGGTAATGCTAAGAGATTCTTTAGCTTCTATAAATTTAAGGCTAAAAAGTGTAGTGTAGGACCACTGGAGGTAGATGGGGAAATAGTGGTTGATGATTGCGACATTGTGGAATCTCTAAGCAAGCAATTCTCATCAGTCTTCACTAAAGATAATTCTGGTACAATAGGAACATCTGTAGGCCATGCCATGGCAGGTGATATGCTGGAGGATCTTACAATAACTACAGAAGCCGTAGAGAAGCAGTTGCAGAATATAAAACCTAATAAAGCTTCCGGACCAGATGAAATATATGCTAGGATCTTAGTAGAGTGTGCTAAAGCTTTAGCAACTCCCCTAGGTATCATTTTCAGGCGATCTATGGAGTATTCAGAAGTACCTGAAGATTGGAGAAATGCAAGTGTAGTACCAATTTTCAAAAAGGGAAATAGGAAGAGTGTAGGAAACTACAGGCCAGTCAGTTTGACCTCATTAGTTGGCAAAGTACTAGAAAAGCTGGTTAAACAGAATGTTCAGATTCATCTTGATAGGCACAACCTTTTAAGGGATACTCAACATGGATTTCGATCTCAAAGGTCTTGTTTAACTAACCTATTGGAGTTCATTGAGTATGTTACCAAAGAAGTAGACAATGAAAGCAGGATGGATGTTGTGTACTTGGACTTTAGCAAAGCTTTTGATAAAGTTCCACATGGAAGGTTAATTCATCAATTACAACAACATGGGATTGTAGGAAAAGTTCTACATTGGATTGAAGCATGGTTGCAGGGAAGGAAACAAAGGGTAGTATTGAATGGATGTAAATCTGGTTGGAAAGATGTTCTGAGTGGAGTGCCACAGGGCTCTGTTCTGGGGCCCCTCCTCTTTATCATCTTTGTGAACAACATTGAAGTAGGGCTGAGGAATAGAGTGTTCAAATTTGCTGATGACATCAAGCTGGTAGGAGTGGCTAACAGCAGAGATCAATCTAGTAATATTCAACTAGATTTGGACGACCTAAAAGAGTGGGCTGATCTATGGCAGATGACTTTCAACTATGATAAGTGTAAGGTTATGCATATAGGGTCTGCAGGCGAGACATTCAGTTATAAAATGGGAGGGAGGGAACTGGATGTTATTGAAGAGGAAAGGGACTTAGGTGTGTTGGTCTCAAAAGACCTTAAAGCAAAAAAACAATGTATCTCAGCTAGAAATAGGGCACTCAGAATGCTGGGACTCATTAATAGAAGTGTGAAATATAAGAGCAGGGAAGTCATGAAAAAGCTGTACTTAGCATATGTGCGGCCCCACTTGGAGTACTCTGTACAAGCATGGAGCCCCTACCTAGAAAAGGATATAGATATGTTAGAAAGAGTCCAGCGCAAAGCCACTAGACTCGTCAGTGGATTAAGTAACTTAGAATATGGAGAAAGGCTTAATGCATTAGATATGTACTCACTCAAATATAGGAGATTAAGGGGAGACATGATTGAAATGTACAAAATTGTTAGAGGGCTGGATCAGGTCAATTTGAATGATGCTCTGCAGTTTAGAGTATCCCATAGGGGTCATCAATTCAGGTTAGACAAAATGAGGTGCAGGACAGTTAAACGACAACAGGTCTTCAGTCAAAGGGTTGTTGACCAATGGAATAGGCTGCCTGCTGATGCAGTGGGGAGTCCCTCATTGAATGTCTTTAAAAGTAGGGTGGATAATTTTTTTAGACAGGAAAATGTTGTTTTTGAATTCTAACTTGTGATGCATGGGATATTGAGTATTTTCACTAGCTATATAGGGTATAACATTATGCTAGTATTATGTTGTACTATATGGGGTGTACCTAGCAGTGGATTTGGCAACTTCCTTTGCGATGTCATACTGATGAGATTGGCTGTGGTGGCACAGGTGGAGGGATTGCATGGGTTTGGAATTGATAGGTGTGAACATGTACTTTCTAATATCTTCTAGACAGGCTTGACCCAGATGGGCCCTTGTGGCCCTTATTAAGCCTTAACACTTTATGACTTTATGACTTTATGACTTTATAAGAAAGATGGTCTTAATCTTGTTCTGCTGTGGTTAACTTTAATTTTGAGTTGATGACCTCTAATTGCATCATTTCCATTAAATTCAAATATTTCCCCAAGATATCCCTTCTCCAGACCATGGATAAATTAAAACATCTCACTAAGATCTCCTCTCAGCCTTCTATATCTAGGTGAAAACATTCAAGTTCTTCAATCTTTCCTCACATGCCAGGTTGCTTATACCATTAACCATTTTTGTAGCCCTCTTGTGTACTCTCTCTAAAAGCCAACAATCTTTTCATGGCTAGGAGAATGCATTATTTTCATTGAATGCATTATTCCAAATGTGGCCTGACATGCACAGTACAGCTTCCTGATGACTTCCTCACTTTTGTATGATACATTCCTGTTTATTTCCCCAAGCATTCTTTGTGCCTTCTTCCTGGCTTCCTTGGTATGTTCTGATGCCCCCAATTTTGTGTTTAGAATAACATTTAAATCCTTCTGTTGAGTCACTGATAGTACTTGGCCACCCATCATGCATGGAGCCTTCATGTGCTGCTTACCTACATGCATGATTTTGCACTTATCAAAATTAAATTTCATTTGCCATTCTTCGGACCAATTCACAAGTTTGTCTAAGTCTTTCTGCAGCGAGATATGCTCATTGTGACCTGTTATTGCTCTAAAGACCTTTAAATCATCCACAAATGTAAAAACCTTACTGCTGAGGCCACTTTCAATGTTATTTACAAATATAATGAACAGTAGTGACCCCAGCACTGACCCCTGGGGGACTCCACTAAGAACATTTTGCCATGACTTTGTGCCATTTAGCATCACTCTGTTGTCTATCTGAAAGCCGCAACTGTATCCATTTTAAGATGCTACCTGCAATACCATGGGCCTGAAGCTGCATAATTAACCGTTCATGGGGGTCCTTGTCGAAGGCCTTACTAAGGTCAAGATATGCTACATCAACCTATTTTCCCTGATAAAATTGTTCTGTGGCGAAGTTAAAGAGCCCAAGAGATTTGTGAGACACGATCGCCCTTGTCTAAACCCATGTTGAGTATCTTGAATCAATCTGTTTCCTTCCATATAACTAACTATTGTATCCTTAATAATTGATTTGAGTACCTTGCAGACTAGCGATGTGAGAGTTACTGGCCCTTGGTTTTCAACTTTCCCTCTTTCTCTTTTCTTGAAAGAGGGAAACTTTTGTTTTGGATATCTTATGTTTGAGTTGTGTGCCAAAGTCAAATTCTTTAATGACGTTCTGTGACTTAATATCACATACTTATATACCCTTATGCAGGGTAGCATTATGCAACACTTATATATGCTGTTTTGTGATGAGGAATATTTAACTCAGTCAGATCTGCTCAATCAATGATCTGCTTCCTTTGGTCTGTGCTCAGCATGAGATCAGCAGATGCACTACATGGGTAACGTTGACGGGAAGCTGGAGCGTTTCATGGGTGCTTGAAACGCCGTCCTCGACACTCAATAGTGCTGAGTTAAATAGTACGTTTCTGGCACCGACATCCACGCCTCGCTGATCACCAAAATTATTGACTTCGTCATCGACCTTTCACTCTCCTGGGTAGTAAGCACGGCGAAAGGGGTGAAGACATTCAAAAGTATAGATGTGTAATAAATTATGATGTTAAAATCACTGGATAGTTAGGTATATTTCTCCTGAAGCTGGCTTCGCGTCTATTGGAGCGTGACCCACAAACCTTAGGCAGATGCGCGCCGCCAGGGCCGACATCAGAAGATCCGGGACCCTGTTGCGCCATCAATGGCATGTGAAATAATGTTTAAGGTAATTCGGATCGCTATTTCAAGTTGTGTGTGTGTGTGATTGTGGTTTTAGGGCGCATCGACCATGGTTGGTCATTTGGCGCCCAGTTTCAAGTTGTACATTGATGCAAAACTCGACTCAGGTTGTATGAGGATGTATCGTCGCGGTTACTTAACGGATTATTGGCACAATTGTCACATCATATGCGAGATTGCCGCATATTCTTTCCTCACACCTGGCGCAACAGATCAGCGTACATGTTGCTTGGGTGCATTATCTACAAAGGCGTCTCTAAGGAAATTATTTCTCTGAGGCCTGATGCCTCCTGCCTTACCTAATATCCAATGTTTACACGAACCTAACAAGCATAAGATGGCTAACTAATGCTCTAATTTAATGTTTACATCAAATGTTTCCAAACCTTACCCGCAACCTTAAAGTTATTAAAAAAGCTCCGCTAAGTTGTGTTCCAACGTTGGTGCAGAATTGCATACCAGTGGTTTAGAAGCTGGTCTTTATCGTGCATCACTCAGATCTCCATCGAATCGTTCCCTCACTGGCAGCTTAGTTTCTCCTCTATGAAATTCACCTGGACAAGTTTTACATGACATTGTATAAGCAACATTCTTCATGGTGCATATTCCCTCTGAACCGTTTTGGCAAGTATTGCTTAGTTTGCTGTCCAAGGGATGTTGACCATATACAGAGTCTGATCTCAACAGTTTGTATTTAGTGTTGGTCCTGCTATCCACACTACTCCTTCATACAGTACATAGAGTTGTAAGGCCATAGGGGCCAATCTGGGTTAAGCCTATTTAAAAAAGATACTAGAAATGTGCATGCTCGCACCCAAATCAACCAATTATCTTAAGTTCCAAGGGAACTATATATCCCAGCCTATCTAGCACCATTCGCCTGATATTGCATAACACACTCCTCAACATTTCACAACTCCTCCCATCATGACCCACTGTGATACCATAGCCAATCTCATCGGTATCACGTACCATCAATGTCACACTGTGTCCACCATCAATGTCACACTGTCCACCGTCAATGTCACACTGTCCGCCATCAATGTCACACTGTGTCCACCGTCAATGTCACACTGTGTCCACCATCAATGTCACACTGTCCACCGTCAATGTCACACTGTGCACCATCAATGTCACACTGTGTCCACCGTCAATGTCACACTGTCCGCCATCAATGTCACACTGTGTCCACCGTCAATGTCACACTGTCCACCATCAATGTCACACTGTGTCCACCGTCAATGTCACACTGTGTCCACCATCAATGCCACACATCAAACCCACATTCATGGGTGTAACCATTGAGGGAAATGGGGGACATGTCCCCCCAATTTATGAAAAGTGGCGATTTGTCCCCTCCAATTTCTTTCGTGCCCCCACAATCCTCAGCTACCTGAGTTTGATAGTCGCAAAGTTATACGCAATCATTTTTAAAGTAAATATATATATATATATATATATATATATAAAAAAAAAATATATATATATATATATATATATATATATATGCAAGGGAATCACCAAAAATACTAGAAGACGATCTAGCCAATAGACAAGCTTCGTGGGCTATCTATCGTCACAAAATCCCCGAATGGTAAATCAGCAAACGTTAGAGATGTTTGCTTCCGGGCCATTCTTGAATAACAGGAACTTTGACCATCGTGTTTGGCTTGGGTGGAAAATTGCGCTTTGCCAGGCAAGGAATTTGCATTATCGCAAGGCTTTATATGTCTTAGGATGCATTCCCCTGCGCATATATCGATATATGTTGAGAAAACGTGACTGGGTGTCCTAAGGTATATTCAAGGCCATGGGAGGGAGGCACGGACAGCCCTAAGCACATACGTCAAGTTAACGTCGTATTTGCATTCGTATTTAGGGACGAGTTCGCCAGAGGCGGTTTATGATCTCTGAAATCAATTACCACAAATGCTTCTGCTTGCACTGAACACGCTGGAAACAACTGCATAGGCCTCACATTACCACTTTAATGATCAAGGTCCAACGCAAACCGGTTTCTTCGGTAGCCTCCTATCTTTTCCGTTTTCAACAAAACCTGCCGTACATGGTCACAGGTGGTAACCCGTGACGAACCATTGTGCAGTATTTCAAACCGGTGCATGCCAAGGTTAAACTTGAGGTCAAAAGTAGCGTGATTCATCAGATGACGATATTAAAGCGACATCGACGGAACGAGCGATTCGGTTGCTATCGCTTCAAATTCCATCAAATGAGCGTCATTCGATGTGGCATGTTATGCTGTATCAGAAAGCTATGCAATCAAGTTTTTGTTTAGGAGCAAAGGTCGAGCCAATCTTTCAGTCGCCTCAATATCTTTTTCTTCGGTTTCGCTCAAACCTATCCAAATCTGGTATCAAGGGAGAGCCAGCGGTGAACACTCGACTAACATTTTAAACAGGGACATGTCAAGGTCAAAGATTTGATTGAGTTTTTCGATGGCCTCGCGTTTCATGACTATAGCTTCAATTTGCAAACAATAGATCTCATTCGACGTCGCTTGTGCGATGCGCGAAAATGGATAATTTGCAATAATCTCGACGGGCTAAAATTGAAGCTGATTTCTTTGGTAACCTAGCACTTTTTGTTGGTGTTCGCCTGGGTTCGCCAGAGCAAACCCAGATCCACTATCAAGCGATACCCCATGGTGAGCCTTTGAGTAACATTTTGAAACCGGGATATGTCAAGGTCAAACCTCAAGGCCAAGGACTAGTTTTAAGTTTTCGAAGTCCTCGAAGCGACTCGTCTCTATGGTTCAATGTGCACAAAGTGGGTGCATTCGACGTGGCTTGTGGCGGATTATAATGTTATGAAATCGAACTAATTTCAAAGGTTGAAGGCCAAACCGATTTATTCGGTCGCCTCACATTTTTTTCTTCGCCATTATCTACCCACATCTGGTATCAAACAAGCCCGTGGTGAACCTCGTATAACATTTCAAACCAGGACATGTCAGCGTCAAACCGAAGATCGAAGTTTAGCTTAAATTGCTCGAAGTCATCGCGCCTCGTCGCAATGTGTTCAATTTTCATCACGTGGGTGTCATTCAACGTGCCGTGAGGTACTCTAACAAACCTTTCAGAAATCTTATTAATTTGCAGAGTCAAAGGTCGACATTGCGTGAGACGAAATGTACGACCCTCAATATACCAGGAGGTGCTGAGTTTACATCAAAAGTAGCGTTAGGGATTATGCTATACTGAGGGTCGTACCTCCTGGTATATTGAGGGTCGTACATTTCGTCTCACGCAATGTCTAAAACCCAGGAGCACTTAAGAGCCATTCTTCGTTGTATTAAACGAGTCAAAGGTCGAACTCATTTCATCGGTATCCCCGTGCTACTTCTTTTTATCACAAAGCTGCCCATGTTTGGTGTCAAGAGGTAGCCCGTGGGCAACTCTCGAGTAACATTTTAATCCGGTATATGTCAGGTGAAGTCTCAATGTCAATGGTTAGCTTTAATTCTTCAAATTCCTCGCGTTTCGTCGCTGTGTCTTCAGTTTGCATTATGTGGTTGTCATTCGACGTGGCTTGCCATACGTTATCAGAATGTTGAGATATCGAAATAATTTCGAAGTTGTCGAAGGTCTGGCGTGTGTACAATGATTGGATGTAATAGGAATAGCAGGATTAAATATATTTGTATTTGCAGCCGTTGTGATAGCAAGCACTCATAACCTATATGGCCAGGAGCTCCCCCAATATATCAGTCATAACCTATTCAGACGGCGCTCTCATCGCTGGTTTCAAATTTACACTGCCACATTGATGGTAGCGTAAATTTGAAGCTTTTTGTATAAGCTTTCCACAATGGTTCAACGGAAGTTGTGAAATTCATCAGCGAGCTCGTTCCCCCGGATGCCGACATGGCTTGGGATCCAGCGAAATGATACTCGTCTTCCCTCTCGTCTCAGTGAAATAAGGCGGGGTAAGATGTCCCGTAAAATTTGTTCTTGGGGGTCTTCCAGTGTCAAGAGGCTGCTCAATGAGTCAGATAAGATAACACAGGGATTGCATTCACTGACTTCGATGGAACAAAACGCTTTGAGGATCGCCACGAGCTCTGAGGTGTATACAGATGCATTCGGTGGGAGCGAGAAGCATCTGGTGACCGGTCCGGAAACGAACGCACATCCGACACCCTGGTTTGTTTTTGAGCCATCAGTGTATATCATGGTGTGTCCGTCGTATGTGGCGATGCGCTCCAATGAGTTTGCCCGGAATAGTACGGTGGGGACATCACTCTTCTTGGAAATGTTGAGAGATATGTCGATTTCAGGCGACACTAGTTCCCAAGGCGGTGTTTGTACTTAGTCGGCTATGCGAATTCCGCATGTGCGGATGCCACTTCCCTGTATGGATGTTCGAACTCTCATGCAGAACAGATCTGTGGTTGTATTCCGTCCCCCACGGAATGGCGTGAGTAAACGGCGCGAAAACACCGCGTCGTATGTTGGGTGCAAGGGATACTGCCTCAGCTTAAGCGCATACCGGAGGCCTAGCTTCATTCGTCTCAGTGCCAGTCGCGGTTCGTGGGGCTCTACCTGGAGGCTTGCCACCGGCCATGTTCGGAATTCCCCCGTCGCAATGCGCAAGGCTGAGTGGTGTACGGTGTCAAGCACGCGCTTCCTGGAAGAGCGAGCACCATCATACGCGAAGCAACAGTAGTCAAGCTTAGAACGAATGAGCTGGCGGCACATGTTTAAAAGGGTTGTACGGGCTGCTCCGTATGTCGTGCGTGCCACTCATTTTATAGTATCCACAGCTTTGAAACGGCGCTGGCACAGAGAGTTAAGATGGTCAGAGTAAGTCAGACGCTCAAAAGTGACCAACGGCGCGAAGCTCCTTCCCTGCTCGTGCCGTCACTGGTTCTCGTGTTGCCAGCGCCACGACGCGGCGGAATCGTCATCAAGAGCCTGAAAAACTCGAGCGTGTTCGAGGACACCGTGCGTCGGGTGGAGGAGGAGGCGCGCCGCAGGCAGGCCGAGCGTGCCCAGCACTACGAGGACGGCGAGCTGAGCGACTCCAGTCCTGAGCGCTCCCCGGCCGTCGTGTCGGCCCTTCCGCCAGGTGAGCCCCCCACGTACATACACTCCTGGGTCGGCCTTTCCGCCAGGTGAGCCCCCCCCCCACGTGCATACACTCTTTGGTCGGCCTTCCCGCCAGGTGGCGTGTCGGCTGTCTCGCACCAGGTAAGCACGTCCCCGGCCGTGTCGATCTTGTGAGGTGATCCGCCGGATAGAGTCGGCCGTCACGCGTCAGGTGAGAACGCCGTCGGATCCGAGGGTGAACCCGCCATAGACTTTTCATACTGACAGCGCATTGGGCTCGGACGACGAGCGTTCCCGTGGGTACAGTGTGAGATGACCACGGCATCAGAATGACACGAACTATTCATTTTCTTTCCTTCCTTTACGAGGCGGGATCCAAGTCCATGCTTGTGAGTTCTCATGCGTGGGCGCAAACAGATTTTTGCAAGTTACTCGATCTGACTGACCATATAACGCTGTTTGAGCCATGCTATTTGTTCGTTTTAGTGTTTTAATATCTGATTTTTCACACAGCTAGAGTGGTCGCAGTTCCCGCCGGCGATGCACCACCTTTCCGTGGTGGGGGATTGCGTGCCCCAATGATCCGGCTCCAATCTGATCGGTGGGGAGACAGACTCACTCGTCCTTCCATCCATACGCTCGCATTCCAATGCCCATCCCGACATCCATGTCCAACACCTGGCCCTGCAACACCAACACTCCCCACTGTAAGCAAGTAGGACAACTTCCCTGGTCACGCCCATCAGCTCAGTTTTATCGGGGTAGTCGCGCTCCCTCGTCCCGTCCCCCGGGGTTGACGCAGTCCTGGATGCTGAGGTCCCCGTCGCACTGTGCTTGTTGTGACGGGGGACCAGCACGCCTCTTTGGTCCCGATATCCCTGAGGTGCGGGTGGCCCCGTAGGGCCCCATATGGGCCAAGCGACTTGTCGCCTCGGGGCGAATGTCTGGGCCCCGACTCAGCGCCTGCTGGCCTGGCCGGCAGGGGTCGAAGGGTGGGCGGCGCTGGATCCCAGTCGGGGTGGTGAGTATTTCTCTCCCGGCCGGGTGGTGACACCGGCTGCCCCGTATAGCTCCTCGGGCGACTGGCGTCATCCCGTCCACGGTACTTAGGGGTCCCTCCATTTGGGCCCCTATGTGGTGGGACACCTCGAGGAACGAAAACAAACACTCACCGTGTAGCACGTACTTCAAGAAAAGCACCTAATCTCCCCCTGGGTCCCTGATCAGGGACCCAAGCCCTGGCTACCCTAGAGGTAGTCGGGACACTGACCCGACACCCGCGGGGGCATACCGTTTTGAGCCTCCCACGTCCCGTACCACATCAACAGCACGTGGTCGGAACCCCCGAACCAGCCAAATGTCCGGCTTAATACCTGGGTATCGAGGCCACAATCTCCTTGAGTTCTGGTCTTCACCTCGAAGGAACATGGGAAGACGCTCTCCTCACTGTCACCTTTCCAACGAAAACGCGACTGTGATGTCCTTTGAGATATCGTACGATGCGAACCTTTGCGTGATGGAGGATTGGAAGTTGAGTTCGGAACGTGGAGGAGGCTGGGAATGCTCTAGGGATTACAGAGTTTAAGCCAACCGAAGGGTGTGATGAACTGTTATGACCTGAGGGGTGTCTCTAAAGAGGAAATAGTGGATTGTCTGTCTGAGTACGGTGTAGTAGAGGCACACAGGATCAAGACACGTCGTGGAAGCGTTTTGGCACCATCTAACAGCATCATTTTAACTTCTAATTCCACTTATTTGCCAACCACCATATCTGTTGGCTACGTATGAGTTAAGGTGAGAATGTTTGTCCCCAGCCCCATGCGCTGCTACCGATGCGAGCGGTACGGCCACACCACACAGCATTGAAGAGGTCGCTCAGCGTGTGGTAAATGCGGTTAGCTAGAGCACACTGGCGACAATGGCAGCTCTAAAGACACGAGGTGTGTTAATTGTGATAATGCATAGGTACCACATCCCTCATACGATCATACTTGTCCAGCATATGTTAGAGAAAGAGAAATACTATACATTAACAGCACCAGGCAACTTTCTTTTCTCAAGCCCGGGAGGCGTATGACGAAACCCACCCAAAACTCTCGTACCCAGCGGCAGTGAGAGATTCTCTCAGTTCCACCACAGTAAGGCAGCATGCGAACTCCACCCAGTTACCTGCGAAGCTCAGTGCCCTACTTAACACGTTTGGCATCATCTGCGTACCAGCGACAGACACAGGAAGTCAGGCCTCTGGTTAGTTTCGTTCACCAGATAAGGTGAGACGCCCGGACACCCCGCCCAGGGATGATGTTACCTCGGTGGCATCAGATGTGGTGCAGTTAGCGGCCGAAAGTGTCGCCTCGAAGGGTGAGTGGACACTGGTACAAAGGACTAAGACACCAGCAAAGTCCCCCCAGCCAAGCCCAACTTCCCCTCGCCCACAGTCTCCAGTACTCCCATGCCATCCTTTTCCACCACCTCCTGCTCAAGGTCTCCTCCACCTCTGGCTAACTTGCCGAGAAACACGACCTCTGCACCAACGTTGCCGGCCGCAAACACTAGTAGGACACTGCCGATGCCGGACGCGAGTCTCCAGAGAAAAGAGTCCGAGAGACGCGCCCGTGAGGCGAAGAGAATGCGACTTGCGGAAATGGAGAGGGTCCGGGCAGCAAGCCGCCAAGGAGTGGACAAGCCAGTTCCCTCGAGGTCAGGCACTCCGGCGCCGCGACGGCCGGTGGATGGCCCGTCCGGATCTTTGGCTGTCGGCAGTAGTAGCTCGCCCAAGATGCGCCCTCCTCCGCACATGAACGCTCCTCAAAAGCGTGTATTGTCTTGGGCCAGCTCCCCGCCGGAAGGAGAAGCGTCGCCACGTTCTCGCTCGAGAACCCACTCACTTGGCACAGGGCCGATTGGTCGCCTCGATTCTGCGCCCGGTCGTACTGACTCTTGACCGTACGAGTCTAGTCTAGTCTACCAATCCGTTCTAGTCTACTCACTAGTCCACATATCTTGTGTTTTACAATGGAACTGTAGAGGCATCAGGACCAGTCTCCAGGAGCTACAGATTGTGCTGCATCACAGGAACCCGGTAGTCGCTTGTATACAAGAGACGAAGCTGTCACCCGACAATCCGCTATTCTTAAGTAACTACCAGTTTTTCTCGCAAGGACGGCAGCAGTGATACTGTTGCACATGGAGGTGTTATGCTGGCGGTGCACAACAGTGCTCCCGCCCAACCTCTCGCTCTGAGTACGCCTCTCCAGGTGAGAGCCGCAAAAGTCGTATTCGGTCATATCTCGATCAGTATATGCTCCTGGATCCGCACTGCCATCTGCAGTACTCCGACGACTGCTAGCCGAGCTCCCTCCACCAATTTTGCTTCTGGGTGATTTTAACGCCCACCACACGGTATGGGGATGTGCAGGTACCAATGTACGTGGATGAAGCCTTGAAACTTTCATGTTGGAGGAGTCCCTATGCATCTTGAACACTGGCGCACAAACATATTTATGACTACCGTCTGGTGTCGCGTCAGGTACGATCGGGAAAGTGACCGTCTAGTATCTAATTATTTAAAACGAGTGCTCCGTTTAACTGGGACGCGTGTCTCACAGCATATGGCCGAATGATGGGTGATGCATAGGCCGTCGCTTGATTTCACCTGCTCATGGTCCCCAGCGCGTCTCATGCTGGCCTACTGTGCGTATTACGTATATCATTGACACCTCATTTTATACATTGTGTTATGTTCCTGGATGGAGCAGCCTGCAGTTGATGCAACCGCCGAGGCGTTAGTGATAGTTTGGGGTGGCGAATATGTACCCTTATGTGCATATTTTCTCCCTTATATGTGAAATATGTTCCCTCAACTTTAGGTGATAACAATGTACCCTGGATCTTATGGATATCACTGAAGCTTTCTTTGAAAGTGAACGTCTTTACTTTCACCAATAAAGTGTAAAGTTCTATGTTTGATAAAAATGGAGGCTTCATGGCATTTCCGAAAAACGGTGCAGAGCATTAAAACAATTTGTCTTAACATCGGCGTTGCTTTCTTGGAATGCCCACGATTACTTATGTTCATTAATGTATCTCGATATATGGTTGTATGTATGTATGCATGTACGCTTGCACGCTTGCACGCATGCATGCATGGGTATAAGATTGCTGTCATTTTCTCTGCTGTTGTGCATGCAATGCTAATTTGGTAACAGTACGAAGTCGAAAGGTTCTTCGAGGTTTGCTGTTCCCAGTCGATTTTGTGTGGTTTTGTGATAAAATGTGCCACGTGCTCAGGTGACGAGAAAGCAACCGAAACTACCGATGGTAATCGAAAAGTGGTTGAAAACCACAGCGAAGAGGACGCTAAGAAAGCCAAACGATCAAAGCACAAGGAGAAGAGGTCGCATAGGCATGACAGAGAGAAGGACGGACACAGAAAAGAGAAGGCAGGCTCCAGTCGTCGAAAAAGGTAAGCGGTTTTTTGTATTACCTTCATACTATTTCAGATCACAAACTCGATTAGTAAAATGTGAATCAGTTTAGCAGTTTAGATAAATGAGACGTGCCTTCGATCATGGAGATAAAGGAATGAAACAATAATGGATACATCTGCATTAGGATGGTTACTAAAGGGTCCATTAGAAAGTTAAACGTCAGAAATGTTGAGCTCTTACATCGGCGATCGATTACCAATCGTAAAAACTGCATTGTGATTTTGTTCTTAGCAAGATCGAATCATTTCTACCCATAACACATCGACCTTGATCATTTACTATATCGGGACAAAAGACGGGAATTGTTGGGACCGAAAGACCGGTCAGGACCGACGAACTTTCTGACCAGTCTTTGGAATATATCCCGGTCGTTCAACCAGTAGATCCGGCCATCATACCCTCCCAAACAAAATTGAACAGAAACTTTATCAGAACCCTAGCGTTGGTAATCCCGTCCAGCTTGTGAGGCTCATTTGAATATCCCAGCCGGGAATTGCTTTATGCATTTTGAAGCTTGATGGTGAACTCTTAAATATTTGCAAGATTTCTGGAATGCTAAGAGGTGAACACAGCAAATCGTCAACGATATCGGTTGTCAGGTCAAGCATATCCATGACATGCAGCTTCCAAAGATATAATTTACAACAGCAACAAAGTTCAATGACTATGAGCGGGTTTTACCAGATCCAAAACAGTAGAATATGACTGTAACCAGGCTAAAATGACGAAGGTATGACACAATACTAGCATTGTAGCACCATATAGTGGTCATGCACCAATACTGTTGTATTTTGTGCATGGTTGTATGAACGTTGTACATTATTTCGTTCAAATTTGTTCAATGAAATGCAACTATGAAAATATGCTTATATCGGAAAATACTTTTTGCTCTATTGTCACAATTCCATAATTCACAGCAATATATCAAAACAAGCTTGTCATGAAATGTACAGCTTCATACTTGATTCTTATTCCAAAGAAAACAGCGAAATTGCAGCCATGGACCAGGTTTCATTCACTCGTATTTTACTAATCTGTAGTATGCACACTGCTCGCCATATTTGCACCATTCTACTGCTAGTTAGCAACTCAAATCTCAGTGATTCATTCTTCAAACTTAACATTACTTCGGCCTCCATTTCGTGGCCATATTGCCCCTCCTACAACCGGTCGTTGTGACATTTTAGTTTTCATACTGCACTCGTTGATATTAAAACAATTTTGTGCTATCTCTAAGCAGTCTAGCATACAAACTCAAGTAATACATTATTGGGGACGAGTAGCCTAGGGGTAAGCTGCTCATCTTACAATCGAAAAGTTGTGGGTTCGAGTCTCACCTGTCGCTAGTCTTCGCCCGCGACCAATCGGCCGTGAGAGATTGGCGACGCTACATGACTCAACGGTCGATGGGTCGTAAAACCAATAACCAACCATAAAGACATAAAAGATTAGTGCAACTATGAGCCACAAGAGCCCTTCTTGGTTGCACTCTGTACACTGAACCAGTTGCCCACCAAATCTGTCAATCAGCCCTCCCTGTAATACTGAAAGGCAAGCCCTCTATTCTTATAATGATTGTCTATGCTGTTTTTAAAGATGTTCAATGTGCTGCTACTGACGATGTTTTCTGGCAGCTGGTTCCAGTGTTCTACTACCCTTTTGGTGAAGAAAGTTTGCCTTAACCTTGTTCTGCTGTGGTTAACTTTAATTTTGAATTTATGACCTCTAATTGCATCATTTCTGTTAAATTAAAACATTTCCCCAAGGTATCCCCTCTCCAGACCATGGACACATTTATAGACCTGGATGAGATATCTCAGCCTTCTATATCTAAGTGAAAACATATTCAATTTCTTCAATCTTTCCTCATATGCCAGGTTGCTTATGCCATTAACCATTTTTGTAGCCCTCTTTTGTACTCTCTCTAAAAGCCAACAATCTTTTTCATAGCTAGGAGACCTAGCTTGGATGCAGTATTCCAAATGTGGCCTGACGTATGCACAGTAAAGCTTCCTGATCACTTCCTCACTTCTGTATGATACATTCTTATTTATTGCCCCGAGCATTCTCAGTGCCTTCTTCCTGGCTTCCTTGGTCTGTTCTGATGCCCCCAGTTTTGTGTTTAGAATAACACCTAAATCCTTCTCCTGTTGAGTCACTGATAGCACTTGGCCACCCATCAAGTATGGAGCCTTCATATGCTGCTTACCTACATGCATGATTTTGCACTTATCAAAATTAAATTTCATTTGCCATTCTTCGGACCACTTCACAAGTTCGTCGAAGTCTTTTTGCAGCGAGATATGCTCATCCTGACCTGTTATTGCCCTAAAGACCTTCAAATCATCCGCAAATTTCAAAACTTTACTGCTTAGGCCACTTTCAATGTTATTTACAAATATAATGAACAGTAATGGCCCTAGTACTGACCCCTGGGGGACTCCACTAAGAACATTTTGCCATGATGACTTTGTACCATTTAGCATCACTCTTTGCTGTCTATCTGAAAGCCACAACTCTATCCATTTTAAGATGCTACCTGCAATACCATGGGACTGAAGCTGTATCATTAACCGTTTATGGGGTACCTTGTCAAAGCCCTCACGAAAGTCAAGATATGCTACATCAACCTGATTTCCCTGATCAAAATGTTCTGTGGCGAAGTTAAAAAAATCCAAGAGGTTTGTGAGACACGATCGTCCTTTTCTAAACCCATGTTGAGTATCTTGAATCAATCTGCTACCTTCCAGATAACTAACTATTCTATCCTTGATAATTTATTCGAGTACCTTGCAGACTAGGGATGTGAGACTTATTGGCCTATAGTTTTCAACTTTCCCTCTTTCTCCTTTCTTGAAAATAGGAACTACATTTGCCCTTTTCCAATCGGTTGGAATTTCATTTTGTGAAACTGATCTACAAAACATTATACTAAGTGGAAATGCCAGTTCCTTTTCAGTTTCCCGCAACACCCCAGCATAAATTTCATCAGGTCCTGCTGCCTTGTTTGGCTTTATTCTCATGATATGATTGTAAACAACATCACTATCAATGAAATCAACATCATTTGTCAGATCCCATGTCGCTGAACTATGGTGTACGGTCGGCAGATTGGTCATATCTTCCAATGTAAATACTGATTTAAACTGCTTGCTCAGCTCCTCAACCATCCCACTATCCTCACCCAATGTAGTCCCGTTTACTTCCAGTGAACCAATTGTGCTAGAAACATTACTCAGCTTGTAGAAACTAAAAAACTTTTTACTGTCCCCATTACGGTTTCTAGCTAAATCCAGTTCTTTTGCTCGCTTTGCTGCTCTGGTTTTTTGCTTCACAGTGTCTCTAGCTTTTCGATACGCCTTTAGATTAACGACATTTGAGGCTTCTTTAAAAACTCTAAATGCAGTTTTCTTAGCCTTAATTGCTTTTATCAAGTCTGGTGTAAGCCATGCTGGCTTTCCTACCCTTCTTTTGCGTGTTTGCTTTTGGGGGACATGTCTAATCTGAGTTTCCTTCAAGCAAGATTTGAACTTTTCCCACATTTCACAGGCATTTAAATTGGAGAATTCTTCTTCCCATCTGATGGCACTTAAAGCCGCTCTCATGCCGTCAAAGTCTGCTCTGTTCAAATTTGGAACCTTTACCAATTTTTTTGGTAACGGTTCCAACCAAGTAATACATCATTAATGAACCGAAGCGCTGCTATGCCCCCTTCAGCACCAAAAAATGTACTGGATTGGACGAGGACTTGAGATTTTCACCACGAAGTGCCCTGAAATTTCCGCGCATCGCACACCGGCATTTTTCTATGTTTCATCGCACATTTTGGTCACCCCTTAGGAAAATAATGGCTACCCCACTGTTAATGAATGCATTGAGGGCAAAAACAACCTTTGGGTTGCATCATCCGTCGAAGAAGTTAACTACAGCCAAACCATCGCTAACATATTAGGTCACATCTGTTAATTTTAACATTAGATCATTTTAACAGTAGGTCATTTTAACATTGTCATTTAAGCATTGTCATTTTAACATTTTTAATATTAGGCCAATTTAACATTAGGTCATTTTTACATGAGGTCATTTAAACATTAGGTCGTTTAATTAGTGTTGTCGCCATTGAAAGCTTACATGCTAAAAAGGAACAAAGGTACCGGGCACTAAATTAACTCAAGGGTTTTCAAAAACAACTAAAAGCATTTAAAGATTCGTCGGTGCACAAAAAGCAGCAAAACCCTAGCAAGAGCCAGGGTCTCAAAAGTCATGAATCAAAGGTCAAAAGTCAAAAGTCAAAAGTCCTAGGGTGCCAGCTCCTAGGGGAAAACTGTAAGATAGATGTGCAATGCCCAAATAATACAATTTCACAAAATGTTTGCAGATGAGGTTCTCGTTCGATGGAACCCCATCCCGGGCAGAGGAGCTAACAATTCCCGTATCAAATATTCTTCCTGGTGCTATGGGCCACCCTAATCTGCATTTTGATCATGGGAAATGATCCGAGCATTTGTCCAAAGTAATATTGCCTTCGTCAGTAAATAGCATCTAATGTGCTCAGACCATCGTACATATTTTATTATGGCAGATATAATGCAGTGCTTTGCACACTTGTGAGTGTTTTAATTGAATGTGTTGATATGCATCGCACCACACTACGTTCGATCCAACCAATGGTAAAATATCAATATTTACAGAGCATTAACCTCAATTGTCACGTCAACTTTTTCCCAAAATACCTTATCGTTTCAGTACGTTCATCACATATAAAATAAATTTTAAACTCTACTGCGTTTTTACTGTCGGGCATTACATTGAAGCCCAAAGAAGTGCACATGAGGTGCATGTCTCCATCCATGCATTGAATCAGGTTGCGTTATAAAATTTTGAGTATGTCTCCTCAAAAGAGGTCGGTGGGAGCACACGTATCATGTCTCTGATAAGTGAAAATGGGACCCCAAGGCGATAACTTTTCTCGCCCTCATGATGAAAATGAATACCAGATGAAGCCTTTTGGCATAGGAAGCTCTTCTGAAATTTCCGCCTTTCCAGATGAATTGTCCTCAACCTGTGCTGGTCTGCTAGTCTGTTTTCAATTGACGTAGCATGGACGCGCTGTGCTGTCGGTATTCTGGTCAAGGTCTCCTGAGCCATGTGCCTTTTCAGCAGTGACCGGTCGCACAAGCGCTGCGACCGGTCACCTCGGGCCGTCCGTCGCTCACGGTCATCGCACTCCGAGCGGCACCACTCGTCACTCAGGTCAGCAGCACCTGCCAGGTTGGTCAGCAGCGCGGCGCTCTACCGTCGGTGCCTGCCCGTCGGCTTATCGTGGTGGTGGTTCTTAGTTTTAACGACACGTCGACCGTTGAGTCATGTAGCGTCGCCAATCTGTCACGCCGATTGGCCGCGGGCGAAGACTAGCGACAGGTGAGACTCGAACCCACAATCTTTCGATTGTGGGACGGGCAACTTGCCCCTAGACTACTCGTGCCCCCGTCTGCCTATTGGAGTAGCATACAAACCGCTAGAAATACAAGATCAGCTGATTTTTTAAAAATAATTCTACATATTTCGGAAAATTTCTGCAAAGTTAAAGGACAATGAGAACGCCAACTTGTGATAATTGTAGCTCCTAGTTAGCTTATAAATTGGGACAACAAAAGCCGCAACTGGTTGGCATTTCCGGTCGTCGTGTATATCCCGAGTGCTCTATCGCCCGGAGAGGTGACCGGCTATTGTTGTTTTCCAGTCGACGGTCTCGCTCCAGATCGCGCGACCAAGATCGCGACAGAGACCGTGGTCGCAGCCCTTCGCGCGAACGGTCTCGTGACCGTGGTGACCGTGACCGCGGCCGGGGTGACCTGCGGGAGCGGATCGACAAGCAGCGGCTGCTGGAGGTGGCTCGCCACAATGTGCAGCGCATGGTCGAGGCGGGCTATCTGTCGGCCGGCTCAGCCTCCGGCGCCTGCAGCAACGTCAGGGAACTCACCGGTCAGTGTCCTGCCTGGTCGCCACCGATCGTTCGTGCTCCGACACAAGTCCACCAACAGTCCGCCACTCGCCCATCAGCAGCCCAACACTAGCCCACCAACAGTCCAACACTAGCCAATGCTAGCCAATGCTAACCTACCACCAGTGCACCACCAGCCTACCGCCAGCCTACGACCATACCACTGCTAGTCTACCACCATACCACCACGAGTCCACCACTAGCCTACCACTAGCGCACCACTAACCCACCACTAGCGCATCACTAGCCCACCACTAGCCCACCACTAGCCCACCATTACCTACCACCAGTCCACCACTAGCCCACCATTACCTACCGCCAGTCCACCACTAGCCCACCACTGCCTACCATCAGCCCACTACCAGCCCACCGCTGCCTACCATCAGCCCACTACCAGCCCACCACTGCCTACCATCAGCCCACTACGAGCCCACCACCAGTGAACCACCGGCACCTGCGGATAATTGTATGCTTCCAGGGTGCTTGTGCCGCCCCCCCCGAAATTAAAAAGTGCACCCATGGAAATTATAATGCACTCCTGAAATTTGAGGCAAGCATAGGGAAGCCTTGTTAAAAAAAGTTAGGCATCTACGGAGCTGTTGCCTATTTCGGAATCTATACATAGCGAACAGCCGCATGAGGTTACTATATGTTACCTCATGTTTGTTGCCGAGGGTATTTTACAACATGAGGTCGGCGGACGGCGGTTTTTGGATCCCCTCGGTTCGCGAGACCGTGGGGGTGTTGAGGACTCCGCGGTTGGTGAAGCTTGCGTTGATCTCTGACCCTCTGATCAAATAGCTAGCCGTCGTGTCTCGGACAGTCTGCTCTGAGATCACCTACCGGCGTCAGTGCCCGCGCCTGGAAGATCTCTCGCTCAAAGGACTCAATAATCATAAGCTGAGAGTCCTGCGGGAAAAGGCGGCCCAATATCGACAAACCGTCGCGGGGCGCATGTTTGATGCCACAGCCTCCCGGTGGGGAACTCGTGGCCGACCAGATGGCTGACCAGCCCGATCGGCCTCTCTGGCCAAGAGTACATATCCACCTAGCCAAGGCTGTCACTGTAACGCAGAAGCTTCGTATTTAACCGAGAAGCTTCGTATCTAACCGACACCCGTGTCAGACTGTTTATCCCTTTCCTGACCAGCGGGCAGGTCGCGCAGTCAGCTGATTGTGTGGCCCGCCCTCGGGCGCTCGACCTGGGTCAGTGGCGGACCCAGGCTCGGTAGCAAAGGCTGTCTCCGAGAATCTCCTCGTCCGGACTAACGTTAAGCGTGGACGCCATCAGCCATTGAGGCCCAGTCGCAGGTGTGGCGCCAATGTGGAAACCCAGGCGCACGTCCTGCACGGGTGCCACGAATTGCAGATTGCCTACATTAGTCACCGAAATGTGCACATGCACATGCTTCTGTGGGCGAGGCGTCAGTTCCCAAGCCGTTTATGGTTTGGTGATCCACCTCCTGCCCACCTGCTTACAAGTTTACTGGCACCGAACCTAAATTCTACATGGGCGCTAAATGACCTCGTAGTCGACTCGCGTTAAGCCTAAATAATCAATCAACCTAAGTTCTACGGCAAAAGTGCCGGTGCACGGGACGCTCATGTAGCAGTATTGTGCACTTGTTCGGTGGATACTAGCGGCACCACCTGAACGTGTACGCATAATGCGAGGACTGATCTAAGGTGGCGGCGGGCAGAAGGGAGTATCACGCTGGAGGCAAACCGGGCATGTGAATGCAATGTGGCTGGCGTTGGTCCGCCGGTGGTGGCCTCGCGTGGCCGCGCACACACCCCAACTGTGTCCAGTCGAGCGGGCGTGCCGGCAGACTAAGGTTCACCACGGCTAGCGTTGACCCCGCGAGACCGTGCACACACCCCAACTGTGTCCAGTCGAGCGGGCGTGCCGGCAGACTAAGGTTCACCACGGCTATATGTGAACAAAATTCAGTAGTGGGGACTTTAGCGGACCGGGCCAGTGAGATTAATCGTTTCAGGAGGTGCCTGCGACTGTGCCACCGATTCGGGTCTTTGTATTGACCAATAATTGTTTGATTCAATAGGTACTCACTGCGATGTAATGCATATTTGAGAGGGAAAATGTTTTAAGATACAGCAAATTGTATGGTTTGCAATAGCGCGAACGACGCAGCAGTTCCGTTGATACATCATACTCGGGAATAAAATGTAAGCTGGTATATTTCTAAACATTTTTCACGCTTAAAGGCCATGCAATACTGATAACATCTCACTGAGTTAGGTCATTTTAAGGTAGCGCCGGCAGTTGTGCGACCGAGATGGGTCGTTTTAAGGACGTGTTTGGCACTGCATCGCCGAGTTGCGTTGTGTTTTGGCTGTGTCAGGTGCTGCACCACTGAATCGGGTCGTGTTTCAGAGATGTTTGTTTGTTTGTTTATTGGTTGGTTCACGACACACTTTATGCACAGTCACGGCTAATGGCGCCACCCACACTGTTTCGCCGGTGGGCCGCGGGATTGGGAAATGTCCTGAGTGGCGCTAGAGTCGAACCCGGGACCTTTGGTACCCATAGCCCGACACCTTAACCACTCGGCCATTCCCGCCCCTGTTTCAGAGATGTGTCGGCGATTGCGAGACGAGCCAGCCGGTGGGCGCCGGCTACCCGACGACGAAACCGGCTTCTGTCACCCGTTTGCTGTCAAGGAGCGGCCGTCTCACATCGTCATGAAGATCCGGGTGAGGCCTGTATGTGTGGACACCGGTGCAGAGCACCCGCTTACAGGCGTGGCACGTCAGCAGCGTTCGGTACTGTCAATGTCTTCAGATATGGTATCAAATTGAGAGATCCACTAATGATTACGGCAAATGTAGCAAAATTCGGAAAGTATAGAAATCATTTGTTCATAGGTGGGGCGAAAAGGTTGTGATTTCAACTCGCATTGTATATTATGCGTGGTAAATTGTGAGTCCGGCGGTCGATCCCAAATTGCTTGGTGTTTTTCAATGATGATTCCCTGGTTGATTGGATTTTCGATGTTTTCCATAGAATGCACCTCAGCTGGCCATCAAGTCGCACAGGGAGAGGCAAGCAGAAGTCATGAAGTTTCCCGTCTCTGGCGGAGAGCAACATCGTACAAAAGGTAGCCCGTTCTCTTATCCAGGTTCTAGTGTCAACACATAAATATCAGAAACTCATAAATTTCTTTACTCTTCGCTATTAATGGTCACTGCTACTGAATAATTGAAGGTGATGCTTGACGGAAATATGGAGCACATCCATGGATATACATGCAGAACAGCACATTTGCCAAGTCAATCGCCCTTTGCTGGATATCCATAAGAAATGTGATTAAATCCAGTCGTACTGCCTCCAACTGGTGTTCGTGTCCAAAGCAAGGAACCGTTTCCTACTTGGAATTCGTATCCATAATGGTTTTGGTTATTTTCTACATGTACCATTTACTGCCATTTCCAAGTATCTCATTTACTTCGTGAATCTCGGTTTATGGCCTAACATGGCCTGTAGTCTGAAAAATACTGCGGACTTCTCCAGAACGAAATACGTTCAGCATGTGTTCCCGGGATTTTCTGTTCCCTCAGCTGATTTTTCCGTTGTGTATTGCTCACCAAAATCGGGGATCAGTTATGGTAGCTGCACATGAATTTCCACTAACGAAAATTCACGTGTACGACTGGAAGGAGAAAGAGGGAGAGTGACCGGGTTCTGGAGTGTACATGCCATACTTCAGTGGTGGAATAAAGCCTGCAATGCAACTGCAAATCCTGCAACTGTGTCGAGATGCAAGCGACATCTGAGAGCTCAGCTAGAATATCGATGATTCAGTGGGATTCAGGTTGCCGGAGTTGGCGCGACGAAGTAGTTGAAGAAAGCGAGTGCGCTCAAAATATCAGTTTCGACATCAAGCATCGAAACCACCAGATTCGACTGGAGACAACAAGTATGGAGAAAGAATTGGAAGTGGGGATTTGACGTGAATGTGACGGCGACGAATTGCAGAAGTTCATTCAACAAGCCATGGAACGAGACGACAGCAGGCAGAGAGAACGCCAGATGTTGCAAAGTTCAGAGAAACAGAACCGAGAGTGCGAGCGCGAAGAGCGAGAACGTGAATGCGAATACCAAGAGTGTGAAGAGCATGAACGTGATTGCACCCACTGAAGAACGAGGATAGCACCCACTGAACGCACAACACAATCATGATTCAGAAGTAAAGTGGCTAGAAATGCAGATACTACTCTCCGAGTAGCCACCCAAATGAAATATTAATTGTGATTATAGCTGCTAACTCCCCCGTGTGTATATGTGTGTATATGACAAAGACGACATCCCCGTGTGTATATGACAAAGACGATTTGGACAGCTATTTACGGCTGTTTGAAATGGGCGCCAAATGACCCTGCAGCCGGAGCACCCTTAAACCCAAATATTCAGTTACAGCTGTTTGAAAGATTAGCTCGAACGACAAGTCGATTGAACGACACAACTAAGCGCCCTACTGACAGGTAGGGCCTTGCATGTATATTCAAGACTATTAGAGGAGGTCGCCGTTCATTATGAGCTGAAATAGTAGCCGCTGCTCAGGTACGAATTGATCGTGAGTAGATTAAGATCAACCTTCAGGACCAGTGAGCCGGAAAGAGATGACAGCCCTGTGCGATATATCGCAAGTTTGATAGGCTATTTTATGTGGTGGGTGGATTTCTTCAAAACGGAAAGCTTACGACGGTGTTCGCGACTTTATACGTGAACAGTTTGTGAGCACATGCCTAACGGACCTCACCGTTCACCCGAGAGAAAGGACTGCTGATGCCTTCCAAAGAGCGCAGAGGGTGGCTGTGTATCTGCTAAGACCACTTCACCCACTCGTTGCCGCCGATGGACTAGGCTGCAAGATACCAAAGAACTGTACCATTGAGCACTGCAAGTGCCTAGGAGGCTGCAGGGCCACTGACCGGTCTGTATGGCTGCCTGGGGATCCTGGAAGACATTCTGAGCGATTTGGGAGCCATTGTGCCCAGCCGCACGCAGGAGGTTTCAAAGCCCTTCGGCGTTAAGCAGCTTACCACAACCCCATGCTGTCCACAGCTCGAAAGCAATCCAAGGCATCGGATGTGCGTTCGCTTTGATCGGTTTGATCGCTTGGATCAGTTACGAAGTTTTTTTTTAATCTCTCATCGAATGTATCTGTGTACACGTCAGAACTCGTAGCGATCTTGAAGGTGCTTTGTTTCATTGAAGTACGGGAGTTTTGGCCAATGATCTCGGAATACATATATATAAGAAATGTCAACGCTGTTGGGACGCTGCGGACGTTAGCTAACTCAAGGAAATCAAACCACGTGAAGGCGTTCGTTGTCGCATTCAGTAAGGTACTAGCGTAGGCGGTTGCATTACCACAGCTACGAATAAGACACACATACTCCACACGTTGCCACCTGCTTATAATTGAGGCCAAACCAAGGTGCCCGCGATGCAATTCTTGCCAGCAGTGTATCATATCCTCACATGTCTATTTTCTACGCACCGCAGAGATGCCAATAGTGTGGGCTTAGCGGGACGTTCCACGGCCTTCTTGGAGACTACTCGGACCGCCTGGGGAACGTGGCCCGCTTCTTTTGCAAACGTAGGATTTTCAGCAATTTATTTAGGGCAGTGAGGACAACTTACCCAACCATGCCACCAATGCGCCCATCTGGGCAGATAGCCCCATGATCCGTTATGGGCGCCAAGTGGTCGTGCACCAAAACACCGAACCGAGACAAAATTATCACAGAATAGGGCTCAGCGCATTACGCCGCTCACGCGTATATCACACCAACAACCCCTACCGTACCTTCTTGGTAGTGAAGGCCGTTGTGTCCGAGGCGCCTTGTTCCACTGTCAGTCGGACACATTGATTGCGTGCCCCTGACTTTCTCATAAGCGAAGACTTCGGGCGTGCTTCAGTATAGCCGTGGGATGTGTCAGGGCATTCGTCGCCCCGTTTTCACACGGTGCGGCTGCTCATCTTCCTTTCAGAAATAAGATTATCTGTGGTTTATACCCTCATGTCGGATATGTGGTATTAATGTGATACCAGATATTTAGATGGCTAACTGGGTCTACATGACATACGCAGTCGGTGCGCACCTGAACTACAATGGCTAACGGGTTCGACAATTTAACATACTACGTCGTCTCGATTAACACTCGCACGTCCGGTGGTCCGCGCCAGCTTCGCATGTCCGTGGGGGGGGGGGCAGATGTCTGCCCCCTAAGATCTCTAGAACTGCTAGCTAGCGACAAACGGAAAACGGCGTTGGATACCTGGTGACGGGCTCTATCGAAAGTGTTTCGGTCATTTTTCGCTCAGGTCAACATTGAGGTCACTAGGTCATCATAGGTCAAATTAGACCAGATCAGGTAGGACTCAGATATTGACACATCTCAGGACCTGTAACAGATAGAAACAAACGGCGAACGTTATTCGACAGTCCTTGAAATGCGCCATCGACAATAGGCGGTGTAATTTAAGGTCATGTCAACCGAAACTGAGGTCAAGGCCATGAATTCATGACAGGTAAAGGTCATGAAGTCGCCTAGGGAGGTCATGTAATGTATCAATCGACACGTCTTGGCGATACAAGCACACTGACGGTAATTTCAGCCTTCTAGCACATTGTAGTGCGATATAATGCGCAGAAATATGTAGTGATCTCAGGTGACCTCAGAGACCTTGGTGAGGTCACTGAGCAAAAATGTCAGCGGTAACGTTGAACATAGCTTCCATCTACATGCCACAACCGTCGTGAGATCATTCCGAGCGCAAATATGTAACCAGGATACATTTATATATTTTACAATAGCCCTATAATGGGGAAGCCGTGACCGCGACCTGACCTAAGGTCAATGCTACGAAAAAAACGATATACATATTATGGTCCCTGATGAGACCATGACATGTTATAAGTTTGAAATAAATCGCCCAATTATTGTGGAAGTTATGCCACCTAGAACTCCGAGTGTAGTTGGGTCACTTCGCCTGACCTGGTGACCAGACCTGAGATGACCCAGGATTAAAAATTTATTAGAATATGCGGAAAAGACCAATGAACAGCTATGTGAGGTTTGGCCTTGCTAACCCGATTAGTTTGGCGGCAAATGAGGAAAAAACCGGAGGAGGCAGATATCTGCCCCCCGGACGTCCGCGGGTTAAGTTTCGTTAGCATATGCCTGACTAGGTTATGGGCGCTGCGCGACCGATACCATCTATGCACCCCTCAACCCCAATAACGAACCAACCAATCAAGCCTGATATGTTCCTCAAAACAGTACCGGTCCCATGTTACGCAATTCTGTCGTGTTTTAATTTTTGATATTAGTATTAATTGTGGCAATGCAAGTAATTTTTAAAGAAGTACTGACCATATTTACAATGCCTTTTCAGTAGTAATCTAACAGGAGGACCTACTACTACCCCCTCCCCCAAAAAAGGAAGAAAAGTTGACATGGTAGTAAGCCTACATAAGCCAACATATGTACGGTACAATTAGATTCCCACTGTACACAAACGCTTCCGAAATGTTCAGCTTCCTAGAATGCATTATTTCGCTTCAGAGCTTGAGTGGGTGCCTGTTGAGCCGGAGAGGAGGAAGCATAGCGAGCAGAAGAACGAGGCGAATGCTACAACTGAAAGTGTGTCAGCGGACGCTCGTCTGTCGGCCGATGTGGATACTTCTGCCGCTGAGGAGGCACCAATCAAGCCTCAGAACACAGACAGTGTGTTCCCAGAGCCACCGCGGGACACAGTGAGTAACCAACACCGAATACTTCCAACGTGTATGCTCCCTGTGTCGTTTGAATTGCATGCCGCCGGTCATAGGAAGTTGTGTTTTCTGCTGTGGTTTGCTTCAATTTTGTTCCCTTGAAGTCGTGATTGCAGATTTCCAGAAAGCTTCGTCCATTGATGACACTTTGGATATATGTTACCGTGGTTAAAAGTTCACTATATGTCTCTGATCTAACTTAGTACATCAATCTGGAATCACAATTATGACACGTGCGTGGCTTTCTGGATACGACAGTGTGTGACCACCGTTTGCAGAATACAGATTAGCTGGATCCGGCTATGTGTCACTAATGGTGTGCGGTATATATGGACGCGCTGTACCCAGCTGGATGTTACCCGTTAGACTGGCACTTTGTAATATTGAATGCGTTGATGCCAATTTTGGGATACTCGAATGTGGAGAGCTTGTTAGACCAGCTGGACCCGGATGGGTGTGACCCCTTGTGCGGTATGCAGACGAGCTGGGCTCGGATAGGTGTGGCCACTGTAGTGTAGAATGCAGACTAGCAAGTCCGTCCTTGGATGTGCACTCTATAATCCTAAATGCGTTGAGAACAATTATTGGACAATGAATATGGAAAGTATATTTTTATTCAATACTGTGACATCAGAATCTCAAGCTTACTCTTTCCAGGGAATCTTGAGTACTTTATCACGGAGCAACCCATTGCCAAACAGCACAGTTCAGCCTTCAAACGAGAATAATGAGAGGATTCTTTGTCGGCGAGGATAATGTTGTGAATGCCAAAAATTTAGAGAGTCTATTTTGTCTCGGTCCTGGGCTGGACCCGGCTGGGTGTGCCCACTGTTGTGTGGTGTGTAGACGAGCTGGACCCGGCTGGGTGTGGCCGCTGTCGTGTGGTGTGTAGAAGAGCTGGACCCGGCTGGGTGTGACCACTGTTGTGTGGTGTGTAGACGAGCTGGATCCGGCTTGGTGTGACCGCTGTCGTGTGGTGTGCAGACGAGCTGGATCCGGCTGGGTGTGACTACTGTTGTGTTGTGTTTAGACGAGCCGGATCCGGCTGGGTGTGACCACTGTCGTGTGGTGTGTAGACGAGCTGGATCCGGCTGGGTGTGACCACTGTCGTGTGGTGTGTAGACGAGCTGGATCCGGCTGGGTGTGACCACTGTCGTGTGGTGTGTAGACGAGCTGGACCCGGCTGGGTGTGACCACTGTCGTGTGGTGTGTAGACGAGCTGGGTCCGGCTGGGTGTGACCACTATCGTGCGGCGTGCAGGCTGAGCCGGACCCGGTTGGGTGTGGCTACTGTCGTGTGGTGTGTAGACGAGCTGGATCCGGCTGGGTGTGACCACTGTCGTGTGGTGTGTAGACGAGCTGGATCCGGCTGGGTGTGACCACTGTCGTGTGGTGTGTAGACGAGCTGGACCCGGCTGGGTGTGGCCGCTGTCGTGTGGTGTGTAGACGAGCTGGGTCCGGCTGGGTGTGACCACTGTCGTGTGGTGTGTAGACGAGCTGGGTCCGGCTGGGTGTGACCACTGTCGTGTGGTGTGTAGACGAGCTGGACCCGGCTGGGTGTGACCACTGTCGTGTGGTGTGTAGACGAGCTGGACCCGGCTGGGTGTGACCACTGTCGTGTGGTGTGTAGACGAGCTGGACCCGGCTGGGTGTGACCACTGTCGTGTGGTGTGTAGACGAGCTGGACCCGGCTGGTTGTGACCACTGTCGTGCGGCGTGTAGGCTGAGGTGGACCTGAACACGATTGTCAGTCGGCGACTGACGGCTCTGCGTCAGCTGCAGCAGGATCCTCACAGCTCGCAGGCTCATCGTCTCATGAGTACCGTCCAGGAAGACGTAAGTGGCTCTGAGCACCTCCTAACAGAACGTCAGTACTGCCCAGTAGGACGCCAGCAACTCCTCACCGAATGCGACTACCTCATAACAGGATGGGCGCAAAATTACCCTGGCAGTCGACGCTCCCCTAAACCCCAATCCATCATCATACCTCATAACATGATCTGACCATGCACCAAGAGGATACGAATACCGCATAGGTGTGATGCAGTACCCATATCATACTGGGCTGTCCTGCCACATCTGGACGTGAATTCCGCTGAGTATTTCCTAGCAGGATGTGAGTACCACCCAACAGGACAAGAATACCCCTGAGTTCGCTTCCAGGATGTGAGTATCTCCAACCAGGATGTGAGTACCACTGAGTACCTCATAACAATTTATGAGGACCGTGGATTGTTCTTAACAATATTTGGATACCACTGAGCAGACGTGGGCATCGCTGGTATGTTTATGATGATTGTCTTTAAAAAGTTGATGACTAATTCCAATGTTTGCTGTTACCAATGCTGCACGTAGCAATAGCATGCAGGGCGTCATACGGCCCTGCTGGTCGGTGTGCCTTCATCTAAAATGGCCATCCAATGTTACAGAATATAGGAACGGAGTGGGCGAGTGGTCAAGGTGTTGAACTCTGGATGCTAAAGTCCGAGTTCAATACTCGCACCACTCGGGACGTTCACCAATCCCGCGACCCACCGGCCAAACAGTGTGGGCGGCACCAATTTCAGTCGTGCATAAAGTGTGTCGTATAGCACCCAATAAACAATTGATGTGGAATATACCATTCTCACTCTTTTAGGTTTGCTCGAGTATGCGTGTTATGTCTAACACTACTGCGACTCTAAATGCATTGCTAAGAAAGCAGGGTATTCCACGCTCATAAGGCAGACGCTCAACCACATTTCGTAAAGTCATATAATTAGCGAAGACATAAAATACCAGATTTTGTTGCTTTTGTACTAATCCAAAGCACTTTTCCATCCGCCTATGTTCAGTTTCATTGAGGGTCCAAGGGTAACAAGGTCAAACTTGTGCTTGCGACAAGTGTTTTTTGGACCCTAGGATATCCTTCTAATTAATATTACTGACAAGGCAACCAATTGACGCTGCAAATTAGCGAAGTTAATATTAATTAACACCTGGCCATCTGCCACATGTCCACGTTGCTTATTTTGCGCCTCGTGTAACAGTAATGCTGATTGACGCAATTGACACCGTACTATCTCAATGTTCTGCCTCCAATTGTTGCGTCCGTTTCCACTTGTTAGCTAGCAGTGCCGCCACCATTGTACTTTGTTTTCCGTGTTTGCATACACCGACACGGAGGTTCATGTTCCGTGTTCGTCCTCCGTGTCGTTGGAATTTTGTGCCCGACCGCTGCCAGCCATCTTTTCATAGGATACTGAATAACTTACTAAATAAACCCATTCGTGAAAAAAATGTATTTGTATTTATGCAGCTTAGCGAGAGGCGTATTCAGGGTGACGCTTCAGTGGGGAACTGCGACCGATGTTTGACGCCTTAATGAGCTCATATTTCAGCGGGCTGATATAGATGGACTGATGAGGATGATATAGATGGAGCTGATTACAATAGTCCTGTCGAACTATTGTAAGGCTTTGCCTATATTTGGATCTATCGTGCTTGTTAACAGCTAAAAGCATTATGGGCAGATATGGTTACATGAAGACCAATTTGGGGAAGTGAAAGAGTTGCATTACAGTTATTGCTGTAATGAACGGTGTAGCTCACGGAAACTAACTACATCTTCATGACAGTTTCCCCTTTTTGATGACCTGGGTATCGCCTACGCCCATATTTCAAGCATGCTGTTTTTGTTTGCAATTTGAAATCATATTTCAACTAACCTATCCTACATAAGCTGATGTTGCAACTTAAAATACAACTTCCTTTTTCATAAATTTGCACCCTGATTTTGGATGCCATGCGTAATGGCGATTCTAATCTATCTCCATCCATCATGGATGGCTATAGCTTTCGATTTTTGCTGATATATACCTTATTTTGTACGTCCTATTCATTTGCTATCGACCTTCTTTAATTCGAAAACAATCAGAGGCCAAGTTCACTAACGTCACATGCTGTGTAATCACACTGAATTTGGTGTGAATACAGTTTTAGGTAAACTTGTTTCATTATATTTTTAAGATGATGCATTTAATTAATTGCATTTAATCTTCAATATTTAATTCACCAACAGCTGACTGGCAGTCAGCTGATTGTGACTTAAATAAATATCTGATTGATATAAAGCATGTGTGATGGGTATTACCTTAAGATTACCTAATGGAGTATTCACACGAACTTATGTGTTCATACACAGCCTGTGATGTTATTGAAATTGTCCGTCAATAAATTTGCGAGCAATATCGGATCCAAATATATTATTTGTCACCTTCCACCTGCTGCTTATAAATAAGGAAGGGCATCAGCCAGATTTGAGCAGGGCACATGAAGTAGTTAGGATAAAGAATACGTTTGAGGGAAGCAGTGGAAGCGGCCCACAATACTTCTCTAAGATTCATAAAGCTAGCCGGTGTAGTAACATGCATGATTATGGGAGATGTGGGAGAGATGCATGTGTTAGCAGTAAAATAGGCAAACAGAAAAAGACACGCACGCACGCACGCACGCACGCACGCACGCACGCACGCACGCACGCACGCACGCACGCACGCACGCACGCACGCACGCACGCACGCACGCACGCACGCACGCACGCACGCACGCACGCACGCACGCACGCACGCACGCACGCACGCACGCACGCACGCACGCACGCACGCACGCACGCACACACACACACACACACACACACACACACACACACACACACACACACACACACACACACACACACACAAACAAACTTAGGCCGTGGAAGCTCGTGACACGCCACATGAATGTTCCGCCAATCCCATACGTATGCGACTGCCAACGACCAACCAATATCTTGATATTAGTGTATATGTGCTTCGGCGTGTTTCGCCTGAAGGCCTTCCGCCAGCCTGTAGTAGGCCGTACGTCTTGTCGCGTAGCAATCTGCAAATTCGAAACGACCAGTTCCAGTAATAAAAAATGCCACTCTATTTATCCATCTCCCTGTCACCTACTAATAGTATACTATTAGTAGGTGACAGGTACCTACTGCAACCTACTGCAACTTAGTAGGTTTCTCGATGATTGATTGTGCACATTGCATCAAACGGTTTAGTTATAGGTTCTAAGATGACCGAGCTAGGGCGGCCCAGTCAGGTCACGACCTCGTCAGAACACGGCTGTTGGATGTGCAGCGAACCATTGTTTTTCAGAACAAACGTACAGCATACAGCCAGAAACGAAAAATATGTATGCAGACACGTGATAAACAGCCAAAAATGCAGAAGAGAATACACACGGGTTTCCTCAGGTCACCATCGACCTTTCACCGAGTGCCATCTGCTTCGAAAATTGCGAACTTCGGCAGTTCACATTTTTATCCGTGTACTGCTGGCTAAAAGGCGTCAATATTATGGCAGATCTTGACCGGATCTATGACATTGACATTTGTGGGTGTCACCTGTGGTAGACTATGTCTTCAATTTGCGTATGAACATTGGAGCACGAAATCATATTTATCTTACGACCATGGCCAGAAACCTACGGCGAATATTGGGGACTGCATTCTAGCATTGACTTGTTTGACCGGATTTGGAAGATGAACCAAAAGCAGTGGGAAAGTATGTAAAATTGTTATTGAGTAATGACGTAGCTACCTCTTCCCGCTTGCTACATCTGTCTTCCTTAGCATACAAGTTAGTCGAGGAAGTGTTCACAACCCCCACCCCCACTCCCACCGCCATACACCGCGAGAGGTAGACAGTTATCCCACACTGCGTAGGTTAGCGTGCAAATGAACCTATGTAATCCCGGTGTGCACATCCTATGCCTACTCTAATACCCTAAAATAATTGTTTGTATGTGCATAAATATGGGTATCTGTGCGTGAGCCTACGTGTAGTTCAATGAAGCGGCCGCCACGTGGTGTTTACTTGCTTACAGTGAGTGCTGTGTCACTGCAGATCCAGTCGTGGGCGGCGCAGCAGCACCAGCCTGGACAGTTCACCGGCTCGACGGGCGTGCGCGTTCTGTCGGCGGCCCAACTGAGCTCCGGCCAGCAAGCGTGGGCCAAAAAGGTGTCGCCCGTCCGTCTGCCGGCGCGGCCGCTGGCGGCGCTGACCCCTCTGGGGGTGCAGAGCGGGCCGAATTATCAGCCGTTACCCAGGAATTTACGGCTGCCATTGCCACACTCAATGCATATGGGGAATGTCGGTGATTTTCTGACGCAAACAATTCCCTGTCAGGCGGGGGAGTGCTGGGGTTTGTTTAACGGTGTAGATTAATCTTCTGGCTTGTTGGACCGAATCCAACGGACTTGAGGTTTTCTTTCGAAATTTCGACTGTGGTATGGTGTGCACAGTTGTCAGTTAAGCTTGGTTCCTTGTGTTGTCGGTGGAGGCAGAGACGACACCGGCCGCGGTCGGCGGCCGGCGCCATCTGTGCCTGCACCTGCCTAGCGCGGCGCCGGCCGGCCGGTGCGTCCAGCTCAGCTGGCACCAGCTGGGCCAGCTGACTGGGCGGCCGGCCGGCCGGCGCCGTCGGGGCCAGGCTCAGCTGACAATTGTCTGTCGACAGTGGTGGCCGCAGCGCTGGTGGCGCGTCCGTGCGCCGACAGCCTGAATGTAGCCCGCCCGTGGGCGCCTCCCGGTGGTAAGTGTGACTGGACCGGCTCCCGGTCGACGTCTGCCTGCGGTTGTGTGGGAGCGCGAGGGCCGGCTGTCTGTTGTGCTGGCCCGGCTGTCGATTGTCGGGTCGAGGTGAAGTTTGATGAGGCCAGGTGGGCCGGTTGCACGTGGATTGCGTCTGGCCGTGCAGGATGTGCCCGCCGTGGATGGCTCAGTCGCCTGGCCGCCTGGCCGCCTGACGGCGTGCCCTTGCAGAGCCAGTTGCTGCGCTCGGCACCCGTGCAGGGCGGCATGGGCGAGATGCTGCTGAAGAAGATGGGCTGGCAGCCGGGCCAGGGCTTGGGCAAGAACAAGGATGGCCAGTTGACGCCGCTGCTGCTCGAGGTCAAGGTCGACAAGCGAGGGCTCGTGTCGGAAGACGAGCGGCCTGGCAGCCGACGACAGGCGCAGCTGACCATGTCGAACATCAAGGACCTCTCAGGTCAGCAGGTCGATGGTGGATCGTACGGTGGGTGGCGGATCCGCTGCCCAGGACACGCTCCCGCCCTCCACTCGGACCCTCGATCGAAATGGTGGCATCTAGTCGGGCAGCAGGAACTCGATCCCGGGAGCTGACGGGATGACGGGTAGTTTCCCAAAACGGCACCTCCACCGCGCCCAGCTCACATTCCTGTATGTACGCCAGAGACGGGGAGGGCCATGGGCCCGCCTCCCACACCACCCGATGTGAGTGGGAGATTGGTCCACTGGCCTTCCCCGTGACTGGACGCAGGCAGACTTCCACGTGGTCATCCTCGCCTCCAGGTGGGGAAATTGCAGATGTCCTAGTTCATCCGTGGAAACCAATTCCGCTCCAAGTTAATAGTGGACTGGCATTATGCTTTAGCGGCGCCTTTCTCGTTAGACGGTAGGTCTGTAAGAAATTGTACGAAAGCAAACTTTTCAGCTCCTTTCAGTAACTTCTAGCTAAGCCTAGTCAGCCATATCCTCGGGGGCCGCGGTAGTTCAGTTGGTAGAGCGTCGGACCCTTGATCGCAAGATTGTGGGTTCGAATCTTGCAACCGACGGCATTTACCTAGTCCACCCGCGACCAATCGGCGTGATAGGTTGGTGACCCCATGCAACCTAGCGGTTGAATGCGTCGTAAAGTAACCCAAAGTTCTTCTTCTTCAGCTATTTCGTTGTTAGTTTTACGATGGAAGTTCAGAAATGCGAGGACCAGCCTGGAGCAACTCCAAATCATGCGGAGCCAAACGCTCCGATAGTCGCATATCTCCAGGACACTAAGCTTTTAGCCGAAACCCGGTTTATCTCGGTGACTACCTGGTGTGTTTTTTGCTTGTAGTAACAACCAGACATGTTTGCCCTTGTAGGTGTCCTGGGTTATTGTCCATCACAATTATCCTGCGCTGCCGCTCATTGTTGAGACCTATAGGGTAACACCGAACGTTGAATTCGAATTCAACACCCAAAGTTATTCTATCAAATATTTTGGACCATCTTCGGTGAACTTAACTTTGTAATGTACTGGCCAGGTCAACACAGGCATGTAGGGTCACAGTGGATCAAGACTGGTTCTATGGTACGTATGTGTGTGCTGATTTCAGTGAGTGACAAGGTACTCACTGACAAGGTTCTAGTGTATGTGTGTGTGTGTGCTCTATTCACTGAGTGACAAAGATGCGTTTCTACGAGACTTCAGAATCTGATGCCGTGGGATCAGGTTGTTGCTATCTGCAATCTTGAATTATGCAGGCAGAAATAGAGTACCTACTGGTACCCCTGAGTTTGTCCAAAGCGTTTTAGTGGTTATGTCGCATTACAGACATATGCATGACTTCGTACATATCTGCAGAGAATTCGAGGGGTTTCATGACGCTGGGTGCACTTTTGTGTGTGGAAATACGGTCCAGGTCTCGGTTTCCGAAACTTGCAACCGTGTTTACCTTTGAGTTTATCGCCATGTTTATTGCTATGCAACACACCCTCACGTGTCCAGAACTAAGATGCTTCATCCTAACAGAATCGCTTAGCTCACTCTTAGCACCAGACACAATGCTGTTCTCGAAGGCGCCTTATCGGACATCGCTGCTGTCTCCTCATTTGTCGTATTCGGCCGCCTTTCCGGTGACAACTGAGGGCGGGCTTCTGAGGCCTCCCCATGGAACCGGGGTGAGGGTAGGGATCAGTCGCAGAGCTCATGCGATATTGATCGCAAATTGTGGATCGCTTCTGCTGGTGTGCCATTCTCTAGTACGTTCACAACTATACTGAGCCAGTAGTCCGTTGCATCTATGATGGTTTCGCTGTAGCCAAGAAGCGTCCACCTAACACAGTTTATCATGCCGGTCGCCGCCTCGCTGCGACAGCGTTTGGAAGGTCGCCCTAAATTAGTACTATGGCAAAGGCCCACTAGCCATCCCTTTTCTTAGGCGGAGAGAGAGAGAGAGAGACTTCGGATGCGCTAAGCGTGCAAACTCCACCTTTTGCAGCGGATCATCCGTCATCCCCACATGTGTTCTCACGGCGGTTTGGAGTTCCTTACACGAAACATATTTTTGCTGGTTTTTACTACTGGTAAGAACCGATATGTCAAAACGGGTTGTACCGGTTTTATTGGTAAATGTCATGCTTGACTTTATCTTCTTCAGATATATAACACACTGTGTGTATGTCTGGTAGTGTTACGTAACATACAACGCACAGAATACATAAACATAGCGAAAATTTCAGCAACAAATGTCACAGGAAGTGTAAACATGGCATCAATTTGTTTCCTCGTTTTCACCGCTTTGCCGGTTTTGACCCGTAACAAAGTGCTGGTCATGATAAACACTAGTTCTTCGCGGTAAAAAAAAACCTAGCTGGTTCTCACATTTATGGTCTACACCTCTCTCATCAAGATGTCATGTCAGCAAGTTTGCGAGTGAGGCACCATTGCGTGTGCGCATGTGGTATCTGTTTCAACCAAGTGGCGTTAGATTGCAAGGTGTCCAACAAGCGGACCGCATCCAAATTTCCCCAAACACGAAAATGGCAAGTCGACGTCACACCAGACATCACACCAGAAGTGTAGTCTGAATTTTATTCAAGTGTGTGCAACGAGGTACATTACCTTATTTTGACCTTACTCTTAGGTAGTCTTTTTGCTTCGAAATATCTGAGGTAGGTCGATTATGAATTCGCGACAAGCTATCTGATTCTCAAAGTTGATGACTCCAGACAATCTTGGAAGTTCATCTGTCGGAACCTCGATTAGGTAGCTAACTAAATGTGTCTTGTGAAAATCGAAGCATTAGATATTCTTCATCTCAGTGATAGTCTAATAACTATGTTCCAGATTACATTGATCCGAATCGATGCGTTTTTTTTTTGCATTAGCCTTTGCCTGTGTGAAAGCTAAACACCTTCGTCACGGTCTTTTGATTGCGCTGGTTGTTTTTAGTATTCAACTATTGTTGAAGAAATGCAGGTAGCACACGGGCTGCTACTTCTGCTACTTCTGCAGGCGGTCTGCCTGCAGAAGTAGCAGGCAGACGTAGCAGAATGTGCAGGGTATCGTATGAGACGTGCATGTAGTATAATGGGTAATTGCAACTCTGTCTGAATCGGTTGTTTCTGGGGATGGGTTTCTCATACGAGTATGCATTCCGGCAGCCCAAGGTTGTGCATGCGAACATACATTAATGTGACGATTTCCACCAATTTGCGCCGTTTATGTTGGTGTGAACCGTTGAAACTACGAAGTAGCAGGACATGATACCAGCCAGCAGGTCTACCAGCCGGGATGGTAAGGCATCGTCGATAACCCCTTTTTCTGATTATTTCAGGCAAACACCCAATATCTGCCCTGACGGAGCTCTGCACTAAGCGGCGATGGGGTCCACCCAACTTTGAGCTGTCCCTCGACAGAGGCCCGCCACATTCCAAGCATTTCCTGTACAAGGTATGTTTCTGAACGTGATCACCTTACGGCATGCATTCAGTAATAGTTTCAGAAACTCGTTTTGAATTCCTTTGGGACCCGATTGAGCTGCTAATTTCGTTAACGTTTTGTAATCAAGCAGTGGTGGGTGTCAGGGACGTTAAGGAATCAACTGCGTCTGTATTTCCAGACGATCGATTATTTTATACCCCTTGTGCTCCAGAGGATTCCCCACTGGGGGCATGCCTCAGGCAGTGCTCCCCGGGACATGCAATTGGCAGTTAAAAAAATTATAATCGTGTGCTGAACACATTTCAGGACACGCCGAGTGGAAGACGCATATCGTTGGCATTTACGACCATAAAGTTGACTGTGTATTCAGCGACGATTTCAGATCCTCGTGGAAACAAAGCACATGGTACTGTTCAACACGCTAATTACAATTACCATACTCATGGACTCCTCAACGTCATACTTCAAGGTCAAATAAAGGCCACAAGATCCAGGACAATTGAATGAAACAGTTTGAGGCAAAAAATTACAATGATGTGTTGTGTCCCTTAACGAGCTACTGCCGGGCTTCAGACACAAATACCACAAGATTATCTTCAAGGTCAAATCAAAGCCACAGTGTTGTGGAAGGTGAATACCACAAGATTATCTTCAAGGTCAAATCAAAGCCACTGTTGTGGAAGGTGATTGCGGAAAACCGTGCGCAACACAAATTGTAGGTGAAGTCTCAAATTATAGACAACCAAGGCTGCCTTCAGTCAAAAAAATCCCAAGAATACCATTCAGGGAAATATCCCTAGTGGTGCGAGTGTTGAACCCGGGATCTTTGGTACGCAGAACTCAACACCTCAACCACTCAGCCATCATCTTAAGCACTTGGCCATTCCCGCCCCAGCTCGACAATGGCTACAACTTGAACCCACACGCGAATTTGTGTCTCGGACAGCTTTTCTGCAATTAGCGTCCACGATTTTGTGACCTCCTTTTGAACTTTTTGAAGTATAATATACCTTGCACCTTAAACCTTTATGGGCTAACGAAGGTCATATTCGTAATCAGCGCGTCGGAAAGAATCGTGTACTTTGTTTTCACGCGCACCTGAGGTCGTTGCTAAATACGAATTCAACTTACGGACATTGTATCGGGTACGCCTCTGACGCCCCCGATATCAACAGTCCAAGACCGGATGGATCAGCACGTTACTGAAGACAGTTGCTTTATTACCAAGGTGATAATGACTTGTTCAGTCTCTAGGCTAGTGCTCTGGTCGTCACGTTGCAATGTTGCTTGCTCACCAGCACTGCTGGTTACCGTTGTCTTATCGTCAGGTTGCGGAAGATACTTGTGCAGTGGTAAATTGTTCGCGAAATAGAGCGGAATATACCACTTATTGAGCACTGATTCGACATCCTTCCCAAATGGGTATCGACATTTTGCTTCTTGGTACGCGTTTATGTCTTCATTCCCCGTTTCCAACTGTATCCCGTTTACAAAATCCCGTCTGTGCTCACCATAACTGATCTGGGATCGTGATAACGAGCATCCCGTGGTGCAGTTCCAAACGAATGGATTGTCTGCGATGCGCTACATTATATAATGCCGGTTTATAGCATGAGTGTTTGCATCTTTGTCGTTAATGTCGGTGTCACCAAACTAGATACGCTGCATGACCGACGCAGTCGATGCGTCCTTAAACTCCAACCGAACTAGGTTCCTCTCAAAACATGCGAAGTGGGAACGGTGAGATGTACGCAATTTCCTCACAACTGGATTTCCAGAAATTAATGTTTTGATAGCATTATTTCCATGGCGATTTGAACATCCTGCCGTACCAGTGTCGACATCTCACACCCGACGATGAATTTTTGCACTGAACTTGTATTTTTGTCAATTTACGGTGACCACCGTTCTTTGAGGGCGCCAGCGTACTGATCAGTGTTGTCTGTCGGCCAGGTTACGGTGAACTCGGTGACGTATCAGCCGAGTGTGGCCAGCCCGAATAAAAAGCTGGCCAGGGCGGGAGCAGCGGCCGCCTGTCTGCAGGCACTCGGTCTCTTGCCGCCGAAGGCCGAGGCGTGACCAGCCAAGTCACCAGCTCTGCCTGACTTACGCGTGGCAGTGGCCCCGCCGCCCCGCCTGGGCTGGTGGTGGCCACTGCAGACAGCCGCGCGCTCCTGCCGTTCAGCGCGTCCGGCCTTGAAGAGGCGGGCGCCTGCACCGTGTGCGCGCCGTCCGGCCACCACTAGTCGTGTGAAGGATACGTGGGCCAGCGGGGGAGGTGGCTGCTCGAGTCATAATGGTCTCGGGCATGGCATGTTTGCGACGGAGTCGCATGCCACTGCGGCCGGGGTGTTCCGATATCCAATCTCGTCATCTCACCCGGAGCCGAACCCGAACGAGTACAATGATAATGCTTGGATTGTTCCTCACGGCGTGGATAATTTCAGAACGCTGCTTTCTTTGTCGCCATGTCTACACAGAGATCCTTTCAATTTGATGTGTGGTTGTATGCTGTTTACGGTCTGTATTCGTGGATTGTTTGCAACTAAGCAAGCTTCTTGGAACATCTGTGGCTCGCTCTTCCTACACTGTTCTCTTCAGAATGTGATAAGCTCAGGCTCAGACGTTTTGTAATTTAGCGAAACATGACCGTCAGCCTCGGTTGGCGTGTGAATGATCAGCGAATGCTGCCTGAGGTGGCGTCGGCAACCACACAGTGTATGTCGTCCTGCCGTCTTGCGCGAAATGTATTTTCGCCAAGAATCGGATCGTTTTACTGCTCAGTCTCGCTGCCTGGGCTGCCAGAGCTCTGATTGGAGACGTCCACAACTGTGGACTGAAAATAAGTGCAAATACGCGGTGTGAATACCAATTGTGAATGCGCAGCTTATCATGTAGCGCCAATGCGGCGCTTTTTAGTCCATGCAAAATCGCCCTGCCATGTAAACACTAAAACGCTTAATGCGCAATAATAAAATGCCTTTTATTACCAGCCAACATCACCACTCGGTGGCAGGATGGCAAAATTAAACTACAGACACCTCTTTTATTGGACAACGCAAAGGACAGAAGACAAGCAACAACACAAATTGCACAATCAACTGAACGTTTCGGAACAACAAACTTGTGCCTATTTTACGCGAGCCACACCACAATGAGACTCACTAGGTAATGGAGTTGAACATAATACGCGGAAAACAGACAATATTTGCAACCAGATATCAAATAGTGAAGAATTGTGAATGAGCCTCCACTAACATGGAGTTTGCATAACCACAAAATTAAACACTATTGTTTCCTACTTCACCTTCCTATACTTTGGGCCGGCGAAAGTTGTCAGGGACGAACACAGCGCCAGCACACGGACAACTAACCAAGGGACGATGCTGATCCAAGATCAGCCAATCGCAGACGTCCGGCCTTCACAATCGCGGAAGAGTACACTACAGGTATGTACGGTCTCAGGCGAGCTGGCACTCCAGCTGATCGTAGATGACAATGTGTAGTATCAGGCGAGCTGGCACTCCAGCTGATCGCAGATGACAGTGTGTAGTATCAGGCGAGCTGGCGCTCCAGCTGATCGCAGATAGCAGGGTGTAGTACCAGGCGAACTGGCACTCCAGCTGATCGCAGATGACGCAGGTGAGCTGGAGCTGTCGCAGATAGGGGTGTAGTACCAGGCGAACTGGCTCATGTCAGTGATGCAGTATCAGGCGAGCTGGCACTCCAGCTGATCGCAGATGACAGTGTGTAGTATCAGGCGAGCTGGCGCTCCAGCTGATCGCAGATGACAGTGTGTAGTATCAGGCGAGCTGGCGCTCCAGCTGATCGCAGATGACAGTGTGTAGTATCAGGCGAGCTGGCGCTCCAGCTGATCGCAGATAGCAGGGTGTAGTACCAGGCGAGCTGGCACTCCAGCTGATCGCAGATGACAGTGTGTAGTATCAGGCGAGCTGGCGCTCCAGCTGATCGCAGATGACAGTGTGTAGTATCAGGCGAGCTGGCACTCCAGCTGATCGCAGATGGCAGTGTGTAGTATCAGGCGAGCTGGCACTCCAGCTGATCGCAGATGACAGTGTGTGGTATCAGGCGAGCTGGCGCTCCAGCTGATCGCAGATAGCAGGGTGTAGGATCAGGCGAGCTGGCACTCCAGCTGATCGCAGATGACAGTGTGTAGGATCAGGCGAGCTGGCGCTCCAGCTGATCGCAGATAGCAGGGTGTAGTACCAGGCGAGCTGGCACTCCAGCTGATCGCAGATAGCAGGGTGTAGTATCAAGCGAGCTGGCGCTCCAGCTGGTCGCAGATAGACAGCATGGAGGACATGGCGCACCGACGCCACCGGTCGCCGGAGGTGCACAGGCTGAGGAGAGCGGCGCCGGTGCGCCACTGTCGGTCGATGGCCGCGTCCAGCGCCACCAGCGTGCGCCGCTCCAGCTGCGCCAGCCGTCGCCACCGCACCAACATCCTGCTCAGTGTGCAGCTCACCACCGCAGAGCTGCGCTGTCGCGAGCCGCCGAACGGTGCTGAGCTCGGTTGCTCACCGTTGGTTGGTCGGCCGGCCGCCTGTGCCCTACAGTGCTCGCCATCGTACTGCCGAGGTGCCGGCGGCTCCACCTGAAGCTGGACGGCCACGGTGGGAAACTCAGTGTCGTCGCGACACCAGCTAGGTCTGTGAACGTCAGCCGATGAGGTGCCCGACGGATCCGCTCCGCCAGTCGACCAAGCGCGAGATTCGCGCTTCGTGTGTGGTGTCTGGTGGCACGCTTGCGCCACATCGACCATGGCGAAGCGCGACGCCGCCCCGTGGTGGCCCCTTAAGCTGTCAACCTCTTCGCCCACCAGCAGCTCCCGTTCCAGCAGGAATTCTTGTGTGGACGGGCGAGAACTGACCACCTCAGCGACGAACGGCGACTGTTGTGAGCCAGGGTGTGCTGCGTCCTGCTCGGGAGCGTCCATCGCGTCCGCACTCCCTCCGCCGTCCAGGTCTCGTAGTGGCGACACGGCGGTCATACAATCAACGGCGGTGCCGCCGTCACGGCGCGGGTCGTCGCCGCGAGCCACCTCCGGGGGCGGCGGACAACACTCACTCGGCCGCCCCGACTGGCTGCAGCTCCGACGGCGCCACTCCAGCACGCTGCTCGGGCGACGCTCGCCGCCGGCCGAGTGGCCGTCTGTGTGTTCCGGCGGAGCATGCCGTGCCTCCGGTCGGACGATCCTCTCGCCGACTGGAGGAGGCTCGGTCACCTGCCGACGGCGGGGCGGCACAGGCGGCCCATCTCGTCCGCCTGATGCTTGCCAACTTTCCATGGACCAGCTTTCCGTTGTGGGTGGATCCGTCCATCCAGGCTCGCCCGCCTGGCCCCCTGACATGATTTCAGAAGTACTCGGCTCAATGACGCCTGAGCGTTTTCCCCGCTCGCATTTTCGCAATGATTTCGTGCCGGCTGAGTTCTGCTTGTACTTCGTGTTTGGGGTGATCCGATTACTCGACATGTTTTGGACAACCTCGAGCGGACGGTAACGGTACGACGTGGGATCCTTCTCGACCACCAGTGACTCCAGTGACGAGGACGAATTCCAGTGATCGGCCCCGAGGCTCCCTCGACACCTGGGGTGACTGGCCGCCGTCCGTTCCCGACGTGCCGAAGTGCCGACGTCCGGCCGGTCGGCCACGTTCCGTGTGCAATACGGTGATGTCGACAGGTACGACTGCGACCTCATCGATGAGCGCACGTTCACGTCCGACTCGCTCAGACTGAGGCGAGACCGCTCCGACGACGGCAGTGCGTGAAGTCTGCGGCGACGGTCGCCTATGGCAGCGGCGTTCGCCAGAGCGGAGCTGCGACGGCAACTGCCCGCTCCGGCTGCAGTGTGTGAGTAGCACATCTTGTTCCTATTGGCTGGATGCAGTAGTCCGTGCAGCCAACCAGACCCCGAGTCACTGACGTCGCGCAGAGTCGGCGCCGATGAACGTGATCGGCTCCAGCTATTGCCACTGTCATTGGCTGCGGGCGGTAGTGGCAAATTCTTCCTCGCCGATGCTGACCCAAGAGACTCCTCAGCAGCCGTTTGGGAAGCGGCCGGTCCCTTTTCTACCTCCAAATCACTACCACTGCTGTCACTACACCATACGTCCATGGCAAACACGGTCGGAGAATTGGCCTCATCGGCGTCCGATTCCGCAGTCTGGGGTTCCTCGGAAACCGCGCAGGCAGCATTGCCAAACTTGAGAGCCGCTGGATCATCACAACCTGGGGCTGTGAGATTACCCAAGACGAGACGTCCGAGGTTGTCAAAGTCCGGAGTCCCAGTATTGTGAGAGCTCGAGCTTCCAGTCCCGCTGTCGTCACCAGCATTGCATTCTGTATCCAACGTCTGGTCACGGCCTGTGTTGGTCTGTGTGAACTGCTGCATGGGCAAACATTTTCCTGGCGACGGTTTATCGGGACTGGAACGCGCAACGCTGTCCCTACTCTCACTCGTCTCCGCTTCTCTCAATTTGAGTATGGCGGCGGCAGCGGCTGCCCGTTGACCGGCGCGCCGTCCTAGAGCTGTGTTCACCAACTGCTTCTCTGCTGCCGAAGGGACACTAGCATGGTCCTGTGTCTTCGGAGCAGACTTTTTACCGCCTCGAGTCGACGTCCTCCCTACCGGTGTACGAATACTTAAAGATGATCTCCGAGCCTTGCGTTCCATCAGCATGTTATAAACAGACTCGGGCGCGTTACTGGTTCCCTCCCTCTGCTTGGATTGACTTTTGACGTTGTCCACGCTTTGCTGAGAGTTGCTTGTTATCTCTGGCTCCAAAAGTCCTTCCTGTTTCCAATAAAGACAGCGTCGAGACCCTGAGCGCTGCTTTTTCGCAGAGCTGCTGCTTTCCTCCTGTTGCGCTCCAGAACGCTTTCTTCTGGGACCTGGGTTTACATCGCTCCCAGTTGATTGTCCAAGCGATACTGGTGTATGCTGATTGGGATTCTCAAAGACGAGATTATCGACGATCTCGTGAACATCATGTGTTTTAGATGGCGACGGCCTGCTCTCGGCGAACCCACAGCTCATCCGACTCTTTCTTGTGCCGTGCATCCCCATTCACTGAGCGAGCTCTTCTTACTATACTTGAAAGATGTCCACTAGTGTCCCTTAGAAGAAACACAAATCACCTGTAAAAAGATGCGACATATGAAAGCTGCTGAAGCATGGACTCTCAAGTATCATCATAGCTGATGAAGATGTACAAAAATGAATATCCCGTCGTCATGACTTGATGTGCATAATTTCACATAATTTCACATGCAAGACTGTGAGAACTACTTGGTCTATCACGGTGAGATCTGTAAATAATACTTTTAAATTGGGTTTATGAATCGATTTCTTGTATGGTGCCAGTATTGCCAAAAATGTCATGCTTGAATAATACTAACCCTCGCGGTGCAGAGGGGTCAAGTTGATCCCCCACTAACTTTTGTTCAAAACATGATAGGGATATGCGGTAAAAGTTATGGTGCCGCAGCTACAGCATTCCATTATTAGTTGGAGCATTTTCTCTGTGTGTTTTGGTTGCCATTCCAGGTTAGGTCAAATAGATCAACATCAGGGTGCAGTCAGTCAATTGTCTTGGGCTCACTCAATTGAAGTTCTAGCATAGGAGAGATTTGGACAATATCCAGACAGATAACTTCTTTTTTTGCAGATTACATAGCACTAATATGATAGACCTGCTCCTTTTCTTTAGCATTGAATTTTATGTTGCCAGAATTATCCTCAGATTGTTGTTACTGGAGTTTAGGTGAGCATGAATTGCATTGGTTATGCAGTGCCCCTCAGCTTTATATTACTCACAATTATTAAAGAAAAAGCATATCCTTGAGAATATCACACAGTTATTAGCTGGTTGGTTATTGGTTTTACGACACATCGACCGTTGAGTCATGTAGCGTCACCAATCTCTCACGCCGATTGGTAGTGGGCGAAGAGTAGCGACAGGTGAGACTCGAAACCCACAACATTTCGATCGTGAGACGAGCAACTTACTCCTAGGCTACTCATCCCCGACACAATTATTAGCATTTCCAGACATATTTGATCTGTCTCAACTACTCTATCCTGGATAATTGATTTGAGTGCCTTGCAGACTAGGGATTAAATACTTATGGGCCTATAGTTTTCCACTTTGCCTGTTTCTCCCTTCTTGAAAAAGGGAACTACATTTTCCCTTTGCAATCTGTTGGAATTTCATTTGGTGAAGCTGACCTAAAAAAATATTATACTAAGTGGAAATGCATTCCTTTTCAGCTTCCTGCAATACTACAGTATAAATTTCATGAGGTCCTGCTGCCTTGTTTTGCTTGATTTTCCTGATGATTAAAGACACAAAGACATAAAAGATTAGTGCAACTATGAGCCACAAGGTTCTTGGTTGCACTCTGTACACTGTACCAGTTGCCCACCAAATCTGTCAATCAGCCCTCCCTGTAATACTGAAAAACAATCCCTCTATTCTTATAATGATTGTCAATGCTGTTTTTAAAGATGTTCAATGTGCTGCTACTGACAATGTTTTCTGGCAGCTGGTTCCAGTGTTCCACTACCCTGTTGGTGAAGAAAGTTTGCCTTAACCTTGTTCTGCTGTGGTTAACTTTAATTTTGAATTTATGACCTCTAATTGCATCATTTTGGTTAAATTCAAACATTTCCCCAAGGTATCCCCTCTCCAGACCATTGACAAATTTCAAGACCTCTATGAGATCTCCTCTCAGCCTTCTATATCTAAGTGAAAACATATTCAATTTCTTCAATCTTTCCTCATATGCCAGGTTGCCTCTTTTGTACTCTCTCTAAAAGCCAACAATCTTTTTCATAGCTAGGAGACCAAGCTTGGATGCAGTATTCCAAATGTGGCCTGACATATGCACAGTAAAGCTTCCTGATCACTTCCTCACTTCTGTATGATACATTCCTGTTTATTGCCCGAGCATGCTCAGTGCCTTCTTCCTGACTTCCTTGGTGAAGCCAGGAAACATCACTCTCAATGAAATGAACATCATTTATCCATTCGCATGTTGCATGACAATTGATATTATTGCAGCTTAGTTAGTTATTAGGGCTTAGGGCACATCAACTACAGTTGCTATACAGCACCCATTCATTGCAGTTTAATGACACCAAGTTTTACACATATTTTACCCACATGCAACACACAGAGGTTTGCTGTGGTTAGGCTGGCTTCCAGTTGAGTTAGAAACAGTACTTTTAATTGTGATTTCTCACAAGTAAGTTTTTCTTCAAAAACTGTTCAGGCTAGCTTAGGAGGCTAGGTTCTTTAAATCATAAGCTTGTGGACAAAAAAAAATGTTAAGAAATTTTCAATTAAATTGTTTTGTTGCCAGGAAGGCTAGGATAGGCATGTTATATAGCCTTTGTTCTACCTGTGTTCCATAACCATGGGCTAGGCTAAGAAAGGTCATGTTGGGGACATCAGAACCTATAAAGTAAAAAACCGATGACACTTCAGAACCTCAGAACCAATGATACTCGAAAAGCATGATGCTTCAGACCCTTTAAATCGTCGTCTTGCGGGAATTTTCAATAACTATAATTGGTACCTACTCAAAACCTATGTCACAAACCACATAATGCTTGGAATATATCGTTTTTCAGGACATATAATATAAAAATCCTGCAACGTTTCAAAGCTTCTGACGCAGCGTTCTGCGGGAGCTTTCAAAACGGGCCCCCACGAAGTTTATTTGGTAGCGGGTTTGAAGGCTTTCCTTCACCTTTGGATTACATGCAATTTTACCAATTTTCTCTACGCTACCTTGCACGTTTTATGTTAATATAGAGTACTTTGACGTATACCAATTGAAATACCAATTCTTCGGCTTCAGCAAAATGGATCCTAAATGATCCAGTAGCAATCTTCCTGCCCAACAATGTGCCGTTCCCAGCAGACTGACGATTAAGCGCCTCTAAAATAAAGGGATTCTTCCCGATATTGGTAGGCTCTCTCTACCGTCCAATTTACCCCAACTTGCTACCCTCGTTCGAGAGCGAAAGAAAGGGCATTAGGGGGCGGGGGCTAAGTGCGACATAGTTTCTTCCCCTCATTGGCAGGAGAGTATCTGAAATATAACCGAAGAAGACCGCCTGAAATGATCTAACCACACCCGTAGACCGCAACAGGAGGCCCACTATCGTTACGAGAGGTCCCATAGCCGTCACGGGAAACCCATAGCTGCCACAGAAGGCAGGGGCGGATTTTTGAAGTGCCATCCGGGAGAGGGGTCACGTGTCTGGAGCGGCGCCACCGAGAAAGTATCTTGAGGATGCTTTGAGACTTCGCGGATGGACGCATTTTCATGGTTGAAGGGACGCTACCTTCAACGGGGGGGGGCATTTCCTCCAAGACAAGTGGCAGGCAGTGTGGGGTGCGACGTATTCGAAGAAGCTAAGAGCCATCAAGCAACGTCTGTGTCCATGGAGCTCGTCCTGCCGTAAATTTAGACATGAAGAGGTGGCACTTTGCCGGCTCCGCATAGGGCACACTTATGCCACACACAGATATTTGTTATACGGTGACGACAAACCACAGTACTCCAGATGTCAGGAACAACTAATAGTTCGCCATATTCTCATCTCATGCCCCAGTTATGCTGCCGAACGTAGACGCTACTTTGGGTCTGCCCTGGTGACTTGCCTTAGAGATATTCTGTTAGACAATCCTCCCACTGTCAAATCGGGACAATTGGTCAAATTTGTATATGATGTGTCGTTCCCAGTAATATATAACCCTCGGTGATACACACCGCATGGAACTTTGTTCCACAACAGGATCAGAAGACGGCTGCCCACGATGTGAAGTTTGATGCCTTGAGATTGCTGCATCTCGTTAACTCCAAGAGTTATTGGCGCAATAATATGACTACAGCAGTCGGCGCGCCCTAAAGCCCCAATAGCTAACTAACCAACGGGATGGGCATACCCGATCTACCCTCCCTGGGTCCGCCACCGTCAGGAGGCCCCATATAACGGGAGCAAGAGGCTCTTTACTGTGCTGGAGGCCACCATCGGATAGAGGGCCCTGAGATAGCCAACGTAATATATTTGTGTATTTGTGTGGATGTATACATATATATATATATATATATATATATATATATATATATATATATATATATATATATATATATATATATATATGCATATATATATAATATATATATATATAATATATATATATATATATATATACACCATATATATATATATAAATATATGGTGAATAGTGCAGGATATAAAAGCAATTTGCACCAGTGTGCCGCAAAAGGCATTGCAAATGCGTGGCCCTTTACAACTTGTGTACTTCTTTGTTTAAAAAAACTGCTTCCCGGTCCATAAGTACGGAACTATATGGATTAGGGTGAACCATAAGCCTGCACATGAATGGATGTACACGTTTGATTTGTGGGTGCATATGCAGTCTGCATATATTGGTGGAGAATTGTGGAAATAAGTGGTGTGGCAGGGACTGTCTGTCCATGCCCGCTGCTGGGATCTTCTTCGCTGTCTGTATGCAGGAAGCTTGCAGCATCTGTTCTTGAAAATACAAGTCACAAATTGGAAAACTGCATAGTAAAGGTCCTTTACTTCTTGTTCAAGATCCAGGGACATCCATCAGAGCGGCGACACATGCGAGTAGGACCTGGATTGCTCGCAGCATTGGCCGAGTTCATGCACTTGGCTTGCGAATATCGGGTAATTGGAGTAAACGCTCCTTGAATTCAATTATATGCTGTCGGTGATTTCTAAGCTGAGTCGTTGCAGCTTCACGGACAGGTAATTTCAGTGTTTAGACGCCCCAGTGGCGGAACGAGCTTTTATAGGAGCAGGGGCTGATTATTATGCTTTGACCGTGGTGCTCCCTTGTGTGGAATAGGTACGCTGACGCTGAAAACCGATGACGTACCTATAATTTGTGTCGGACAACTAGGAGTTTCTTAACACGCGCACGTCCTGGGGCAGATATCTGCCCCCTGCGGTTTTTCATACGTGACGCAACGCCCTCGAGGTACGTGACCCAACATCCCTCGGAGTTCTAGGTGGCATAACTTCCACAATAATTGGGCAATTGATTTCAAACTTACAACACGTCATGAACTCATCAGGTACCATCATATATATCTCGTTTTTTCTCGTAGCATTGACCTGAGGTCAGGTTGCGGCCATGGCTTCCACATTATAGGGCTATGGTAAAATATACAAATGTTTCCTGGTTGCATATTTGCTCTCGGAATGACCTCACAACGGTTATGACAGAATTTAGAGTAAGAATTAATTAATTTGTAAGAAGTTATGCTCAATGTTATCGCTGACATCTTTGCTCAGTGACCCCACCAAGGTCATCTGAGGTCACCTGATATCACTAGCACATTTATCCGCATTCTATCACACTGCATTGAGCTAGAAAGCTGAAATTACCGTCATTGTGCTTGTATCGCCAAGACGTCGATTGATACATTACATACCCTCCCAAGGCTACTTCATGACCTTGACCTGAGGTCATAGTTTCGGTTGACCTGACCTTAAATCACACCGCCTATTGTCGATAGCACATTTCAAGGACTGTCGAATAGCGTTTGCTGTTTGTTTCTATCTGTTGCAGGTCCTGAGATATGTGTCAATATCTGAGAGTCTCACCCAATCTGGTCGAACTTGACCTATGATGACCCAGTGACCTGAATATTGACCTGAACGAAAAAAAAAATGACTGAAGCATTTTCGATAGAGCTTGTCACCACCTATCCAACGCCGTTTTCAGTTTGTCGCTAGCTAGCATAGTTTTAGAGATCTTAGGGGGGCAGACATCTGCCCCCGGACATGAGAAGTTGGCGCGGACCGCCGGACGAGCTAGTGTTAAGCGGGAATTGATACAAATGTCATGAAACAGAGACCACTTTTAAAACTAACAAAATACATATAACACCCCTGTTCACGGCTACTGTTCCGTGTGCCCCGTGTCTCTGTTGAATGCCCATGTCAGCTGGAAAGAGCAATCTCAGCTGAAATTGGCCTCAAACAACTGAGAAATAAACAGAAGATAATTTATTGGATGATGCTTTTGTTGTAGTAAATATGTACTTACACAGGTGGCATAACGAAGGGGGAAGGGCATTGAGGACAGTTTCCTCTACCCTGAGTGGTTGGGACCCCCAAGAATCGCGCTAAGGTTGATGCAAATTGTGTAGGACTCCCTAAAATTCCCACTGGGGTCACCAAAAATCGCATCGGGCTCCTGAAATTACAGTAGGGGCCAGAGTCGTACGGGGACCTTAAGATGATGTTATGGGCACAAAATCACACCTGGCCCCTAAACATCACAGTTAGGGCACCTGAAAATTGCGCGGGAGCTCCGAAAATAGCACCGTTGGCTTCCAAGCAATTGCACCGGCACCATTAAAATCACATTCAATAGGCTGGGGCGGAGCTACTGTAAATCACGCTGAGTCCACCAGGTCGGGCCGGGTCCCTGAAAATCGCGCCGGGCCCCCAAGGGTCGGACCAGGGCCCATACAAATAAAGCCGGTGGTTTCGAACGTTCGCACCTGAGCTCATGAAAATGAAATGAAAATGAATGAAAATCACGTTCGTGACCTAAAAAGCCGAGTCGGCGTTCTTGACAATCACGCTGTGGGTCTAAAATATCATGCCGGAGCCCCTGAAAATTGCTCTGTGCCTCTCAAAACGTCGGATCAGAGTCCCTAAAAAGCATGCTCATTACAAAGGAATCGACACCATAAAGTCACAAAGGGACCCCATCGAAGCGACTCGAGCACCGGATTATTTAAAACCGGTCCGAAAGGAAAGTTACCCGAAGGACCTTTATACTCTGAGGGGTGCCACCAACTGAAAATAAAACTTGATGAGCAATCGTAGTGGCTTATCGAAGAGGAAAACGTCTCATCCCGTTCCTGAACGGGTGGACTCCGAAGAATCGCTGCATTATTCCTTTAAAAAAAAACTGTTCTGGGGCGCCATAAATTCACATCTGGGGCTCTGAACAAATGCATCGGGTACAGAAAAAAGCTCGCACCGGGCTCGAAAATGTTCACCAGGGCCCGTTAAGATCACGCTGGTGTCCAGCAAGGTAAACGCGCCAAGCCTACTCGAGCCGAGTCACCAAAATATCGCGCTTGAGACCCAAAACTCCCATCGGTAGTCCCAAAAATTATAGTAGGGGCATACAAAATTGCCTCGAGCTCCCAAACTGACGACGATGGCCCGAAATAAGTACAGCATGGTCGCAAAAATCGCATCGTGAGCCAACAAAAATCAAGACGGAGCCCTCCAAAATAACGGAGAATTCCAAAAGTATATGCCCGATCCCAGAAAAATCGCTCCGAAGCCCCGAGGAAACCACCAGATGCCTTCAAAACTCGTGTTCGGCTCCAGAAACGCATCGAAGCTCGACAAATCGGGCGGGGCACAAAAATATGTTCCCAAGGACACGAAATATCAGGGTTGGACTCGGACTTTGAAAACCTCAGCAGTCACCAGTCACGTTGAGCCCAGAAAACTGGCGTCGGATCCCCCCGAAATCACAAACCTGGACACGAAACGTCGGGCTGGGAGCCGTATGTACCGATTTTCATAGTGTATGATGAATTGGCTTGGCCGAAATCTTCTGCAATTGTCTAAATTTGACGGTGCTACTTCACTAAGGGAATGAATATGTTTCGCCATCTTTAGTACCATGTCAGCTTTTTCATACCGCGTGCATGAGAACGAAACAGGCATTTTTTTTTCTCTCAAGAAAATGGGTGGAAAACACCGTCTTATGAAATGGCAATCGACATCCATCCAATGATGATCATTCGTGAAATCCGGTGGAATATTCCACTTTCTGAGCACTGAATAAACACCCTTTTCATGAAAGCACTTCTTGCTTGTTTTCGTGTGCTTATGAGGTCTCCATGACATGTTTCTAACAGCATTTTCGTGAATAAGTATCATGCTGAATAAGTAGCATGCTCATCATTACGAACTGTGGCACATAAGGATCTCATCACGCAATTACAGGTACACAGATCGTCTATAATCTATGATCTGCTACACGATGCCATCTGTTAATACCATGGTATTGCAAATGGTATCGTTATCATAGGTACCCCTATATTATTTGCTCACAAAATTGAATGGAAAACATGCACTTATCACTGCAGTATTGGCTCAAACTTGAGTTTGAAGGACCGAAACATTCTCATTGGCATGTTTCCATGGACAATTTGGACATCCCACCATACACATTTGGACACCTCACACCTAGCGAATAACTATTATTTTAACACTGGGACGATCCATATGAATATAGTGCGAATGCTATGTTAGAATATATTCATACTAAAGGACGTGCAACGTTTGCTTTGATCCCCGCACAAACTCTCCTCCGATACATCTCCGATAGCTGATTTCGAGAGCGAGGGCTTGCGTGCTGCGGTTGTGTGGAGACAGCAACATTGACGTGTCACGAAATGAGGTCCGCGAGGAGAATCGTTAATGACCTTTCTAGCAAGGGCGCTCTCTTGCTTTTCAGTTGACTGAACCTATGATATTGTACGTCTCTCACCACCACCACCATCACATATGATGCCACGGAGAATGGCCGTGGCCACCCCAGGCGCGAGTCGTAAGTGAGTCACGACGATGCATTGCCGCAACAGGCTTTATGTCAATTCAGAATAGAACAGTTCCTCGGAAGTCGCGGACGCCACACAATTATATTCAGAAGCCGTCGAAGAACGTTTACATATATGAAACTCCAAAATAACCTTCGTCCACCTGTATTTCAACGACACAACCAATAAACGGAATATCTTTTAAAAAATACCAGCGTGGTATCATTTAAAATGTTGAATACATTTGACCACTATAACAGCAATGATAACATCAGGCAAAAGCCACGAGACCGGATATCATCTCATAATATTAAATAAAATTACCACCCTGGCAAAATAGACATTATGTATGATGCATTCTGATCCTATGTACTCATAGCAAGCCAGCATTTTAAGCACATCAGCTTCCACACGCGATAATCCACCCACCGTACGGCAAATCAAGCGGTCAACCGGCAGCGGAAAGACCAGGCACATGATTCGTCACTGGAAGCCGAGGATAGCTGCGCCAAGATCTCCGGAGACAGCACCCTCTCTGAACACATTCAAGTCCAGCTGGTACTTCTTGGTCTTGTGAGCCTACGCTACACTGGCGTGCTCTGTATTCAGAAACAAGCTGTTGCATGTGGTGTCGCCACTACTGTACCGGAGGGGAGGGGAGGGCTAAAAGGCAAATACTCTGCAGACGTTTTATGCATCGGCACATTATCGAAATTTTATCGAATTCTTTACATCGTATAGTTGTGGTGTCACTATAACTAATTGGGGAACAATATTCCATTCAAAATGGCCGCAAATACATTTTATCGCGTTCAAATTTCGCATTTCATGTCTAAAATCTATTCAACTAAATTTCCGGACCAACCACTGGTGGATACTGCTGTCATTGCTTCAGCGAACACACAACTCACGAGAAACGATTACAAAACATTTTGTTCTGTAAAATTGTCAAGAATTTAGCAGGACATGGAGGTTACGAAGCTTGGCTCTGTTCAATTACTACAAAAACATCGTCAACGACACAGCAGAGACGGCTGACGTCAAATCCCTGGGGTAGCGTAGTATTTATCGGGCATACTAAACGTACTGGAATCTCACTGATGCGGACCAAACCGTCAGCGCGAAAGAGTGTTCTCAGTTCCCGCCAATTGCACTATGTTGTGGTGGTGTGGCGGCGACTGCAGCTGTTTTTGAACAGGCTATACAAGCCTTGCGTACAATGGGACGCGATTCGCTGACCGATATCTGGTATGCCTAGAATTGTATGCAATCACCAGGAGGTCCACCCACTGGCGTCACTCTGTGGTGGTTATTGGTTTTACGACAGGTCGACCGCTGAGTCACGTAGCGTCGCAAATCTCTCACGCCGATTGGTCGCGGGCGAAGAGTAGCGACAGGTGAGACTCGAACCCACAATCTTTCGATTGTGAGACGGGCAACTTGCCCCTAGACTGTTCGTCCCCGGCGTCAGCAGGTGATTCACAAGCTGGTGTCAGTAGGTGGTTCACGCACTAACGACACCAGGTGATTCGCGCACTGGCGTCAGCAGGTGAATCACAAGCTGGCGTCACCAGTACACACAATGGCGATGTCTTTTTAAGCCACAGCGAGAGGAAGATCTGTTAACGGGGTGTTCTCGCAATCAAGTCATCGCTATCCGGAATGGATGTACACTGCATACTGATTATCACCTCCAGTCGATACAAACGGCCCGCCGCAGCCTCCGTCGCCTCGAGTAATGTACAGCCAGTCACACCGTCCGGCTACAACCCAAAACAACCAGTCGACGCGCCAGGTCGGTGTGTGGACTGCAGTCTGAGCTGAGATCAGCTGCAGCGTCGACGAAAGGCGGCGCCGTCAGGCCAGCCAAACCTCACACCTGTCACCACACCACCTGCAGGGCCACTCCAGGTGGCCGCGTCGGCGCCGTCAGGTGAGCCAGTCAAGCGTCACACCTGTCACCACACCACCTGCAGGGCCACTCCAGGCGGCCGCCAGGTGAGCCGGCCGCCGCAGAGCCGTCGGACGTGGCTGGCCGGCCCCGCGGCCGACCCTCAGCACGGACTGCGACTGGGTGCGAGCTGTGCGAGAGACCCGACCGCCACTCAGTCACTGTTGGGCCGCATGTGGTCCAGCTGCAGCTCGAGCCACGTGCGCTCCTCCATGGCGTCGGCCAGCTCCTGGTTCAGCTCGGTCGTCACCTGGCACAGCATCGCCGTGCGCTCGCGCTGCGCCCGGATCATCAGCTGCAGGGTGTCCCGACTCCACGACCTGCCGCACCGGCACACGGCGGCCTCACTGAGACATGGATGAGGCACACTTGGAGGGTGGCCACCTGAGGTATGTCCTGGCACGGTCACGTGAGGTGTGTTCGCAGTGAATCGCGTGGTGTACCAGGAGACATGAGGGTGCATGGTGATCACATGGTGCACCAGGAGACATGAGGGTGCATGGTGATGGTCACGTGAGGTATGTCCTGGCACGGTCACGTGAGGTGTGTTCGCAGTGAATCACGTGGTGTACCAGGAGACGTGGAGTGCACAGGGGTGGTCACGGGGCGCACAGAGTGGGCTTCTTTTGGGATAATGTTGGTATATAGTGGTCTGTGAACATACAGCTATTACATTAGGTCCGGCTAAGCTGGACACTGCAGGACCAACGCAGTCTATGCGCGCCTAAGCCGAAATAACAAACAAACAATAACTATGGTTAAAAACAGCAGTTAGCACATTCTGTGACGTTAGCTGGGGTCAATGATTTCGACTCAGTGATTTCCATGCTACTTTTACGCACACTTCCGTCCTTACCAATACTAGGCGTGGTGCTCCGTGGCTGTCGCGATTCACACAAAAAGTTGGAGCCAGGCACTCAACACTAAGTGGACACATGTTGCAAAAGCATCCATCCTATCACGAAGCGACTGACGACTTAACCATCTTGGCTCGGTGACGAGTCGTTTGCGATGGATGTCCCACGGGAAATGGACATTGGCAATGATCGAACAATGGAAAACAAAGGAGATTGTCCGGCACGATATCAGCAGCCTGGACCGACTGGATGTGCAAACAACATCCGGTACCACATTCCAATCGATACACGAATAATACACCGCCTGCAACCATAGTTAACTTCCGAGCCCATGTCCCTGAACGCCTGGCACCACCAAGCGTGGAGTTTTCAAATGGGCGTTTTTCTCGGGATTGTGACTGCAATAACACAACCAGTTCAGTACTGGAACATTAGCTTCACATTTTTATCTTAGCGTTGGCCAATTTACTGGCCACACTTCCTTTCGCAAGCATTGTACTCGTTGTTGCTGAATCGCGAGCTGATCTCATTTGGTAACGCATACCTGTATATAGAACAGTGCGACAATATCGTGAACAATGATGCTACAAAACTGTCACGATCGCATAGTCAGATCTAATAAGACTTGTGTCCATCCTTGCCATCGTCGCTCTTTCCCATCATGTAGCTGTTCCTTCCCAGCAATTCATGAGAATCAAAATCTTAATAAGTCGTCGTGAAGATACTTCACAATGCCTCGACGAAGCTTGATGCTTCACGACCAGTCTGTTGGTTTCCAGAATTCAGATATGCACTGATGCTGATGCATCACTTCCCATTATTAAATAAACTGATAACGAACAAACAAAACCTATTGTTAATATATACCTGCATTTTTATCTGATGACCACTTAACTACGTGAAGGAATTTGCATGTCAAGTGCATATGTTTCTGACCGCCTAGTTGGTCGCACCTGTAACGAGTTTCGTAGAGCCAGTACCAATTGAACGATGCACAAACAGTCACACAGACGAGGTTCACAAGCTTTGCGCACCTACTTCTGCCACATTAAAAATGCATTGTTGAGGAACGTCCAAAATTCCATGGAATGTTACACCATGTAAAGCGAGCACAACACATCGTGAGTGACTTCCACACCGGCCGGACAGGAGACAGCCGGCTGGCACTGACTGATTATCTGGGCTCAAGGGCGCGCCGACTGCGAGGTCATTTCGCGCCCACTGGGTTAGTCGGGTGGCAGCTGCACTGACCCCATGCCGATCATATCCTGGATTGACATGTTGGCGAGTCTGGCGGGACTGACGGCGAGCGCGGCGGCCGTGGCACACCGACCGTCGCCAGTGTCCCGACAGGCGTCTGTCGCCGCACCAGGCTCGCCGAGCTCGTAGCGCGCATCGGCCGAACTCTCCTCACTGACCGCTGTCGGCGGGGTGACTCGGGTCAGCTCAGATCAGGGCGGTCACGTCAGGTCGGTCAGGTCAGGTCACGACATACCCGTCAGCGCATCACGCCACGGCGTAGTGGACCATCTTAATATGACGGAGGTGAAGACGGAGGTGCACATGCTACACCAACAATAGACAAGCTTCATATTGGAATACACCATATATTTTCATGTTTCACTAATGATTTTAAATTGTCAGACGCGCTGTGAGACGCCGGTCCCTGACGGGTCGTATAGTTAAACACTGCAACATTCCGCACATCAATCACAGGTCGCATAATCAAACACTGTAAAATTTCGCACATCAATCACAGCTGCAGGTAAGCGTTGGACGGCCGCGCATACAAAGCGGGTCATCGGACACCCGCAAGCTGTCAGACGCCGGTCTCTGACAGGTCTTATAGTCAAACACTGCAGAATTACGCACATCGGTTACAGACACGGAAGCGTTTCACAGTTGCGCACACCAAGTGGATTACTCACGCATCGTCTTCTTTCATCATAGCAAATAAACTCCAGACAAACACCAGACACTGCCAGCTCACAAAAACCAGACGCACGTCGGCTTCCTCGTTCGTATGAACACCCATGAGTTAGGACATCAATCACACTTGTGCGTTGCACACTTGCTTTCACCTCTGCATCAGACTAGAGGTCAAAGAACAGTATTTTCCGGTGGTATAAATATCCGGCCGTATAAATGCGCCCGCGCCGGACCGTCGAGAGTGGCAGACCAGCATCAGACGTCGACCTGCGACCGTCACTACCGGGGAACACCGTCGGGCGACTCCCACATCTCGCTACCTGGCCCTGCCCTAGCCTGGCCCACATCTCGTTACCAGGCCCGGCGAGCGGACGAACCGTCGGCCGACCAACAGAGAGCCGGGCTTTCCACAAGCTGTAGCACTATTTCAAGTGTTTGTGTGAGAAGTGTGGCAGCAATAACGCGATGTCTACGAACATCACCGCAGTGCTTTCAATGACAGAGTGTGACGAGGTGAAGAACAGCAGCGGCCAACGGCACACATCTTCAACGACGCCTCACCAACGAGCCGAAATGCCGCACTTGTCTCACACTCACCTGGCTTCTTGTAGACCTCAAAGGCGCCCTGCCGATGTCGGCTCGCTTCCGGCGCCGGCTCGTGGAATCGACTGAAGTCGGCAAACCCAGCCGTGTCCACCAAGTCCACCGCCGGCTGCGACGGCCGGCCGTGGCCTCTGGTCGCCTGCCAACGTCACCATCACCATCACCATCACCGTCACCGTCACCGTCACCGTCACCGTCACCGTCACCGTCACCGTCACAGTCACAGTCGGCCAACCACCGCGGGCGACGCGTACGCTGACCACGGCTGGAGTCGGAGTCCTGGGTCGCGCTATTGCCCGCCACGGTAATCAACTACTGACAAAGGAATAGGGTATCATAATGTCTTTATATCAGTTGTGGCTGAGATAATCGGACTGGCGCATGCACTAGCATCAGGTCGGAAATTACAGGGCGACTGGTGAATCCTCATCAGCCGGGAGCTGAGCGGCGACACTCACATCAGCCGGGAAACTGAGCGGCGACACTCACATCAGCCAGGGAGCTGAGCGGCGACACTCACATCAGCCGGGGAGCTGAGCGGCGACACTCACATCAGCTGGAGAGCTTCGCGGCGGCACTCACATCAGCCGGCGAACTGAGCGGCGACACTCACATCAGCTGGGGAGCTGCGCGGCGACACTCACATCAGCTGGGGAGCTTCATGGCGACACTCACATCAGCCGGGGAGCTGAGCGGCGACACTCACATCAGCCGGGAGCTGAGCGGCGACACTCACATCAGCCAGGGAGCTGAGCGGCGACACTCACATCAGCCGGGGAGCTGAGCGGCGACACTCACATCAGCCGGGAAACTGAGCGGCGACACTCACATCAGCCAGGGAGCTGAGCGGCGACACTCACATCAGCCGGGGAGCTGAGCGGCGACACTCACATCAGCTGGAGAGCTTCGCGGCGGCACTCACATCAGCCGGCGAACTGAGCGGCGACACTCACATCAGCTGGGGAGCTGCGCGGCGACACTCACATCAGCTGGGGAGCTTCATGGCGACACTCACATCAGCCGGGGAGCTGCGCGGCGACACTCACATCAGCCGGGGAGCTGCGCGGCGACACTCACATCAGCTGGGGAGCTTCATGGCGACACTCACATCAGCCGGGGAGCTGCGCGGCGACACTCACATCAGCCGGGGAGCTGCGCGGCGGCACCAGAGGCGGTGGCTGTTGGGGCGGCTGGTGCGGAGGTACCCGGCTAAGGTCGAGGGAGCTGCTGCGCGCGTGCGAGCTGTGCGTGGGTCGAGGCGGCGGTGGCGGAGGTGGCGGCGGTGGCGGGGCTGGCTGCAGAGCTGGCTGAGGGGCTGGCTGCGGCAGACGGCACGGCAGTGCTGGAGCAGTTTGCCCCAACACTGGCAGACTGCTGGGGCCGCTATCACCAGAGCCGGGAGGAACGGAACAGCCTGCCGGGCAGACTGTGTCACAGCCACTACACAACTCAACCCAACCAGGCGACAAAGGTGACACGGAAACAATGAACACCCGACTAGTCATCGTAAGGTAGTGCTTTTGACATCGGAATTGCACTCATTGTTAAACTTCTGCTGTCATCAGCGTCCAAACGGCTTGATACACTACTGATTGTCGCAGTACAAAATATACTGATCTGTGCCTCAGTACACAGTATACTGATCTATGCCACAGCACACAGCAGTATACTGATCTATGCCGCAGTACACAATATCCTGATCCGTGCCACAGTACACAATATCCTGATCTGTGCCCCAGTATACAGTATCCTGATCTGTGCCGCAGTACACAGTATTGCACTCACTGTTAAACTTCTGCTGTCATCAGCGTCCAAACGGCTTGATACACTACTGATTGTCGCAGTACACAATATACTGATCAAGATGTATACTCCGTGCACTCATCCACGTAGCAGCACATGCTATTTTGATCTGTATCAAGGTGTGTACTGCGTGCGCTCATCCGCGTAGCAGCACACACTATTTTGATCTGTATCAAGGTGTGTACTGCGTGCGCTCATCCGCGTAGCAGCACACGCTATTCTGATCTGTATCAAGGTGTGTACTGCGTGCGCTCATCCGCGTAGCAGCACACACCATTCTGATCTGTATCAAGGTGTGTACTGCGTGCGCTCATCCGCGTAGCAGCACACGCTATTCTGATCTGCATCAAGGCGTGTACTGTGTGCGCTCATCCGCGTAGCAGCACACATAATTCTGATCTGTATCAAGGTGTACTGCGTGCGCTCATCCGCGTAGCAGCACACACCATTCTGATCTGTATCAAGGTGTGTACTGCGTGCGCTCATCCGCGTAGCAGCACACGCTATTCTGATCTGTATCAAGGCGTGTACTGTGTGCGCTCATCCGCGTAGCAGCACACGCTATTCTGATCTGTATCAATGTGTGTACTGTGTGCGCTCATCCGCGTAGCAGCACACACTATCTTGATCCGTATCAAGGTGTGCACCGCGTGCGCTCATCCGCGTAGCAGCACACACCATTCTGATCTGTATCAAGGTGTGTACTGCGTGCGCTCATCCGCGTAGCAGCACACGCTATTCTGATCTGCATCAAGGCGTGTACTGTGTGCGCTCATCCGCGTAGCAGCACACATAATTCTGATCTGTATCAAGGTGTGTACTGCGTGCGCTCATCCGCGTAGCAGCACACACCATTCTGATCTGTATCAAGGTGTGTACTGCGTGCGCTCATCCGCGTAGCAGCACACGCTATTCTGATCTGTATCAAGGCGTGTACTGTGTGCGCTCATCCGCGTAGCAGCACACGCTATTCTGATCTGTATCAATGTGTGTACTGTGTGCGCTCATCCGCGTAGCAGCACACACTATCTTGATCCGTATCAAGGTGTGCACCGCGTGCGCTCATCCGTATAGCAGCACACACCATTTTGATCTGTATCGCAATACGCAATATGCCGCTGCACGTCACGGTACGCACTGTGTTTGAGCTGCCTGGGCGTGTGTTGGGCGGCGACCGCGGCGACTGTGGCGACCGCGGCGGCGGACGCCGGCTGGACGACAGGCGGAGCCGGCTCGGGACTGGCCGACTGGTCGCTGTCGGTGTCGTGCAGCCGGTCCTGCTCCTCGCGGGTCCCCTTCACCGCCACCGGATGCAGGATCTGCGGGTTCTGTCGACACAGCGTCCGGTCACCACTCTGCCCACCTCCAGCCGATGCACCGAGAAAAAGCGGCGAATCGAAATACACTTAATTGATATGGCGTCCGGTCCACCACGGGCACGGTGACGAGATGCAGCGATGGCCATCACCAGTCAGTGGGTTATCAGGGCCTTAGGGCGCATCGACTACATTGGTCATGCAGCGCCCAACCATCACCAGTCGGAGTCCGGTTGATTCAGTGAGCATTTGGCAACGGTGAGGCGCAACTCAATATTCAAAGTACGTTTTCATAATACTTTCGTAATGTTTGTGTAATTCCCTTCACCAGGCAATGAGGTTTTTCAACGTGGTTCCCAATCTTTTGGCTACCACTGCCCGTTTTTTAGTCGTGGCCGGATGGGCACCACCCCACAAATTAAGACGAAAAACACTGAGATCAGAGACATCATAGGGATATTTACAAAGTGTGATTGGCGGCCCATCGCTTCAATTCCCATTGGTGCTTCCTGGTATTATTGTTAAAATAACACAACTGAAATTACGTGCAGGTTTCCAATCTCCGGGTGGCACGTACATATACAGAACACGGGCAAGTAGTACATTTAAGCAATTGTTTCAATTCACTACGCGTAAACAAGTTGTGCAGTACGACAGGTATGCATGGCTCCTTCCTGAGAATTTCGCAATTCTGTACGTGAGTTTTTCTGGTTCGTAATTTCCTCCAGCTCGAACCTCCCATTCGCGGTAACTTAAGCGAAAATACAATTACCGATATTTACTCTTTGTCGTTAGGGCTTAACCATAGGAGGGTTAAGCCTGCAGGAAGGGGATCGAGGTTTGCATCTCTCAGGATAACCCAGGATAGCCGCCGAACGCGTGTTATGACAGAACTCAAATTTGACATACCTTCTGACAACTGAATAGAGGACCTTTCGATGCCACACTTTTTGTTTGGAGACCCAGGCCTACAGAGCCACGTAGTCAGTCACTTACGTCGAAAAGTGTCATTCTTAGCGTACGCTCCCAAGAACTGTTAACTTTGTGACTTAAAAAGTACCTCAGTTTCTTATATCAGTATGCAGGTATCTGTCTAAAGAAAAGTACACAAATATATTGGATAACCATAGCACATATCAAGATGAAAAAGGTGTTTCTATGCTAGGAGACTCCAGCCTAAAACCATAGTGCAAAACCCGGACTATACATGAAAAAGGGCATTATAATGTTATTCCACCAATGTTCACAGTTTGAGGTCGCTATACGATTTCCGCAAGAATGAAAAATATATAAAATGACATTCACCGTCCTTTTTAAGCAGCTAAATGGTATCACATGTCCTCATTAGGTGAGTTCACGTGAGTTCAATGTGCATTTCAATGTTTGCAACCTTGCAAGAATGGTACTAGGTCCAAGTGACCCAGCTAGCCTAAGTTGGTCATCCTCTTGCAAGCAATCGACCTTTAGGCTACAACGCTGAAGTTGATTTCAGAACGCCATCTCCACCCTCTTGCCAAAAATAGAAAAAGGACGTAGATGATCCAAGGTCAATGACCCAGATGACCTGGTGCGATCCAAGTTCAACCTTCTGTAGTGAGCTGTTTTTAAGTTAAGTGCTCGATGTTGAAATATAATTCATCGCTAATTTCTACCTCAGAAATGCACGACTTACAGATCTAGATGGGCGGTCAAGATCCTGAAATACCCCTAAGTTATAAAATGTCCTTTGATTTCCAGAAATACCACCTTGGTGCAAAATATCAGGACAATTGGCACCTTGAAAGGCACATGGACATGGTCCCTGTGCCCCCGTAGATCCGCACATCTAAAGGATTGTGCCCACCCCAATACAGGGGACGAGAAGCCTAGGGGTAAGTTGCTCGTCTCACAATCGAAAGGTTGTGAGCTAGAGCCTCACCTCTCGCTACTCTTCGCCCGCGACCAATCGGCGTGAGAGATTGGCGACGCTACATGACTCAACGGTCGATGTGTCGTAAAACCAATGACCAACCAACCAACCACCCCAATACAGGATCGTGCAACCAAATGCATTCTGATCAGTGTTAAATTATCTAATTGAACTTACACAGATGCGAGAGGCTTAGGGAGGCTGTGTCAGGAATGGTCGTACCACATTCTGCACTTCCATGACCTAGCTGACATATTTCAGCTCAAAACCACATCTATACTGCAGTGAATGCAAATACCCCATGCTTTTGCACTCCGGGGGATATTCATATATGCATAGACATTTGTGTGTATGTGGGGAGGGGGCTGGATCCTCAGCATCCCCACTCTTAATCCAAATGCACATGGGAGCACACCAGATGAAACTAAGTTCGACACGGCTTGGTTCAGTTAAAGGGATTCACCCGCGTTCACATTGCGAAAACGTCCCAATTTAACCTCACAAATATGCCAAATGAAAGATTAGCGCACCCACAAACGCCGGGCCACCACGACCACGATGCCACGACGCGTCCCAGTAAGGCAGTGCGGCGAAACCGACCGCCAGTCAATCACTGAGATACGCAGGCAAGACATGATGTTAAATAACTGGGAAGCCGGAAATCTGAAATATGCAAGGAAATACTACGTCCTATGATTAGCGTAATTGCAACTCCCAACATATTCAGAGGAATCTGGAAGAAAACATACGTGGAACTTCCATCAGCAGGTAATAACGTCATTTGGTGAAATTCAATCATCAAGACTGAAAGAAACGTCAGAGCGGATACCTGCACAACACAGAGAACGAAAAATATATTTTCACTTCCAGATAAGCTAGGTGGTCCTTTACATATATATAATATTCCCATCGTACTTGGGACCACTCTGATACTAGTGCTATCTATTGACGAGACTGCATATTTCCCCTGCATTCCAGGAAGCGGAAAATTGGTTCCGCGCGCGCACGCATGCATGCACACACACACACACATAATCGTCTCGAACTGTTGTGAAGCGTAAAATCCACATTTTGTTACATGTTATGCCTGGGCATATTGCAACGCTAGTAGCAATTTGTAAAAATTGCACTCTGACGGAGGAAACCAAAACATTGACAAACATATACAAATGCTCTAACGTAAATGCTAACATTTGTCTTAATGTCATCAAGCACTTCAATGTAGCACTCACAACATCGCAAGGAAGTATGATCCAGCGAATATGATCAACACTAAACCATATTCGACACCATAATCACAAGAGGAAGGTCATGTCACATGTTGGGCTACACTGGCGCACAGCCTGCATTCTCATCGCATTTGTCGGCGTCGACCACCTTTGCACTCATTCAGCACCGCCTTACCTCTTCCACGGCCGACTTGTGAAAGTCGAAGTTGGCTGGCTTTATTCCGGGCGACGAAATGTTGCTCATGGGCGACTCGACGAACTTTGTCCACTGAAACACAAATAGGCAGCCGTCATTGCATTTTAGTCAGCGATCAGTACGAGGCTTCAATTCAAGAACTTAACAAAGTATCTGAAATGCAAGACTGAACCAAATCATCATTGATATACGGCGAGCTTTCATACTAGACTGAGATTACATCGAATGAACACTGTGACGGTGCTCGGACTGAACACTGTGATGGTGTTCAGACTGAACACTGTGATGGTGTTCAGACTGAACACTGACGGTGTTCAGACTGAACACTGACGGTGTTCAGACTGAACACTGTGATGGTGCTCAGACTGAACACTGTCACCGTGTTCAGACTGAACACTGTGACGGTGCTCAGACTGAACACTGTGACGGTGTTCAGACTGAACACTGTGACGGTGTTCAGACTGAACACTGTGACGGTATCCCGACTGAACACTGTGACGGTGTTCAGACTGAACACTGTGACGGTGTTCAGACTGAACACTGTGACGGTATCCCGACTGAACACAGTGACGGTGTTCAGACTGAACAATGTGACGGTGTTCAGACTGAACAATGTGATGGTGTTCAGACTGAACACTGTGACACACACATGGTGCACGTGTCAGACACCTGGTCAGGACGATCCGGCTAGTTGGCGGTTGCTAGGGCAAACTGAACCAGTTACGATGCAACTGCAACACCACCTGGCTTTAACCGTTTTAAGCCGTGGCTAAAACAACAATGAGCATAATCTAGCTTCGCAGTTCGTTGGCGTCTGTTACTTTGCCATGACTTAACAGAATGAATTATGGCAGATTAAAAACTGAACGATTCCCATCAAGACTCATCAAGAAGCACGATATCGATACTTCTTTGGAAGGAATGTCGATTCAGTGTTCATAAAATGGTACACTCCACCACATTTCACGAAAAATGTATCACTACTGACAGGGACCGCACAGTGCGCATGACCTGACACCCGACTGACGGGAGTGGCACACAAGTAACAGGAGCAGCACACAACAGACTACTGTCGACACGACTAACAAGGATGAAACACAACTGACAGACACAAACTGGCAGGGTCGACACCTAACTGAAACTGGTGAAGTAAACTGGCAAACTGGCAAACTGGCAAATGAAACACGACAAGCTGGCAGGGTCGACACCTATCTGGCGGCCGTCTGGCGGCGGCGGCTGGCGGTGACGACGGCCTACCTCCTTCCCCTTGGGTGAAGTGAGCGACGCGGCCGAGTTGGCGGTGGACGACACGGTCGGGTCTGCCGGCCGCTGCACTGGCGTTCCGTTCACCTGAGCACCAGCGACCATCAATCGGACGGCACACGGCGCTGCCGCGGCTGGCGGCAGCACGCTGCCACACGCAGTGAGTGTACACATCAGATCCAGGCCGACTTGGACAAGCGTGTGGGCGAAGATCCAGTGCTACCCATTTCAACAGAGTCCGCGCGCTCATCTCCGAGCATCTCGACGTGGCTTGGGACCCCACTTAAGCGGATAGTTTTTTTTCCGTCTCGCTTCGGTGGTGGTGGTTATTGGTTTTACGACACGTCAACCAACCAGTCATGTAGCGTCACCAATCTTTCACGCCGATTGGTTGCGGACGAATAGTAGCGACAGGTGAGACTCGAACCCACGATCTTTCGATTGTGAGACGGGCAACTTACCCCTAGACTACTCGTCCACTTCGGCTCGCTTCAAGATAGGTGTGTGAGAAAGTCAAGTAATAGAGGGGTCTGCAAGATACAATGTGGCCGGTGCCGACATTCTGTTCAGATAGTCAGACGGTACCACATACAGAACCTCCTGGTGCATTCCACGACAGACCTACCAAATATTTTCAAATTTTACACACTAAATTTGTGCTTTGACAAAACTGGTGCACAGTTTTTCAGAAGTCTTATGCTCTGAACACTCCTAAACAAATTTTGGCCTGATCAGATTAACGGTTCCGGGGTTATAGCCTCCGGAAATATTTTGAGGTCATACAACAAGGGACATATTTGGCGATATCTCATCGATAATGAAGAGGACGTATGGCATAATATGCATCCTTGGTAAGATTCAATGATCAAATAATTAAAGAAAACATCCGTGATAAAATATCGACCCCGGCCCCGGTGATGTATCTCCCGGTCCCGGTAGTATACCCCCGGCGCAGGTGATGCATATCTCGGTATCGGTGGTATATGATGACGAAGCATCCCCCGCCCCCCGGTGATGCATCTCCCGGCTACGGTGATGTATCTCCCGGTCTCGGTAGTATATCCCGGCCCCGGTGATGAATCTCTCGGCCATGGTGGTGTATGGTGCGCTCATTCGAGCCGCCCGGCGGACAACGGAAATTGGAGACGCCAGGTTAAGTCAATGCTTCCTTATCGTAATCATATATGTATGTATGTATGTGTACATGTATGTTGAATAATATCTGGACAAACTATACAATAAGTAGCACATAGAGAGAAACTATATTTCCACCACAAAGCACATCATCAACGTTTCGGCCACAGGCCTTCTTCAGGATGACGTAACTGTAGAATGACGTAACAGGATGACGTAACTGTGCTTTGTGGTGGAAACATAGTTTCTCTCTACGTGCCACTTATTGTATAATATGCATGTGTGTGTGTGTGTGTGTGTGTGTGTGTGTGTGTGTGTGTGTGTGTGTGTGTGTGTGTGTGTGTGTGTGTGTGTGTGTGTGTGTGTGTGTGTGCGTGCGTGCGTGCGTGCGTGCGTGCGTGCGTGCGTGCGTGCGTGCGTGCGTGCGTGCGTGCGTGCGTGCGTGCGTGCGTGCGTGCGTGCGTGTGTGTGTGTGTGTGTGTCCATCCTTGCTGGCGCTCAACTGCAACATTCCTCGGATTACAGCCCGATTAGGATTAGGATTTGGAATGTTGCCAGGTGTTTCGATGACCTGCGAAAACCGGATTGATGTCGTAAATCGGATTGGAGGTGACAATGGGAGAAGCCCAGTCATTGACACCCTCTTCCACAACGCCGCGGTCTGCTTACCTTAGGCACAAGCGACGGGGGCAGATGGTCGGGCACATCAATCCGGTTTCTCCGGAGCACCACCAGGTGCATGGCCGTGATGAACTCCTCCAGACATAGACAGCCGTCCCGAGTAACGTCAGCCAGGTTCCTAACGAACAAACGTGACCGCCCGCCATCGGTAAAAGTGCGGATCGAGCCGGCATTGGGAGCACTTTCACCGCAGATTACCGAAATATACAAAACACACCGAGAAAGAATTTAGTCAAGCGTCCAGGCTCAGCCAGTACTAGTCCTCTGCATATGGCGAAGCATGTCCACATTCCACTGCAAGGATTCATCTCCACTGCGTTCTCCATGGCGATAGGTTTAATACCGTTCTCACGTATAAATCAGGTGGAGAGATATAACTGTATACCACAAGCTTAATTGGAGTAAGACACATAATCGTGATTTGGTTCCGGGTTCGAACCATCCATTTAATAGCAAATGTGATAAAATTCACGAACTTACAATTGCGTCCATATATTCCAAATACATTTAAAAAAAAATTAACTGGTCATTGACCCGCGCGTAATGATCCATGAGGTAGCCATGGTAATGACAGCAGGGTTAACGAATTTGCATAGCAACTGAGACTGTCGTCAGACCCCTAACAAAGTCTACGGGCCCTCACGAGCGAATACGGGCCCTTACCAGCGCCCACAGGCCCTTACTTGAGGAGAGTGGATGCTGTGGTAATGCTGCGTGCTGGCTTTTATCGTTTGTGACTCCCATTATTTTCACCCCTGTTGCAGACTTGTTTCTTTCAAGTTGTTCTCCCCATATTATTTAGGCGAATGAGTGTAGCTACGTGCTGTTGCTATAGGCTTAGGAATATTAACGGTCGGGGCATGCTAGGTACTTAAGTGGCAATATATGAAGCATATGCAACACCCATATATGCAATGCAACGAAAATATTTTTCACTCTCTGTCCGAAAAAATGACAAAGCTGATTGGCGGATTCAAACAAATTCATCCTGGAACTTTCACGGTATTCAGAATACTCGAAGCGCACATCGGACAATAACCTGCATGCAAGAGCATGCCTTCTCCAGCCCCACGAATACAAAATAATCTGAAAGTGGCAGAACGTACCAGATTTTACTCAGGGCGACCACGGGCAGTTTGCTCTTCTCGAAGAACGCCTTAGCGATTTGTCCGGGCACAAGGCCAGCCAGCTCGGGTTGCAGGGCCAGGAACTGTTGCACGTAATAGTGTCGCTGTTCGGCGCTGACCGTCCACACGTCCACCTCGTCCTCCGACGAGTGCCGATCGGACGACTCGCCCTCAGTGGCCAGTAGCTGTCGCCGCTCCTCCAACACTGCCACAGGACGAGCACGGTCAAACCCTCCAACACTGCCACAGGACGAACACGGTCAAACCCTCCAACACTGCCACAGGACGAACACGGTCAGACCCTCCTACACTGCCACAGGACGAGCACGGTCAAACCCTCCAACACTGCCACAGGACGAACAAGGTCAGACCCTCCAACACTGGCACAGGACGAACACGGTCAGACCCTCCAACACTGTCACAGGACGAACAAGGTCAGACCCTCCTACACTGCCACAGGACGAGCACGGTCAAACCCTCCAACACTGCCACAGGACGAACACGGTCAGACCCTCCAACACTGCCACAGGACGAACACGGTCAGACCCTCTAACACTGCCACAGGACGAACACGGTCAAACCCTCCAACACTGCCACAGGACGAACATGGTCAGACCCTCTAACACTGCCACAGGACGAACACGGTCAAACCCTCCAACACTGCCACAGGACGAACACGGTCAGACCCTCCAACACTGCCACAGGACGAACACGGTCAGACCCTCCAACACTGCCACAGGACGAACACGGTCAGACCCTTCAACACTTACCTACCGATGCACCAGTGAGATGGGGGGGGGGGGCATCTGCTTGTGCTGCAGCAAGGACAATGATAGAACGGCCTTGCGCCGCCGTCGACCCGCGAACTCGGCAAAACGCACACAGCAGGTCGGCACAATCTCACGGGAAAGCAGTGTGCCCGCACCATGCAAGACTTACCGTTTCCAAACTGGTATCACTTTACCCCCCATTACGATACCCACAAGCTGATCAGTTCATGCCGCACATTTCCGCAGTACAGACAAGCATGGTAAAAATACACAAAACTATAGCGAATTCAAATTACATGACATAAAACCAAACGTATACTACTTACAGAATAATGTGTTGTAAGTAATCAAGAAGTCGAAAAAGCGGGCGAAATCGAAGCTGCCTAAGAAACAAGACAAGAAGAAAGAAGAGAAGCAAGGAGACAATATTGATTATTTGAGATTATAAGAGTGAGCCGACTACAGCCAAGAATATAGCAAGCAACGATAGCTCCAGGCCCTCTCGAAGAGCACTCATTCGATTCGAGAAGGAAATCCACCCACACCGAATCCCCAACTTCTTTCCGTCTTTACTCTAACTAACATTTATTCTCGGGATGAAACTTCACGGTGACGAGCCCACTGCTCTGGGCCAGCGCGGCAGGGGCTGGGACCAGGGGTGGAAGCTCGGACCAGGGTGCGACGAATCTGGTTTTTCAGTAAGGAGGGACACCTTGCCCGTGGAGCTGGCCTGACCGAAACACTATAACACGCACACTGGCGCCTAACGCCTCACTTTGCACAGGGCACCTACATAGTAGTTGGGCGCTGCATGACCATTGCAGTCGATGCGCCCCTAAGCCCCAATAAACAAACAAACAAACAAACAGTAGGCACCTACACCAAACCACGACACACCATCATACGATAGTTTTAAATCATTCCCGCACAAACACTACGCCGCATTCTGAACACACCACACTTCACCATCGCACGGCACACCACCCACATCACCGTACACATACAGAACAGCGTCGCCACCAACACGTTCAACAATCACCACCGTTCGTTCACGCTGCACAGCACGCTCAATACCAGCCGGTGCTACATGTTCGCCCTAGAGCTGGACAAGACCCCACCCGCCAGCATAGCAGCACTGATCGATGCCTCATCCCTCCACGAGACCGACCACGAGACTACAACCGCATTAGACTACATCAGACAGGAGGCAAGACCTACATACAACAGCTCCCACCACGTCGTTAAGTGGTGGGAGCTCCCTGAACGCTGCCACAGCTACATGCGCTGAGTTACCTTAGAGTTGTTTACATTGCGCACTCGCTTTAAAGGCGGTGGAAATGGCCTCTATGGTCCCGCACTCCTCTAAACTCACTCTCCCCTGCCATTATTTATAATACTTATGAGCAAAAGTGGCATATATCAGCGCTGAGACACTTGACGAGTAGCTCGATATAAGGATACGGAAATTATATTGCGAGCCATGACAAAAAAATGCTAGTTGTCAATTTGCACCCAGTCGGAAGAATTTCAGAATGCTGATGACAAGTGAAGTTAATTTGAGCGGGGATGTAGTAATAGTTCCATGGAACAATATTTCAGTTCAAATCCTGGTTAGCATTGACAATGCATACTTTCGCATTGCCACAAATATCGCGGTACCTAACCAAGGATAGTGAGGGAATATTTGCGTAATTACAGGATGCACCGTGACGTGATGTAGGTGTTTGGTTTTGATTTCTTAATCCAGGTGGGACAACATTTTCAGGCTTTGAAGTCCCCGTTGTTACAGGCTGTTACTAAAGCTTCAAAACTGAACTCTGTGTTCGTGTTTTGTCTCACGAGTGCGTGCCTGACCCTGCATATAATGTCTTCCCGTGAAAGTGTGTCTTGACGTTTCGAGGCAGATTCACACCGACAAATTGCTGGCGTTTTTGGAACGGAACTTAAGCGGAACATCGTGAAAAGATAAAATAAAGGGAATGCTTTCGTTTTTCTTATATTTGCTTTACGTCTCCTCTTATGGACTATCTATTGTTATTAGCCATTGGATTTAACTCAGAACCGATCATTGCTTTGATATAACCAGAACCACATATTGTTTGCATCTAACCCAAAATTGGCATTAGATACAACAATTATGATTGCCACTTGAGTAAATTTTGAATACGACACTGGTCACATCCACACCCAGTTTTGAGCGAACGTTGCGGGTGGCACCAATATCCCATGCCAGCAACACGTACAAGTGTTTAGTGCTTCGAGATTCCAAAGCATTATTGATAAAGGAACAACAAGAAATATATTTAAATATAATTTGTTGCCAAGGCTTGTGATTTTCAGAGTAATCGTAGCCTTAATAAGTCGTCCCATTGGAACTATTGCCATTATTTTACAATTACCCTTCGACTAGAAAATTGTTGGAAACTTCACCCAATTCTCAGCAATAACATATTTGCACTAATTTGAATAGTGCAACACAACAAATCATAACAGAACGAGTGCATCTTCCAAGCTCAATTGGAGCTATCACTATCTCCACATCTATCTTTCTCTCTCTCTCTCTTTATCTCTTGCTCTCGCTCTCTTTCTAGCTCTCGCCCCCTCTCTCGCTCCCTGTCTCTGTTCAGTTCTCCTGATACTGCCACACAAGAGAGATCTTCCGACACATACAAAGTTGCCAGCTCTTCTGAGACTATGCTGGGAGATGGGGTAGAGGTATGAGCCGCCCGTTCTCCAAGGCAGACGAAAGTTGCAATGGGCCATGACATCACTCTCCCAGTTGCACGACATTGAGCCAAGAGTGGAGCTACCTACACGCTTGCTTGAGTCTGGGCCACCATCTTTGTCTTGGTCCCATCAACTTATTGCAATTCTAGCATGTTACCCCTCCAGCAAAATTGGTAACACCCATCGCTTGCGTGCATTCGGCCCCATCAACATTTTTCTACCTTCTCCACCCATCATACACTGAGCACTAGTGATAAATTATTCGCGAAATAGGGTGGAATTTACCACTTTCTGAACACTCAATCGACATCCTTCTTCAAGAGGTATCGGCATCCTGCTCCTGGATATTAACTATTCATGTCTCCTTTCTAACAGTATCTCGCTGATGAAATATAGCTCTTCCTAAATTATCAACCTCAAAACAAATGATAAAGGTCCAGTCATAATTACCTACACCATCAACTCTAATTTTAGTCTGAAAGACATCAAAAGCATTTTAATTTACACTACTTATGTGTCAAATTTCGACATCCTGCTATGCTCGTTTCGACATCTCGCACCTAACGAAAAACCAATATTTTAACCCTGCTGAGCACCCACACGTGGTCTGCCACTGGACGTGGTTGGTTCGCGCTGGCTTCGGCGAGTCGCTGGCCGGCGACGACGGGACGGGCGAGTCGACGGACGGCTGCAGCTCGTCGGTGTCGACAGCCGCGTTTCCGTTCATCGCACCGAGGCTCTGCAAAAAGGCATACTTTCAGTAGCACTCGTATCGGCCTGCACTGTCAAACTTGGCGGCAGATGCTGAAATAGTCTGACAATGGTAGTACCGATAGTCGGACTCGTTCGGCACACGACGTATACTGATGATGAAGTGGGGTTTAGGGCCACGTCGACTGCCAGTGTCATTTTGCACCCATAACTGTGTTTACAGGCAATTTACTATGCTTCTACAGTAGGCAGTAAGACAAAATATTCAGGGATGGCGATATATAACACCAAACTTTGCTTGTCGAAAGAAGGTAAAAATGTCCCCAGACGACACAACCTCAGAGTCATCCTTTAGCAGCATATGTAAAAGTGTAGCTGTCTACATGTCCTAAAACACCCAGAATTTGACCAATTATTATGAATTTGCTATCTGTGTGCCACCAAACTAGCAGGAGCATTGTACATACCATACAACCAGCACTGACTCCAGAGGTCCTTTCAAATACATTCCTAGAATACAACAGAGCATAGCAAAAGAATGTGTAGTATACTACTATAGATTATTTTGCTAACTTGCATGTTAAATTATTACTATATGCCTTGCATGAGATCCATAATTTTAGCATTTCATAGCATATCCAAGTTGGTTTAAAATTGTAGTTGTAAATATAATACAAACATACCACACTACAAGACTTCATTCATTCAGTTACAGTGAACATAAGAATGCACACTAGACATACCTTGTACTGAATTTCAGCATCTGTATCGGTGTCATTAAGATTGATTAGGTCTGGTGATTTGATGACACTCGTCCCTTTCTCCATCTGCAAATCACACAACTATTAGACATCATTATACTTCATTGCAGACTTTATTAGAGAAAAATAAACTACATTAGACTGCATTGTGCCTATGGTAATGCAGAGCAACTGAAAATGGAAAAACTGGGTGAAGATATACAGAGCGTAAGAGCCATGTAGATAGGATATGAAAAAGCAAGGAAATAATAATCATGGCTCCAACCTCTGAATGAGGTCAGATCAAGATGCCATAGTTCACACATAAACCATGCAAAATATACCTCAATGAAAAAGGGAGTCTCCAAATTTCATTATCTTCATGCTCAGTATGTATATCAGCATATAATGGAATTTACAGAACTAGTTTTCTTTGTCCATAAAGGGACAAAGTTACAAGTGATCAATAATTGGCTTTATAGTGCAATTTCCTCTACCATCTAGTCGCCTTTGATCCTTCCAAGTCATTTCTTGCTCAAACTAAACATTTCAGGTATGTACTAAAAAAGTACTTTAAAGAACATTTAGTATTAATATCAATTTTATATTATTATCAATTTTATATCAATCAATTTTCTCAGCACTTTCACTGACAAAAATTGTTTCTTGGTGGTGAGAGTAAAATGATTTGAGATGGATTGTTTCATAATAATTTTCCTTAAACCATTATATATTCCAAAACTCATGTCCCAATAGACTGCAAACAAAAAACAAGCTGGTGCATGAATGTCCTGCTTGTGAGGTGTGCTGTGAGTGTTCATTAGTTATGCAGTTTGTGTATGTCAGGAATATCAGGTATATATTTATAAACTTTGTGTTGATATTGTTTAAGCATACTTTTGTTGTTATTCTCTTTTCAGTTGCTCATGAAGTTGGTCTATAAAAGCATCCTTTGCTAATTTAACCATAGTGCCAACTTGTCATCTGGCAGTCATTTGTTGTGTCTCTAGGACATAGCACCATTGTGGGTCATATTGCCAATACTTGTTTCAATGTTTGTCAAATGTGGCTAGGTAGGTGCCTGGGCACCTACCCACCTAGGCATCTACCTTCCTAGGTATGGGAAGAGGGGGTGTATGTGAACATGTTCTGTTTCCCAAACACCTAACTTTGGATGTCTCCCACATCATGTTCAGCACATAGATAACAAAAAAGATGGTGGTATTCATAAATGATGGACCTGTCTACACAAAACATGAAGGCCTGGTTGCATAGCTATGCCATTTTTGTGTATGTGGTTAGTGAAGTTCACACACAGGTGCTGTTTTAAGCATGCAAGAGATTATGGCTTAATACACACCCTGGAGGGGGCAAAATCTGCCCACCCCTCCGGTTTTGTTAGGTTGCCAAGGTCAAGTCAGGCAAAGTTCATGACAGGCTAATGGAACCAAACTTGTTCAACTGGAATGTCATCATAAATTCAAATGACTGTCGTGCAATTGATGTCATTTTGCATGTTACTCCCTATGCATCCAGAAATCTACTGTTTGCCATTGTGTGCCCAAGCATTTCCATACTTTATTCATGTATTTCACTCCTTCCTTTGCAAAGCCTATTGTGCTGAGCCACCCAACTGAGCAGTCCGGTGGGCAGCCTGGCTCCCATAACTGGAGAAGGTAATGACCTGATAAAGTGTTCCTAGATAGGTGACCTGAGGTCAAATGGCAAATATGGCATCTGTATTGTATCATTAGTAATGTCCAAAACATCATTAATGCCAATTTTATAGAATTTAAACACAATCGCAGCAATCCATAACAGTGACAAGCTAAGCCACACAGAACTGGAAATTTTTGTTATTTTGACCTCATTTGACTTTGAAGATATTGACCTAAGGTCATGAAACTTGCACACAACAGAGTTCCCTATTGTGCCCATCCACCCTGGAAATTTCGTTGCTCTAACCTCAGTAGGAGCTGAGATCTTAGGGGGGCAGAATCCACCCCCCTCCAGTGCTCATAATTTTATAAGGCCCTCCAGGGCATGTGTTAAGGAAACCATAACAAAGTGTCAATATTTTTGGCAATTACACCAACATTTTTTAGCAGTTACTAACAGCTTGTACCACAACAGCTACAGTGAGTTCATTCTGCACACCATTTTTGTGTTCACAATATGGCACACCACTACAAAATAATTATGTTTTGAAGTTGCTCATTACAAGTGGAGGACTTTCACTGATATGAACTGTGTGAATGTGGATAGATTGTTCGTTTTTGTGCCTAGTAAACGCAGCAGTTACTGGTTCAGCCATACAGAAGCAGCAGCAAAGCGATTTATTTTATGCTGCCTTGAGTGTTCAGAGCCCCCGCCCCCTTCCCCCGCCTACCTACTTGACTGAATATATCAGTTCAAGGAACGACTGGCTAGGCTGTCACTACCCACAGATGAGCCATTACTTACTGAACTCTGACTTAGTTGTTCAACTTTCGAATCAGGACACTCCCTCTGCTATTGCGGATAAGGCCTATTAGCACGGATATCGGAATATCTACATATGCCTATTAGAACTCAGGTTGTTCCAACTCGCAACATTCGCATCCGCATCCTCTTCATCGCAATAACCAAGGGTAGGTCCAAGAGGTTGTCATCCCAGTAGCGACCAAGGTCAATTGCGCCTCCATATTTTATATATGACGTCAAAGATGAGCAACACCTTCAGAGATAATATTAAATGTCCTTGCATGTAGGCGACCACAGGGCGTTTGCGAAGATCCCGATGTGCTTATTTAGCCCGTGGTCCTTTTGTTCGATTTGGAACCAGTTTGCCTTTTGTGGTCCAGCCACCTTTTTCAGACCCTTATGCGTTAGCATGGTCCCTGCGTACCTTGAGAGCTTCCAGTATATTTTTTTAGAGCTTCATGAATGTTTATTTAGGGCTACAAAGCATGTTTTAAGGCCCTGTCGCTTTTTGGGATATTGTGTGCTTTAGTTAGTTAGTTATTTGGGCTTTAGGGCGCATCGACCAGGGTTGATCATTCGCGCCCAATATTGTGTGCTTTAGAACGTCAGTTGTATTTTCGGCCCCCGTTGTGCTCTTGGGGTCCTGTTGTGCTTATTTGGGGCTTCTAACGCACATTTGTGGACCCTAGTTCGGTTTGGGGGCTTCGGTGCGATTTTTATGTGTACCAGCCTGACTTATGGCTCCAAGGCGCGTGGTTCCGGGTACCCAATGCCAATTGTCTGGCCTCAATGCGATTTTTGTGGATCATTTCTGATTTTTTATCTGAAAAGTCCGAATTCCGGCTCGACATTTCAAGACCCTGGCGCCATGTATTTGGATCCCATCTCGAATTTTCTAGATTTGGTATGTTTTTCGGCGGCGTACACGATTTATGAAGGCATCTGGTAATATGTTCTGTGCTCCAGAGCCATTTTACTGACCCTGAGATTGATTTTTTGGAATCCCCCTTATTTTGAAGGGCTCCAGCTTGACATTTTCGGATACCGAACCGTTGTGGTATGGGTGTAATTTCAGCAGTGTGAGTTTATCAAAAACCGTAGAATTTGGTGGGGTAGTTAGGGCTGAAATCCGACGTATCAGGAAAGATAGTGGTAGCTTAGGCCCCTCCACAGGAGAATTTAGTTGATCACGAATCACTTCATTGCGATAGATCCCGTTTCACAATATATCGTACCAGGCGCGTGAATTTATTTGCCAGGAATTTGTTATTTTAACTTGTTTGACAGATGCCTTACAGCCAGCACCAAATGTTAGAAAAATTCGAAAATTCATGAGATTCTGATCATAAAACCAATGTAACCCACTTTTTGTTGTCACCTTCACGAACTTATCGTCCTAGGACTGATAAATGATCGCTTAAGCTTTGCTTAGGGCATCAAGCTGGTCGTAATAAATAACAGTAGTGATGAATATTCAGTTATTCTTGGATGACATAAAAGTGGGTTGATCAATGGGAGATCTCTGAAAGACATGCTGAGCATCAGCCTCGCTGCAATCTAGAGGCCAGCGGGAAGATTCTTCTGTTCGAGAAAGCATTGAGACGCTGATTGGTTTTGACACTTAGGTATTTATCCACATATTATTTATTTATATCTTGGTATGACCCAGTTTTCAGCGAAAAAAAAATTCCTATCGCGTGTTGAGTAAATAATGCACCATGCCAAGAACAAAAGATACCTTAATCTGAAATCATGCTTCCCATTCACGAACCATACTAAGGGCCTAACACAATGGTCTCCATTTTGTTAGGAGGCCCTAACACAATGGAGGCCCCTTTTGAGGGAGCCCTATTCAGCCCTATTCAGCCCTATTCAGCAAGCATGCATACGGTGCAGCTGGAGTAAGCGGAAAGGAACCAATCGGACACCTCAAAGTTTCACCTCAGGCCCTTTGCTGCTTTCATACATTTGTAGACCATGCAGTGCAGGCGGAAAGTCGCGTAATCCACAACTGTAAGTTGACTTGCACGTGGCTGATGCAGTTCAGACTGTTGCCCGACATCTGTTCTTTACTCCTGCAGCTCGTGTTACATCACTGGCGGATCTAGCGCACCGGTTTGGGTGGGGGTAGCCTTCGGTTTTCAGCGTCAGTCCCCCCCCCAGTGGCGTACCTAGGAATTGCATCAGGGGAGGGGTCTAGCGGATTTGGTGAGTGCCCATTCTCGCACTATTTTGTTTGTTTGTTTAAAGCACCGGATTTCGACCACTATTTGGCAAAATGGCCCATTTTTGGGTAATAATTAATTAAAACAATTTCCTATGTAGGGGCTCCAGCCTACCTAAATCGCTTCTAAGCTACCGGATTCGTGTTCGTGGTTTCCGAAACATTCATGTTCACGTTAAACATATTGTAGCACATCAATGTTCGTGCAAGTGCACACACTGACGGATCCAATTTTGTCAACTCTTGTAAGCAGAGCTTGAGCAGCATGTGACCCTCGATGTGAGTCGGAATCCGCTATGCTACCATATTAGCTTTCATACAATTTTATTTTAAATACTTTACTGTATTTATTTATATTGGATTTTTTCATCCAGGCCCTACTTTTTTAACTTCGGGAAAGGTTACCGCATTCCAATTCAGTTTACTTCTTTTGGTTTCAGGGAGCCAGGACACTATGCCCCCTTTTAAGCGCTTCGGGCGGGGGCATGACCGGAATTGCCCCTCCCTGAATCCGCTAGTGGGTTACGCTGCTTAATACCTATGTTCGACTCATCTTATCCAGTACCCTTCCCGCCACACGTAACGCAACCATGATGCTCATCCGGTCCGGCAGCATCTGCAGCGCATGTTCACACGGCTAGGTGCCTATCGGTGTCGCCGGTAGCGACCGTCACATCTCCTCTCTTCTCCGAAACGAGACTAGATCACAAACAGCATCCCACCGCGAGATGGCTGCCAGTTCACATATTTCCTCCCCGATGTGAGGAAGTCCAACGGATGGTATCGCACCAACAGCATCGCGACCTAACCTTGCTCAGACCCCTCAAGGCAAACATGGACATCGAAGTTACGAGCACAGAGATATCAGGGCAACATGCAACAACGAAGATGATAGCAGAGCTACGCAGGCTCGGAAACTCTCGTCGCGATGATTGTGACAGCAGCAGATCCGCACTGACACAGTACCAGCTCCGTACTGACACTACAGAAGATTCATGCTGACGGTAAGGCTGTACCAACACAACCGAATACCTCCCCCCACACACACACAAATGCCCATATCGACAGAGGAACCTCATAGCGACACAGAGCGTGGACGCCGATATCTCAGCAAATTTGCATTAGCACCGTAGAATGGCATACCCCGTAGAATGGCACACCGTCCATACTAACATGTAGATAACGACACACCAGAAAACCCGTGCCGTCGGCAAAGCACAAACATTTCGATTGGAACGTTATCGTACGTAGTCAGCCAGATACCACCAGCTGGTCAACACTGCCCAAGGCACGATGCCAGCACAAAGCTCAAGTCGACATCTTAGGTCAGACGAACCTGTACAAACTCGACTTAAAAAGCATGCATTTGCGCAGTGCACGACATCTCGCTTCACCACGAAAGCATCATCTGCTCAATCCGATCACAGCAGACTCAACGGACAGGCATCTTTACAAAGACAGGTCTGCGGTGGATCCCAGCAGCGGCGAACACCACTTCAGCACGACCTCCCCCTGCTATAGTGAAGGCCACCAGTGGACTTCCGAACAGCAACGATGCTATGTAAAAGCGCCTGCGACCCAACTGGCGGCTCCAACAGCCGCTGGACTCAGCCCGAGATTCCTCCGCGACGAGATCATCAGCTATCCACACTGACGTCACATGCAGGCCGCAGTGACATCACACTGTAGTGAAGTTTGGCTCCCCAGAGCTTTTTCAGACATTTCCCCACTTTGTCTGAGGTAAACTTCTATAGGCACGTGATAGACTATGGACCTCAGCGTTACGATAACCCCGGGATAATTATTTCACCAGCTCGCAGCTTCCAATTTCATAGCTCTGATCTCACATCTCTGAGCTCTGAGCCATCTCACACATATCTGCATCCAGGTCTTCATATAAACTCAGTCTGATATCATCTCAATCTCTTGTAAGCAACGTTCACACACAATCTCCAACTTGTACACAGATCGATCTACATACTACTCCCATCTTACAAGCTTACATCTCGCCAGTTATACAGCGTTTACAAACAGTTAGTGCCAGACATACCTGCAGTAGTCAGCCCGGGGCGGCTGACCACAGCCAGCCGCCCTGCGGCGTCCACGCAGAGTGAGCGACAGAGACAGGGTCAGGTGAGGTCCAAACAGAGAGCGATCCGTCTCGCTCGGCGGCTATATAGCTTCAGGGGATCCGCCCTTGGCCACACGCCAGGAGACACGTCATCGTCACGCGGCTCTGAACTAACCAGAGCAATGCCCGGACTCGATGCACTACAGCAGCGTGTCAGACTGTCCATCAGACATTCCGTCAGCTCAGACACCTCTGAGCCTCGGCCCGGTCGGCCGACTCTACGACTGGCGACAGACACATTAACCCAAAACATGTTTTCGTAAACTGAGACCACGCTGCCGCAGGCAGCCGGTAGTTCGTGGCGCTCAGCCCAGAACAGGCTGTCACATCATCATACACCCATGACGGCCACATCCGACCGTCAGACACCGACACGTCAACTTCCGTCAGACATTAGATACAGCGGCGTCCGCGGCGGTCGACGGCGGTCGACGGCGCCGGGGTTACTTGATCGGAGGGGAGGGGTCACAATAGACACTGGCCTCGACAGCCCGGCTGGCGGTGATTGCCGAGTTAGCAGCGACGACGACTTCCTTCGCGGTACCTGCCGCTACATGAACGGGGGGGGGGGGGGGTTTCTACGTTCCGAGTGTCCCCCAGAGGAAGCTTTTCTACAACACAACACGAGGTCGAACAATCTCTTATTGAGTCCACAGACCAATTATGAGATCCACTAGACAAAACACGGCCATGAACATTCATTTCCAAAGTATTCACAATCACTCAGAGTCTAATGCAAACAACCAATCAATACGGGTTACGATTAGCATCACCTACAATCCTACGCATGTAGGATTGTAGCAAGCAGCAATGCACATCCGAAACCAACACATTCAAATCCAATGCAATAGAGTTCAAGTTCCGCCGAATATTCGAAGAAGAAGTGCCGAATCACCATAGCGTTCCATGTTCACTGAAGATTCTATCCACGATGTGAGAGGTAAGGCGAGGCGTCTGCTTGCCCACCTCAGTATGCCTCGGTGTGAACAGTCCTTAAAGGACTGTTCACACCTAGCGTAATCTCGACGCAAAAAAAGTCAGCGCAATGACGGAGACGGACTAGGCGTAATCCCGGCGCACTGGGCGTAATTTCGACGCGTTGGCAGACCAGTGCAGCGACATCGCCTGGACGTGAGTACGCCAGCGATCAGCTGACATATCAGGTGTTTGGCAACAGAATCAGCTGTTTGACAACAGAATCAGCTGTTTAGATCGAGTTAAAATGTGGCAGACTGAGTTTTGCCATTGCACGTGGTCCGAAGATCAGCAATATGGCGAATTTGCGTCAAGGACGCTGGTGCGCCGAGCGGAAAAGTTGAGAAAACCCAACTTTGTTCGCTCGGAAATCGCTAGCGTTTTGTAGGACTCGGCGGACAGCTGACGTAATGCCGGCGCAATGACAGAATCGGCAGACTCATTGGGCCCCATGCTAGCTTTGCGCCGATTCCGCCAGTGCGTCGAGATTACGCTAGGTGTGAACAGTCCTTTAGCAGCGACGACGACTTCCGTCGCGGTACCTGCCGCTACATGAACGGGGGGGGGGGGTTTCTACGTTCCGAGTGTCCCCCAGAGGAAGGTTTTCTACAACACCTGCCAGCAAGCTTCCCCATAAATGCTCATCCAGATGCAGCACATCACATTGAGGCCACAGGTTGACCAACTCCTCCCTGTACTGATGAAACTTCAATTGAAATTGACCTAAAATTGAATACTCAGTGTACTGAAGCGTATAATATTCGAATGAAAGCACAGAGACATGGTCTAGCTCGTTTCCACACAATTTTGGAATAAGGGAAGATTAGAGATATAATGAATGCCATTCTGCAACATTTCTACCAGGTATTCATACTGAATTCTGTAAATATTTGCTATAAAAATGCACATTAATTGTCATAGAAAAGGTGGTTTCATACTTTGTTCACATTTTTAGGCATGCATGGCGACAAATCCTTTCTTAATAGCTTGTTTTTCGCTGCAGTTGGTCCAATTTTTATGCCAAGTGCGCTCAGAATGTCTCCTCCTTTAGGGGTCATGGGTCTCTGTGAGCCAGTTGATCCACACAGTATACCTAACGTTGCTAAAATTTACAGTTTAGGTTGTGACCATGCAGAAAGAATGCTCCAGTACATATGCACTTCAGTAAGAAAGTGGCACCCATTACGCATGGTAATTCACACGGAAATTGAGTTGGTAAAATAATCACAGTTAGAAATGAGGATATTTCCATCCAAGTGCACTTTCATGTTCCCTCAAAGCTCTGGAGCAATTCCGACATGTACTATGCTGATACACAAACACTAAAAAATGAATTCTGATAACCTGCATCTCAGATACTTCCCATTAAATCTGCAAAATGCCTTACCTTCTTATTCTTCTCACAGGGCCAGATGGCAGATATTCTGGTACATGTCATGCCAAATATTCTTACTTTTTAGTACCTTCCAATGGTTTCCATATGCTGGGCAATGCGTATTGAACTATGGTCATATTTGTCATAGCATGTATGATGCTTTTGTTGGGTGTGCACGGCACATTCAAGAGTAAAATATTCCAAAACTTCCTAACGATTTTTTTCTACAAAGGGATGCTACGATAGGTGAGGTCAGGTTATGCTCATTTTTTATGTTTCTTTTTATGCTATGCTACCGTTTATATAGCATAACATAAACGACACCTTTAGCATGCAAAATGACACCTTTCTTGGTTTCATTTTGCATTCAACCTGAAAAACAAGCATTTGCACAGAAAATGCGTGATCTCATCCGTTTAGTCACCTTCATAAACATTGCATTGGAGTGATACATTCCAAGGATTCACAAAGCATATTAAGGCATAAATTCACAGGTAATCCTAGGTTCATATTTGGCAAATCCAGCTGTGGTTTCAGTTCCAATTCGTGAAACCTTAAGGTTTAGGAACGATAACAGATTGAGGGTTCTTGCATCCTATAAATTAAAGAAGTTCTGCACCACATTTAATAGCATGTTCAATACCCTAGGAATCCAAACAATATTCATCAGCCTCATATTTCCATTACCCATACCAACAATCAGAAACACCGTATGCCCAACCACGGCGATATATACATGCCCAACCACAGGAACACTCTGGTGTCTTCGCTGCGCCACAGCTGAATCTTAGCCAGGTTTTAAAACGTATTTGAAGTGTTTACGTGACGTCACTGGACATACCAAAATCCTAGTTGATTCTACTAGAAATTTCGCACATTCCTGTTTACGTCACAAGGGCTAGAACTAAGAAACCTACTTAATGATGATATTTATACTTGCACCATTATGGCTTGTGTGTGACGTGCATTGTGCACTATGTTCTTGTAGGTGCTTCTACTGTGTGAGCCCTTAGTGAATGGAGCTTTCTACCGATCAGGAACCCTGCCACATTCTCAGCAACTGGAGCTTGACAAGGTGATTTGTGAGGAAATCAGTAGAAACTTTAAGAGGAAGTGCCTTATTCTCGGTGACTTTAATCTAAAAGGTTATGAAAATGCTGGTGTTGGCTCCCCATCATGCAAAATGTTCAGGAAATGCCTTGAACAGGACCTGTTCTTACACCAGTTTGTATCGGAACCTACCAGGCATGGTTCATTCTTGGACCTTGTATTCTCGGATTTAAGTGACTTGGTTCAAGACTTGACTGCAGGCGAAACTCTGGGAAAAAGTGACCATAACATAGTTAGATTCAAGGCGCATGTAGGGGAAACTATCAAGGATAATTTGGTAAAGGTTCCAAATTTCAACAAAGCAGACTTTAACGGCATGAGAGCGGCTTTAAGTGCCATCAGATGGGAAGAAGAATTCTCCAATTTAAATGCCTGTGAAATGTGGGAAAAGTTCAAATCTTACTTAAAGGAAACTCAGATTAGACATGTCCCCCAAAAGCAAAGACGCAAAAGAAGGGTAGGAAAGCCAGCATGGCTTACACCAGACGTGATAAAAGCAATTAGGGCTAAGAAAACTGCATTTAGAGTTTTTAAAGAAGCCTCAAATGTCATTAATCTAAAGGCGTATCGAAAAGCTAGAGACACTGTGAAGCAAAAAACCAGAGCAGCAAAGCGAGCAAAGGAACTGGATTTAGTTAGAAACTGTAATGGGGACAGTAAAAAGTTCTTTAGTTTCTACAAGCTGAGTAAAGTTTCTAACACAATTGGTCCACTGGAAGTAAATAGGACTACATTGGGTGAGGATAGTGAGATGGTTGAGGAGCTGAGCAAGCAGTTCAAATCAGTGTTTACATTGGAAGATATGACCAATCTGCCGACCGTACACCATAGTTCAGATACATGGGATCTGACAAATGATGTTGATTTAATTGGTAGTGATGTTGTTTACAATCATATCAGGAAAATAAAGCCAAATAAGGCAGCAGGACCTGATGATATTTATGCTAGGGTGTTGCGGGAAACTGAAAAGGAACTGGCATTTCCACTTAGTATAATATTTTGTAGATCAGTTTCACATAATGAAATTCCAACCGATTGGAAAAGGGCAAATGTAGTTCCTATTTTCAAGAAAGGAGAAAGAGGGAAAGTTGAAAACTATAGGCCAATAAGTCTCACATCCCTAGTCTGCAAGGTACTTGAATCAATTATCAAGGATAGAATAGTTAGTTATCTGGAAGGTAGCAGATTGATTCAAGATACTCAACATGGATTTAGAAAAGGACGATCGTGTCTCACAAACCTCTTGGACTTTTTGAACTTCGCCACAGAACAATTTGATCAGGGAAATCAGGTTGATGTAGCATATCTTGACTTTAGTAAGGCCTTTGACAAGGTACCCCATAAATGGTTAATGATACAGCTTCAGTCCCATGGTATTGCAGGTAGCATCTTAAAATGGATAGAGTTGTGGCTTTCAGATAGACAGCAAAGAGTGATGCTAAATGGTACAAAGTCATCATGGCAAAATGTTCTTAGTGGAGTCCCCCAGGGGTCAGTACTAGGGCCATTACTGTTCATTATATTTGTAAATAACATTGAAAGTGGCCTAAGCAGTAAAGTTTTGAAATTTGCAGATGATTTGAAGGTCTTTAGGGCAATAACAGGTCAGGATGAGCATATCTCGCTGCAAAAAGACTTAGACGAACTTGTGAAGTGGTCCGAAGAATGGCAAATGAAATTTAACTTTGATAAGTGCAAAATCATGCATGTAGGTAAGCAGCATATGAAGGCTCCATACTTGATGGGTGGCCAAGTGCTATCAGTGACTCAACAGGAGAAGGATTTAGGTGTTATTCTAAACACAAAATTGGGGGCATCAGAACAGACCAAGGAAGCCAGGAAGAAGGCACTGAGAATGCTCGGGGCAATAAATAGGAATGTATCATATAGAAGTGAGGAAGTGATCAGGAAGCTTTACTGTGCATACGTCAGGCCACATTTGGAATACTGCATCCAAGCTTGGTCTCCTAGCTATGAAAAAGATTGTTGGCTTTTAGAGAGAGTACAAAAGAGGGCTACAAAAATGGTTAATGGCATAAGCAACCTGGCATATGAGGAAAGATTGAAGAAATTGAATATGTTTTCACTTAGATATAGAAGGCTGAGAGGAGATCTCATCGAGGTCTTTAAATTTGTCAATGGTCTGGAGAGGGGATACCTTGGGGAAATGTTTGAATTTAACAGAAATGATGCAATTAGAGGTCATAAATTCAAAATTAAAATTAACCACAGCAGAACAAGGTTAAGGCAAACTTTCTTCACCAACAGGGTAGTGGAACACTGGAACCAGCTGCCAGAAAACATCGTCAGTAGCAGAACATTGAACATCTTTAAAAACAGCATAGACAATCATTATAAGAATAGAGGGCTTGCTTTTCAGTATTACAGGGAGGGCTGATTGGCAGATTTGGTGGGCAACTGGTTCAGTGTACAGAGTGCAACCAAGAAGGGCCCTTGTGGCTCAGAGTTGCACTGATCTTTTATGTCTTTATGTCTTTATGTCTTTATGAATGGATCAATGCAGTGCGTATTGTATGTATCATGCTGCCCTTGTTAGGATAAGGTTAACCTTTATGACCTTATCAATGCTTCATGTGTTAATATTTTCAAGAAAAGATTAGCCCATCCGTATTGACATGGATCCCAAACTGAAAAAATACATGATTCCGCGGGGTAGTAGCGAAAATGCTATGTAATTTCAGTGCATTATCCAACTTAATATGGGGCTTCCCTTGTACCTCCTAACGCAGTGTTAAATTATTCGGGAAATAGGGTGGAATATACTACTTATTGAACACTCGATTGACATCCTTCTAAAAAAAAGTATTGACATCCTGCTCCTTGATGGGGGCTTATGAAGTCTTCATGTCTCCTTTCTAACAGTATCTCACAAGTATCGTGTCAATGCTTCTCGATAAGGAATGGTAATACAAGAATATTTGGCAATGCAGTTTCGGGTAAATGGATTAGCTATGATGTGATTTGGCAAACACTGCAAGTTTATAGCATAGGATTATTCTCCATATCCTGAATATAGCCTTACTAAATTATGAATCTCAGAACAAATAATAAAGGTGCATTCATAAGTACCTGCACCATTGGCTCAAATTTGAGTCTGAAAGACATCAAATGCATTTTAAATGACACTAATTTCATGGCAAATTTTGGCATCCTGCTGTGCTCGTTTCGACATCTCACACCTAACGAAAAACCATTATTTTAACCCTGTCCTAATGGGTCGGGTTATGGATAAAATTTGTGGTGAATGATTACCATAATGTCTATCTTAACCGGCCCCTGTCAATGTCCATTGGCAGCCGGGGACGTCATCTGGGCGCTGATTTGGGTTCAGCAGATTATCACGACAGCAAGAAATGGTACTTTTCCGCGTACGTTCCTGGCTAACAAGTACACGTGAGTGGCGCAAATTATACGTCATCTGAAAGCTTGTTTCATGGTATTTTGATAATCATGGGAGACTTTCAAACGAATGTGTTAGTTATTGTGTAAAATGGTGTTATTTAGACCCATGTCATATCCATCGACACTATTTAACTTAAGCGGGCCGAGCAACTCGGTGTTGGTAGCGCAGTTGGTAGCGCGTCGGTTTGCCGACTCGGAGGTAGCCGGTTCGAGCCTGGAGGCCGGCAGCTTTTTGTGCGTGCGTGTTCACATGGGACGATCTTTTTCATAAAGAGAAGGGAAATATTCTGCAATATTCAATACTCAGATATTCTGCAAGCCTGGGGTTCTGCCACCTTAAATTTATGGTTGGGCACTTCTTCTAATCAGCCAGGCATAGGAAATACGGAACACGTCACCGCTTATGGCAGTGTCCAGGCTCACAGTCCCTTCCTGACACGGGCGGTGGACCATCGGGGGGTGGGACAGGAGACAGGATCCCTGAATTTAATCATTTGTGGCACTATGGCAGTGCATTGCAAATATTGAGCTAAAAACTAACGGTTGCCCTTTCCTCTCCCACCAGTACACGCCGACCAACATTAGTCCCTGCTCCTCGAGGTGTGTATATAATAACAGTACATGATTATCAAGGTGACAAAACCAACAATTGTGCATGCTGCCGAACAGTCAAATGACTGAACCCGAGCTGGAGTCAGAGCGATGCCAGTTCTAAGCTCGGCTCCACGCCTTTTACGATACACGGCGAACACACGCCACCAGGACTGCGACAAGCATTGCTTTGACAGTAGCAGACGTTTGCTAAAATATTTCGGTGACAATCCTGAACTTTCTGGAGTGCCGGTGCAAAATAAAAAATCACGCTTTTCGTACCGTGAACGCTCGATTTAGATTCGGCAACAACTTTGTGGAATCCGTAAGCGCTAAGACGGATTTTAGATGCCCGCATGAGGATTTCAGTTCGATTATCATGCATTGTCAAAGACTTAACGCGGAACTTGGCAAGATTGGGGAAGCATCCCCGTTCATTCCCCACCGTGGCTTTGCCCATGTTCGCATACCATTATTCGGCATTTTCAGTCGAAATGAATTGGCTGAGTCGCTGACGCCATGTGAATCAAACTTCTGTCATGCATGCAATAATGCAGGGGTAACAGCAATTTCTATGCATATCAAGAATTCAAATATTAACTAAAAAGTACATATTTTCCTGAAAATGTATTTTATGGTCTGATATTTTTTTACAATTACACCAGTATTTTTAGTGGCTACTAATAATTGGTACCACAACAGCTACAGTGAAGTAATCCTGCACAACCACTTTCATGTTCAGAATATGGCACAACACTACAAAACAATTACATGTTTTAAAGTAGCTCTATGTGAGTGGTTAGATGACTTTCATAGAGAGAACCAGCTGAATATGGATACCATCTTCATTTTTTGACATTCAGTAAACAGTATAATTATTGGTTTGGCCACACAAAAGCAGCAGTAGAGCAATTTGTTCCATGCATTAAGTGTTTGGAAACTCCCTCTTACCCTACTACCACTACTGCCCAGCCATGATACAATGGGCAAGCAATTACCAAATTGTCCACACGTTGGTGAATGGCACAGTATGGCATGATTATATATAGCCCACAGAAACAATATGATAACTGACAGGGGGCCAACGCACATGCTAACATTAATCACCAGATTGCATCAATGACATGCTGACCAAGTTGACATTGTGGGTATAAGGCCTTAATTCGCATAAATTGTCTGAGGTGTGTTCTCAATATCAACCACGCCATGGATAAATTAATTCTGGGTATGGTGCCTTTCGGTTCAAAGCCACCAGCACGTTAGCAGAATAAGAAACATATTCAAGCTTGAATAAATGACCAAATATGCTTTACAACCAACGGGGAAACTAATCGTGAGAAAAGCGCCATAATTGTGCTAAAATGAAAGCACCATATTTAGTAGATTTATTGGTATAGTCCAAAACTAGAATATAATTCAGCAGTATTCTGGAATAAAAAAGCGCTTCTGGTATATGACGTCACTTGGCGTTGGTTTTGTCTAGTTTCAACTAACTATACTAGAACAGCCAACTTTGGAGTACCTGTTGTCTCTAGTTATCTTGATCTTAACCCTGTCTAATCTTATAACCATGACTCAAGGCTCTATAGCCCTGACTAATGTCTAATGTCAATGTCTAACCATGCTAAAATTGGTAAGCTCTTCAGTTGAAGTTGGCAACGGGCTAGGTATGATGTCATTGCCTGTGAAACCCAGAGTATCTTTTTTACCTGAGGGGTTTTGAGTAGTTTGAGCTAGAAACATCTTGCATACCACAAGTTGTTCCTGAAAGAAAACTGCATTCTTTTGTGATGCATTCAACAGCTGGGTCATGCAGGGTCACCAACCTCTTATGCTGATGTGTGTGGTGGTACCATCTAACCTAGCCTAACTTAGCTTAACCTTCCATACAAGAAATCAAATAATTTGTCAATGGAATACCTATATCATTTTTTTCCTTTGCAAAGTTCAGCTTAAAATGCCTTGTCTAACCTAACAATCATTATTATTTTAAAATGCTCTTTTTGGAATTCATCTTCAGAATATGATAAGGTGACTAAGGTGATGAGGTGGGAGGTGACTATGTAGGTGACTAAGGTGGTGTGATCACTTATTTTCTGTCCAAATGAAGATAAAAATTGAAAAGTTTTCTAACTAATAAAACCTAAACTAACCTAGCCTAACCAGACCTAACACATTTGTTTGCTTTATGGAGGCAAGCACATGTAAAAACTTTTCTTGTTACAACCTGAATGCACAATGATACCAAAAAGTTTTGAAAGGAAAAATCTGTCATAATTCCAGAAAAATGTGTTTTTGGAAAATTATCTGGCTTTCAACAATACCCTTGTCTAACTCAACCAAACCTAGCCAATATACATATATGTATGTGTATACCTATAAGTATGTGTATATATACATATGTATGATATATATTAGGGTGTAACATACTCATACTTTTTGTCACAGGGACAAAATGCCAGGGTGGGTTTTATGGGGGTGATGATAAAAAGAGATTTGTAGCACAAAAAAATTCAAAGCAACTTTGAGCTTGCCCTCACTCCAGGAAGGTTCTCCATTCACTTACCATGACATACTACCCAAGGTGGTGGAGAATTACCACCTACTTATCCAGCTGAGATGTAATTCTTTAGTGATTAGTGTTTTTCTTTCTTTTTTCTTTTTTAAAAAATGTTTTCTTTCTTTTTAGAGTATTTCTTTGTGCAGTCTTTGGTTCACTTTGTTTTTTAACATATATTAATTTTTGTATCATTTTCTTTTCCCAATCCTCTTCATTTTTCATAGTTCTTCTAGTAGGCATGTAATAGAGAGAAAGTGAAAGAGGTGTTTGTGTAATGCTAGATGGTCATCATTGAGGAGAGTAGTGAGGTTTAGCAGAATGTTGTTTGTGTTGCAGTAGTTTGTGATAGGTTGACTTTGCATGATGTATTTGGTGCAGTAGATGAGTATGTGTTTAATTGTGAGTGTTGTTGTCATGTTGTACATTGTGGTCATGGTCATTGTTGCATGAGGTAGGAGTGTATAAGAGCAGTGTGTCTTAGGCACAATCATGTTAGTGTTCATTCTTTTGGACTGGTGTTTTGTTCATAGTATGCCACAGTTTGTGTTTGGGGTGTATTTCATGTTGTTGCATTATTGTTGTGCCCCAGGTTTGTTGAATGTGTTTGTTGATTGCCTGATGTATTGTGGGGCAGTCAAACTGTGAGAGTGGGCATGGTGTGGTTTGTTAAAATGTTGTGGGTATGTTGGCTTCAGTGTCTGAATATTTGTTTCCTTGAATGTTTGCGTGGCTTGGGATCCGTTGAAAGAGTGGGCATTGTCTGGTATTGAGAGTTTGTGTATGTATATTATTTTGGGTATGTATTAACCCATCCCGTCTCAGAGGATCTTCAACTGCCCCCCTCAGGTTTTTCGCGAACAGTGAACGAACGGCGCGGGCAGCGCGCCAAAATTTGGCATACCTTTTCCCACATCAATTTGGCAGCTTGTGTTAAAATTTTGAAGTCAGTTCATCTAGGGTCCACAAGTTAGTCCAGGTCAAGTGACATTACCTCCAAAAGAGTTCAACCAGTCATCACGCTTTAATGGATGCAGATATTTTAATGAAACTTTCAGAGTTTGCTTATCTTTAGGGATGCAACAAAACGTATCAGATATTCTTTTCCGTTTTTGACTACATAAAAATTGTGCATATTTGCCTATTGCTGTTCAAATTGAAGATTCTGGCTAAAGTAAATATTTTTTTTTATTAGGGCAAGTTGACTTCCAACAATGTTTCTCTATCTGCTCTACACATTAGAAAAGGGAAATCAAAGAAAAGTTGAAAACTCAATTTTACAATTTCAAAAAAATGACATTTTATTTTTTGCGTGCCAGAAAAATGTATGGCACTGGTCGATTTCGCTGCCCCTTTCTGATTCCAAATCTTTTCTTCAAATATCCCCCAAAATGAACTCCCCAGAGCAAAAAACAATGTAAGTCATGAAAAGTTGTGAAAATCTAGCCACCTTAGTGACGTCACTTTTGGTGGGAAATTGTTTTGGGGGTAGATCCGGACCCTACTAGTCGAACGCTCTCCGATGACACCTCTTTCGTTTTCGTGCGATGCTTAGTTTGGATTTTAGAGGGGTTACTATCCGCCCCCCGAGATGGGTGTGAGTATCTGGCCGAAAAGACAGCGCGGGCTAAACATGCATGATGCTGTACTGGTCCTTGATCCTATCCAAAGTGGATTACGCATGCTATGTGTACGACAGCATCTGCACTACCAATAAGCTCGTCATTAACACAGTGCACCATGTTGCACTACGCGTCATTACCGGAACTTTCTCAACCTCACCAATCGTTAGTTTGCTGGCAGAAGCCAACGAACCACCACTGACACTAAGACGAGGGATGCTTGGCGTGCGGCACGCGTGCAAGTTGCGCCAGTTTCCCACCCACCCCACGTGCCCAGCGGCGTTCTCGCGACACATGTGGATACTGTTCCGTAGTAGGCAGCGTGGTACTGCCTTGCCTTTCTGTGTACGTATCCGTGAGCTCCTTCGGGAGAGCAGAACGAGAGTACCTCAAGCGGCGCTCGTGGAACAGCCTTTGATACCCCTGTGGAATCTCGTATCTCCTGCAGTTGACCGACACTCGCAGCGATGCCTAAGTGCAATGTTTTGAATGAATGCCTAAGTGCAATGGTTCCTGAGCTGTTTTGAATGAAAACTTTTAAGCATTTGGAAACGTTTGGGGGATGCGCACGCATTTTCCCAGATGGGTCCAGCGGTGACTGTGGAGTAGGATCTGCGTTTGTGTGCGGTTTCTCTGTCAGGTGTTTTACTTTGCCTCGGTATACAGTTCGGAGCTCGTTGCGATCATCAAGGCGCTTTTCTACGTCGGTATCTCGCGGGATGTCGATTATGTCATGTTATCTGATTCCCTCAGTAGCCTCTTGGCACTGAATGAATTCTACACATCTGACCCATTAATCCTTGATATTCTGACTCGTCTGACTGCTATACATGAAGATGGGAAGACTTCGTTTGTGCTGGATCCCCAGCCATGTGGGAGTATCGGAAATGAACGCGCCGATTCTGCGGCGAAATGGGCAACCCGGAGACCGCGAACACGTGCGTGTCCACTGCCGGCCGGAGACCATCTCCCCGAAATATCATATATTAACACCAAATAGCAGACGACCTGGAGCACACCAACCAACAGTAGGCTGCACGCGATAAAACCACACATTGGAGACTGGCCATCGTGCCACCGCAGGTCCAGAAGTGACGAGGTGACGCTGTGCAGACTGAGTCTCGGCCATACACATGCTACTCACCAATGCCTTCTCTGCAGCGACGAGAGGTTCCAATGTCCCCGCTGTTTTGGAACCTTGACCGTGCACCACGTACTTTTCTCGTGCCAGTACTTCTTGAAGCGAAGGTTATTTTATAGAAATATTGCACGGCTCAACACGTTTTGTGATGTCCTGGCTGATGATTCAGACCTAGTGCGTTCTGGGAACATATTTCGCTTTATGAGAACGATCGGCTTCCGGGCCGTCACCTCGCCACGGTAACACCTGTAGTGTCCGCATGACTCACTGAAACACTAAATTGAAAGTTATGGGCGCTAAATGGTCACGCTTTGTCGAAGTGCCCTTAAACTCAAATAACTAACTAACAGTATTTTGGGGATGAGGTGCTGTTTGTGTTTGGTGAAGGGTGTTGTGCTTTGTAGTGCTGATATTGCATCAGTGGCCATGATGTATTCAATTTGTGTATTATAAATGGTGGAGTAGGCTGAGAAGATTGCAAATAGTTCTGCTGTGTAGGTGGATGCTGTGTCATGCAGACAGGTTAGTGAATGTGATAGCCTATTGTAGTTTTAAGTGGTGTTGTCTTCACGAGTTGGTGTACGCATGTGGTGCGAAGTTTGAATGCCTGAGTGCATGGGTGTTGTGTGATAAGTTGCGCTTTGCAAGATTTTGGGCAGATACTCTGAAGCATAGCCTCCTTTAGCAGCTTCTTGATGTTTTAGTGCACATACCCACCCACCCCATAATGCAAGGCACCTTAATGTGTCTCCACACCCCTACATTGAGCTGATCAAACGGCGACGCTGTTTGATTCAGAGGCATAGGCATAGTCGCGTTATGTACACATATCTGGTAATGAGTTTGCTTGTGCTGCCGCCAAGCTCGCTGTTTCGGCACTTTCACCTGCATGTATTTTTTCTAACCCAGAGGCCACTTCCTTGCAATGTTTAGCCTCATCTGTAGCAAATGACACATGATGTGACACACTGAGCTCACCACCAATGGGTTGAAGGCTATGTTTCCGTGCTCGAGATGCTTCCGTATGATTGCATCTCTGGGTATCAGCAGGCGATCCGACAGGAGATGGCCCTTTGAGATTCCGTATTGGCAGCAAGTACGCCACATATGACTATTTGCAGTGGGGGTGGGGGAGGGGCAGTAAGTGTTAAGTTCCACACTGTGGCGCCACTCAACCTGCTCTTCACGTGCTGTTTTTGTGCACCTATGTTGCTATGAAATCCACACGCTTTGCTGAGGTGTACAACTTCCAGTTGGATGTATTTTTTATATTTACTCCACAACAGTTTGCGTCTGTAGCTCCATGTTATATGACCTTTGCAGTCGATGCGCCGTAAGCTGCAATATCGGTTGCACCGTCTCATCTGCTACTATTGAACGTGCATGGCCAGGGTAAGAACAAACGGCTGATACCTGCAGACAGACAATCCGTCCCCATGCCATAACAACTGGGATGTTCATCTTTTTGTGGACACTATGACCAGCAACATCCGATGCGTCTTTAATTCCCCCCACAAAAAATGGCGAGAAGAGAAAGTTATTTTGTATCATCTTAGGAATGTACATACACCGGCACAATAAACATATGTTCTGGATGGTTGCATTGTATGGAAACCCATCTGCCATGGATGCTTCGAGATGGGGTACTCGGAAGAGTACTCGGAAATCCGTTTCATATATAGGTATCTACTTTGCATGTCAACGATATAATTTGAACACCATCTGTCACTCCTACAGACATTTGGATAGTGACCGAGGTATGTAGCAACAGGTATGCGGCAGTAGCAGGCTTCCTGTTACTGCCACATACTAACCAAGTCATCAGCATGCCCAAAAACTTCAAACAACCACCACTATGCACAGGTAAAGAGAAACCATTAATTCCAGGTGACGTGGAACTTCAAGATGATCTGGTCAGGCCGGATACCCTTGCGTTTGTGGTCCACTGTCCAACTGCCCGGCTCGACAGCTGCGTTCCAACGCAGCCTGTGCTCCAGCAGCTCTCACTTCTGGGCGGGCGATGAGCCGAGCCCGCAGCTCGACTGGGACTACATCCTGAACCCCGCCAATGCCGACGAGATCGCCGCCAACGTGAGCCGCCGCAAGGGCGTCGGCGACGTGAAGCGCGTGCGCGAGCTGCACGCCGCGTACCGTCTGTCGTCTGGGCGCGAGCGGCCGGCCGCCCTGACGGCGCTGGTGGCGGCCGCGCTCAGACTGCCCAACCGCAGCCGGCCCCTCCGCGCGCACGTCGCCGACCCGGACCAGATGGTGCCCGTGCGCACGGTCGGCCACAAACGCCGCTTCGACTTCCCCGTCAAGGACTTCCAGAGGCGCGCGCGCAAGCTCAACATGTTCCGAATGGACAACCTGGGCTTACTCACCGGCAGCAGGACATACGTGAGGTTTTAGGCCAGCACTGCTTGCATCCGTACAGCACGTCACGCAAACTCTACAAAACCATTAATTAGGTCGTTTATAGAGACGGCGCGCACCAATGTGTTGTGAGATATAATGACGCAAAGACCTAAATGTTAAGGATATTGCAGGTGTATTGTCATCTTTCTTTGTCTTCGCATGTTGTTTAAGTTTGTTGCATAGCTTCTTTGGGTGTCATTATTCATTGGGCAAAGTAAAGCATTCGTCCGACCTTCAACGATGCCGTTCTCAGTACCATAATTTATACCTTCCTGTGCGTAAATATGCTCATCTGCTTCGTGTACGATTGGGCAGTACCTGAAGTGCGAGCTCGCCCAAATGGAGACGGCGCTGGTGCGGTTCGCCCTCACCACACTCATGAAGGCCGGCTTCCAGCTGGTGTCCGTGCCCGACCTTCTCAACTCGTCGGTCGTAGAGGCGTGCGGCGTACCCGTACGCAGCGACAGAACCATGGTGAGCCGTGCCCAGTAGCCCCTGTCAACTGGGGAACTTTTCTTCTTCGGATAGCACGCTTGGCAGGCTCTGTAGTTCTCGGACCATTTTACTCTCGTATTTCGTAGACTAATGTTCAATTTATACAATTTGACTACCACCTCTTGGCTGTGATTAAGTAACATGAAAATGGTGAAGTTTACCTAACGCTCATGAAGTGGAGGTGGGTTGTTTCATTACCATACATTGACACACTATGATGATCTTGGTAACAAGAACATACAAGCTCGAGCTATCTTTTGTGAAGACAGATTATTGCTTTCTGGTTGATTCATTAACAAACATTGCTGTTCGTCCTTGCTGCAAGAATCGCCCTCAGCATGGTCAGCCGTGTTTGCTCCACTGGCCAGAAATCGGTAGTCCCTGGAATTGCCACAGCTACTCCGAGAACTGGTGTGCACGCGCGGAAGCGTTTCCCGGACTATGTGCAGTCTATATTTAACCCTTCACCGAGCTCATCCATCTTCTTCAGTACTCCCTCGCCCTGTGACCCGTTGCTCAGTGGGCAGGTGGATCAAGTCCTCTGGCCTGCCCGTCTGGTCCATTTTGCTCGTAGTGCTGCACTGTTTCGGTCTGCATCTCCGGTTTGACGTAACTCATTTTGAGTGAGTGCGAAGACCTGTGTTGTCTGGGCGCCAAATGACCAGTGCGGTCGAGGCGTCCTAGAGACAAAGTATCTAACGAAGACATGTGACGAGGCACCGAGTGCGGCAGGGGTTGAGCACCGTGGTCCCGACATCCCGGAGGGGCGGACCGAGCCATATGGCGCCGTAGTCCGTGCAGACGAGGCGGCTGCTCCCCACTGCCTGATGACCTGGACCGGGGCCCAGCGCCCGCCTGCCTCTCCGGCGCGGGTCAACAAGCGCTGTATGGAGAAATTTATGCGTTGTGAAGAAATGGTGCTAAAACAATTAGACGTAGTGATACGTTTTTCAGGAAATAGGATGAAAAATACCACTCTGAACGCTCAGTTAACATCCATCTCCAAGAAGCATCGACATCCTGCTTCTTGATGCGCGCTTATGAAGTATTCGTATCTCTTTTCTAACAGTATCTCGTTTATGTGCATCATGTTAAGGCTCTCGGTATGGAATGGTGATATATAAACATTTCGCAACGCAATTTCAGGCACAGGGATTAACTCTAATGTGATATAACGTACAGTACCAGTTTATAGCATAGGAATGTTCATCCCTGTCCCGAATATAGATGCATCCTCTTCATAACTTATGCATCTCAAAGCAAATGATAAAGGTACAGTCATAAGTGCCTACACCATTAGCTAAAATTTGAGTCTGAAGGACATCAAAAGCATATGAAACGACACTAATTCCATGGCAAATTTCGATATCCTATTGTACTCGATTAGACATCTCACACCCAAAGAAAACCATTACTTTAACCATGATCAGGCAGGTCTGCTAATTCGAATGGGAACTTGGATTTCCTTATTTAGAACCATGCTGCGAGAAATCTTCAGTTGAAGTCTCCAGTGGTGAAAATTAATAGAAGCCGTACTTGTGACCGTTGAGTCACATTTCACTTCAGCCGGAACTACAAGTGCATAAAATCTGTTGCAAAGAAAGCCTGTGCTACCGAAGTAATAAGCGGGGACGAGTGGTCTAGGGGTAAGTTGCTCGTCTCACAACCAAAGGGTTGTGGGTTCGAGTCTCACCTGTTGCTACTCTTCGCCCGCGACCGATCGGCGTGAGAGATTGCCGACGCTACATGACTCAACGGTCGATGTGTCGTAAAGCAAATGACCAACCAACCGAAGTAATAAGCATGCTAACTGCATCAGATCAATGTCCTAATCGTGATATATCTTGGTGATTCGCACCTGCCGTCCGGTTTTTCCTGATAAGTAGCTTACCGACATATTGAGCATATCTGCATCGGAAAATGTGGGAAATGGTTTACTTCCTTTGGGAGTACGTGCCCCAGAGACCCGTAAGTTCGGTCGTTCAGTCGCTTCTGCCTCTGCCTGTGAGCTGACGAAAAGAAAATACCAGCGACACAAATTCCTTCGTCATCCCATCGAATGCGTCGGTTGTTATAATCTGATTATTATAAAGACTGTTACAGCTTTCTTATGCTCTGATGACACATCAGAGTAGAGGAATTTTGTTAGATTTGTAATACGACTCTTAAGGCAGGAAAGAGACGATTTATCAACCAGGTTAAAATACTAGCGTCGCGTTGTGGAGGATCAGCATTAGAATACAAACTGCTGCAGCGTGAGGTGTCGTTATTCCTACAATATGCAACAGTTGGTTAGTTATTAGGGTTTTAGGGCGCATCAACAGCAGGGCCCATACAATATGCAACGAAGGGATGTTTTGTGCACCGGGCATCCCAATAGAAGCCCTAAGCCTGGCGATGCACAATGGAGGATTTTTTTTTCCGGCCCAAAAAGCCTCGAAAACATGCAAATTTCCATATCAGGTTTCTTCTCACATAGCGCTCATCCTAAACCGCATCAAATGTCGAGTTTTAATTCGTGCCGCGATCGCAGATTGTTCTCAGATGGACCATGGTTCCCTGTTCTCCTGAACACTACACTCTTACCATGTACATTTTTAGTTTTTCGTGCGCACACTGCATGCAGCACCATCTCAGCATAAGTCAAATCTGGCTGACCTGGCGGCGAGCGCATCCATCATGAGCTTTGTGTTCTGGTGGTATGTACGCGTATATCCAGCAAGCGTCCCATCACTACCAATAACCACAATATTTCGGGCTAAGTGACGCAAATACAAACACAAGTAATCTGGGGATTGGTTGGTGGGTTATTGGTTTTACGACACATCAACTGTTGAGTCATTTCGCGTTGCCAATTTCTCATGCCAATTGGCCGCAGGCGAAGAGTAGCAACATATAAGATCCGAACCCACAACTTTTCGATTGTGAGACTGTCAACTTACCCCTAGACTACTCGTCCCCAATCTGGGAATTGGTGGTATGCTTATGCAAAGAGAACATATTTCATATTCCACAGAATTGATATTTTCGGCAGCTTTTCTTTGCTCCATTCTTGTTTTGTATTATTAGGTGGCCTTTCGAATCAGGACGCATTCTACTAGCTGTTTGAGGGAGTCGATGAACCCTCTTAAGGTATGCAAAGTTGCACTCCCGTCTACTTGTGGAAGCAATAAATCTTCCGCTTTAGGTTGGCAATTTCTCTTGACGATACCAAGCGCTGTTCCAAAGAATTATGAACAGGGATGTAGTTTGGTATGTTTTTAGGAGGATATCTCCCTCCCATTCAGCGTTGGCTTTGCCCTCCCAATAATTTAAACTCTTCACATGTGACCCTATGTGGTATGCCCCTAAATCCATTTGGGCCCGCTCATAGCCTTCATATATTGTGCCCTCCCAATCATTTTCAGAAACATATGCCGTACACCTATGATTATGCAGTGCCTTTGATGGGAAATGGTGACATTGAGGATCCTTAGTCACCTGTATTCTGTGGATCGTTCCTTCTCTTTCTTCCGTTCCTGAAGCATGTTATTTTATTTGACAAAGGGAGAAAATGAGAGAACAAGAGACAGGTAGAGGGAGATGAAGAGGGTGAAGCTTTCAACTTGATTGCTGTGCGATTTCCTTGAAATGGGTATTTGCAGGTGAAACTATTCTTCCTGCTAATATTGACTCGCATCAAACATTTTTACCGGCATGGCGGGAGAACTTAACCCAGTCACGCCCCAAGCTAAGAACACACAACATTGGAGGCTGTCCTCCATCGATTAAGGCTGTCCTGCAGGGTTTGAGGTATTCCAGCATCCTCTGATTTTCATGGGGCAGTCCGAATGCACTTCCTATGGTCGTTTGCTATGCGAGATGTCCAGTGCTGCCTGATACTATCTGGTCGTATGCTATACGAGATGTCCAGTGCTCTCCAGTGCTGTCCAGTGCTGTGCTATATGGTCGTATGCTATGCGATATGTCCAGTGCTGTCCGATACTATATGGTAGTTCGCTATGCGAGATGTCCAGTGCTGTTTGATTCTATCTGGTCGTATGCTATGCGAGATGTCCAGTGCTGTCGGGTACCATATGCAGGTGTTGAAGCCACCTGGTGTTGCATGGTACGGTCCGAGACCTGTGGTTGTGTCCCCTACGGCTCGGCTGGTTGGTTAGTGGTTTTGCGACGCATCGACCGTCGAGTCATGTAGCGTCGCCAATATCTCACGCCGATTGGTCGCGGGCGAAGAGCAGCGACAGGTGAAACTCGAACCCACAACCTTTCGATTGTGAGACGAGAAACTTACCCCTGGACTACTCGTCCCCCCATCCCTACGGCCGGGGTCCGTGGGATAGGGCCTGGTGCCGTCTGAGACCGGGTGGTGATGCCCAGCACGGTTCTGAGGGTGCCCGAGGCCGTCTAAGTTTGTGCAATGCGGTCTGATGATGTCTGATACTGCATAAGTGTGCGATACGGTCTAATCGGTCTGTTTGTGTCTGGAACAACAACACGGTCTGGAAGTGTCTGAAGTCTGAGTGTTGGTGGCCGGCAGGTGTACTCACTGGACAGCCAACGCCACGGCGATGTTTGTCTCTCGGGCACGGCAGAGATGGGACTGGCAGCGCTGCTGGCTCGCCGTCGGCTACCGGCCTCCCGACTGCCCCTGAGGATGGCGGCCGTCTCCCGCTGTTTCCGGCCCGAGGTCTCAAACCTGGAGAGCGAATCCGGACTCTACAGGTGAATTACGGCAGCAGTTTTGCTTCTCTTGGTTCTCACTTTCGAGAAGCCACCTAATCCAGCAATAGAACCTCGAACCTATTGCTGCATAAGTGATGCATAGCGATGTTGACGTGCTGTTACGGTGTGAAGATGTGAGTTGTAGATTGCTCAACCTTATGAATGGTGCCTGGAATGTCGTTTGCTGTACGGGGTTAGTCTTCTCAATACGTCTCGGCACAAATACTCTGACAGCGGTGCACCCGCACCGCACCGTGTGTCGCCAAACCTGGTCGGTGCGCCATAAAACTCAAACAACCAACCAAACCAACCAACGCGTGTCGCCAGAGTGCACCAGTTCACCAAGGTGGAGATGTTCGGGGTGTGTGCCGGCGAGCTGTCTGCATCGACTGCTCTTCTAGAGGAGTTCGTGCACATCCAGCAGCGTATCTTCACAGCGCTCGGGCTACACTTCGTAGTGTACGACATGCCTCCTAGTGATTTGGGTATGCCAAATTTCATGACAGCTGTTTTCTATATGAATGAACACATGAATACATGATATTGGCTAATCTCAAGAAAAAGTCAATACATGCACTGCTATGAAAGTATCTTGCGAAACCGTGGTTGACTGAACGTCGCGTGCACCTTGGTTTTTGATATGTTGTTAGTCACTTGCGTATCCACCATGGTGTGGTTGTCCTCGAGTATATATTTCCCGGTGTGTGTCCACGGTTGTCAAGAGTCCCAGAATTAGTCGGCGATGCCTTGACGCCGCCATGTCTGTCGTGCTGTGCTGACCAGGCTCATCTGTTATTGGCCACCCTGCGTTCACACCTACGTGATACAACCAGGATAAGGCACCACTAATGGGTGAATGGCGCTGACAGAGCGACGGAAAGGGACGGGCGGCTACAGGACGCCAGTGTTGCACTCATGTCACGTCGTCTCATACCGGGTGTGTGAACAAACGTTTGTGTCGAAAGTCTTCGTACGCAAGTTTCCGTACGTGGTTCTTGGTACGAAAATCTTCCTTCAGCAACTCTTATTACTTGCAAAACTCTGTAAGCGCGAACATTCGTACCCGCAAGACTTCATACTCACAAAACTTCATATTCACAGATCTTCGTATGAGCGGAGCTGTAGGCAGACATTTTGTAGAGCAAACTTTCGTATCCAATTTTTCGCATGGCAACACTACGTGAGGTTTCTTTTAGACATACCTATATTTTCGTTTATTTTCGTTTATTTTCTTTAGTTCCTTTCCGCCTTCGTCAATCTTCACATGGCAGATCTTCGTATCACATATCTTAGTATGCGCAAATATTAAATTGACGCATGTTTGTATCTAAATGCTCCAGTGCGTGTTTAGAAATTCACAAAGGGCGATGCATTTTCAATGGGCGGCGGTTCCTTATGGGAGGGGCGTCCAATTTACAAGTGGCGCCATTTCGCTCAGGATGGTGTACGGCCTATGGTGATAAAGTCGTACTGGCGTTTGATAGGGGCATGGAATCTCATCTTGAACACAGGGGTGTCAACCATGACTAATAGTGTCGCTAACCTGAAATTCAACACACCTCCGTTCGATAACCATTCAACATTTAATGGTGTGTGGGACCGATAGAGGGACGCCAACGTGCTTCTGTGTCGAATCAATATAAGATCTGAGTGAATAGAGCGCCTTTGATCCCGGATATGGGCGCCGTATTACCTAAGGGAGGAACCATGGCCGGACGATCCCCTGTATGCACCGTTGAAATTTTGGCCAGCAAGTAGCATGTGCACAAGTAGGTTACGTGCAGTCATTTTTTTCTGAACATCTTCGTGCATTTTTGTGAAACATCGGAGAAAACGATGTGTTGAAATCATACGTGTTTTGGTCGTATTCAGATCGAAAGCAAAGTAACCATACAAATTACTCTTATAAACTCTGATTCAATCATTTGCACTTCACAATTGTCCCGATCAGGGATGCGGAGCCGGAGCCGGAGTCGGAACATTTTGCCCGGAGCCGGAGCCGGAGCCGGAGCCGCCGGGACATTTTACTCGGAGCCGGAGTCGGAGCCGGAGCTGTCAAAAGCAGGGCGGCTCCGACTCCGAAAGAAGTGTAAATTAAGCAAAATTAGGAAACGTGAAATGAACATGCTCTGGGAATATCCACACCCATATTTGCGTATGAATATAATGCAATACGAAACCTTCGTTTTCAATCGTTCGTCCTAGCCTGCTTCACTCAGTTACACGTTTTGGTGTCCTGGACATGTCGAGATGTAGCATGCATGATATTGCAAGATTTTGAAAGCATGATGTTGGGGTCGGATCGCCCGTGTGTTTGTTTTTATCCTCTTTCACAAATACACTGTAGCACACTGACGGGTGTTCAGCCATCCTCGATAATGTCGCTCCTTGTGTCTAGACCCGGTCGATGCAACGCTGCCTATAATCCGTGCGCACGTGTGTGTGCAGGTGCGGCGGCGTACCAGAAGTACGACGTGGAGGCGTGGATGGCGGGTCGCGGCCTGTACGGCGAGGTGAGCAGCGCCAGCAACTGCACCGACTACCAGAGTCGGCGGCTGGACGTGCGGGACGAGAGCGGCCGCCACCTGCACACCGTCAACGGCACAGCCTGCGCCGTGCCGCGCACGCTGCTCGCCCTGGTCGAGGCGCACCAGAACGGCGACGGCTCGGTGGCCGTGCCCCGGCCGCTGGCGCCACTGCTCGGTGCGACTGTGCTGCGACCGCGGCCGGGCTCGCCCCAGTGGCTGCGGTCACACCGGCTGAGGCTCCAGCACGAGCCCGACCGCGACTCGGCCGCACAGCCGCTGGAAAACCCGCTGTCGGGTCTGGAGGCGCCCAGCTGATGGCTGACCGAGATGGGGGTGGTTAGGTGGCGTCCAGTTGGAGGAGAGGTACCCAGCTTACCTCGGAAAGGACGGAACAGGACGGAGGGTATGCAGGCGCCCAGCCAAGTCGAATGGATACTGATGGAGGTTACCAGCTTTCATACCAGGAGTGAAACTGCCGAGACAGTCCTTGCATGGACACTGCTCTGCGAAATGTGTGCACATTAATTGTTGTTGTCCTTCAAGTCAGATGTGGTATGCACTATGGGATGTCCTAAGCACTGCAGAATAATGATATGCTGTCTTGTGTTTTCTTTCCGGCTTAACAAATGGATGCAGAGAGCGTTCCATCAACAGTGCCACGGATCAAACGACGGCCTACTTGAACGCTACCCCAATAGCCTAGCCTAACCTAGGAGGTAGCTGGCATAACATTCCGATAGCGCCTGACGGGCCGACACCACCTCATTTTGTTATCTGCCGACAGCGATAGGATACCATGAGTGGTCAATGATCGGTTGTTACTGCTTTTTTTAACGCGAGGGAAGCTGAATGCGAATGCAGTGGCGAAGGATGGCCAAGTTGCTTCCTTGTATGCACGTCCTATGACCAAGTTTACATGAGCGAATCGGTCCAGTCTAGCTCAACCGCCATGGTTTGGAAACCGGAACTTTTTTTTGGAGGGCTTCACTTTCTACTTTATACCTAACAGTTAGAGCTGATACAGAGGCCTTGATATGCTAAAATTATTTGAGGGCACAATACGTCGAGGAAATGAGCGGACCGAAATGGATTTGAGGGTACTCTCCGTAGGGTTCTATGTTAAAAGTTGAATTTATTCTGAGGAAAGCCAAAATTGAGGGACGCTTGCCCCGTAAATGTATAAAAAACGCCCATGGACTGGCCTTTTGAATTTGCCTGTTTATCACTCTCGCCACAGTATTTTCTTCGAAAAATGTGGACTTTACATGAACGAAAAGGTTGTATCCCAACTGGATCGTAACTTAGCAGGACAATTTCACCAGTCTCACCGGTTAATCGATGTCGCGGCTTCCCGTCGCACTCGGAAGCTGGCGTTAGCGTCACCCGCTTCTTACCTAGCAGGGATGGCGATCCGGTTTTACAGCGGAAGTTTCCTCATAGGTTACGTGGTCTCAGGAACAAGATAGAGGGAGAAGACCCGGCATAATGATCTGCATAAATTAAAAGCGACCACAAAATATAATTATCACACCAGTTTTAATAACAAAATATGTTTGACTGTCATGCTGCTGAAATAAGTAGAATTAAACTTACGAACAGCAGCAAATTGTAATATGCTTTCTGATTTACGTGGAGACTGCACAAAGCTCTAGGAATATGACGGCCAGCGAAGGACTCCCAGATACACCGTTGGTGCTGTGGTTAAATTAGCGAAGGATAAGGTTATAAGCCAACTGCATGAGCAATGGTAGAGAAGATGACAACACAGACAACGCCATATCGCATGTACGGCCGATCTCGGCAATCATTGGCTCGATCTTCATGAAACCGTTGCCAAACAATCGACCGTGTGCCGGAGGTGTGCGATTTGGACATTCGTGACCTTGGGTCAAGTCAAAGTTCAACAAATCTCTGATAAAAACAAAATGTCTTGCTTACAGACATAGTCAATCTCGGCAACCGCTGGCTCGATCTTAATGGAGCCATCACCAAACGATCGGCAGTTTGCCAGAATCGTACGGTTAGGACTTGTGTCACCTTGGGGCAGGCTTAAGGTCACCAAATCGCCGAAAAACACTATTTTTGGCTTACAGACATGGCGGATCTCAGAAATCCGCTGGCTCGATTTTCTTGAAGCATATGGCAAGCAATCGGCCGTGTGCCAAAAGCGTGCGGTTTTGACTTTCGTTTCCTTGGGTCAAGTTAAAGGTCACCAAATCGCCAAAAAAAAAAAATGTTTTGGCTTACGGACACGGCCGATCGCAGTAACCGCCGGCTCGGTCTTCATGAAACTTTCGCGAAACGATTGGCCATATGCCAAAAGCGTGCAGTTTGGACTTTCGTGACCTTGCGTCAGGTAAAAAGTCACCAAATCGCCGAAAAAGAAAACTGTTGGCCCGCAGACCGCCAGGAATCGCGTAGCAATGATAGTCTAGTATTCGCCTCGCTCGGACGATAACTGGTTGATAGTCGAACAGTCCTTGCTGCCTTTGCATCGACCCATGTGATAGCTAACCAAGCAGCAACAGCTTGCTATACAACGGTTTCAACAGCAACTGAAGCATACGCCGATACGCAGTTTCTCAAGATTCGTATCTTAAAGTATTTACAGACATCGGCGACGCGCAACCGCCCAAGGTCTTACCGCTCAACTCGGGCTCACTCCGCGTTACATTTTACTTACGTGGCAACGTGACCAGTAACGGTAGCGTAACGTGGAGAGGTCTCGAGACACGCTTACAACACGAGGTGTCTTCCCCGGGAATAGTGACCCTCGCAGCATCACTAGATAACATCTTTGTCCTCTTATGCAGGACGTTCGAGAGTTGGTTGACCAGTCCACGTGATCAGAAACTTCGTCCAATCATGATACTCAGGCACCTGTCTGAGTTTGCCATCTTCAGCTGTCTGTGGTCCGTGATGAAGTGAGCTGGACCGGCTCATCCAGCTTGATGATGCTGTCAGGCACGCGCTGACCTGCCGATCGGATGTCAGCTCGTCTTCACAAGATGGAAGGGTCGGAGGTCGAAGATTGTCCTGAATTCCGGGGAACATATATCGATAAGTGGTGCCTGGATGCGTGTGCTCGCGTGTGTGTATATATATGTGTGTGTGCATGTGTGGGTTCGGGGCTGTCTGATTACTGACAATTCCCGGAAACCGTACCAAATAACACTCGTAGCACACATCTCACCTTTTTTAAAGCCAATCCACAACTTCATCACAGCATGCATAAGTGGCAACTTAACACCGTGTTCTGTTTTTTCCTCCACCAGCTTTTGTAGGATTTTCTGAGACATTAGTGCCTTGTCAGCATGGAATTCATCACGACTGCCGGCGTCACCATCCACATTCGCAGACAACTGGTTGAATAATTCCAGTTAATCTGATGCTGTTATAAAGTTCAAATGCAATGCGACCGAGCGAATTAGAAAAAAGAACATCTGAAGGCCACGATAATACCTGATGCCTTAGAAGCAAGGGAATCAACAGTTGGCACAAAATGAGGACGGGATCATGAGTACACTCCACCTGCCAGTTTGGTATTATTTTCAATTTCGGAAAGTTCAGCATTTCAAGCGTAATTTATCCGATGTGTTCGCCGAATTATTCCGAAGCGTTAACAGAAACTATTGGGAAATATTCAAAGTCGGGCAGAGATGGCAGAGATGCAGTGTCCTTTAAGCACAAGAGGGGGAGAAATCGCATATAAGATCGATGGAATAGTACGTTATTTTAAATAGCACAAGTGAAGGGAAGATAGCAACCAAAACATCGCAACAAAGTAATGAAGAAATAAAATAGTGCACATATAGTGTCCTTCAGCATGCCATAAATTAGACGCTGTCAATCACACCCTATATCTATGGCTTCCCTCGTATGTCATACAGGGGCAAGTTTGTACCTCGGCGGTTGGCTTTACAAGAGGAACCAAGGGGTGGCTTGCCCAAAATGGTTCGGGCTACTTATTGAGCAACTATGTGTTGTCGTGTAATACCTCTAGTTCATTTCAGGGGCCTAGCATGCTGGCCGGGCACATACTTTGCAGCATATAGCAATAATGAACATTTTTATCCGGGACTGCCGTCATTGTGTGTGTGTAATCGAACGGTTGCCGTTTTCTGGATAAGCGGTGCAGCCGTACTCTTGACGTTACTCGACGAAAGGGCACGGATCTTGAAACAAGACAGAAGGAGAGGCAGGAGGGACAGGAGCGTTCGTACGCGAACAGATCCAAAGAAGGCGTTAACGTCGAGCCGCTTTTCGGCCGATGCTTCGAACCCGTCAATCCTGTTTGCTATTACGGCTCCGGTTTTCGAACACATATCACGAGCATCACACTCCGAGCCAAGGTCAGCTCGTCCTTCGCCCGCTCCGTCCCAGCGACAAAAACACGATACGTGACACGCCCGACTCACTGGGCCCGGAAATCCAGCCGGCCTCTCGGCGGGCCAGCCAGGCCCGGTAGCAGAAGGAGCATGGCTGGCGGTTCGGGGGCAAAAAGCGTACCATCAGCTGCAGAACAACATTCCAGACAGCCAATTGCTTCGGAACCTTCTGTTTTCAGGTGGGGTCCAACCACAGCACCGCAGGAGCGACTTTGGAGTTAGAGTTGCAAGACGGTGACTGGTTTCAGTACCCGTCCATGAGTCATCCTCATCCTCACTTAGCGTTAACACAATTTCGCGTTTCGAATATGTCGGTTGTTGAGCCCCCGCAGTTTGTTCAACAAATGTTTTTGTTTTGTTTTTACGGTAAACATTTTATATTCAGCTGCCTTTGCCCTTGTCGTATTCCTATTCTCGACTCAGCAGGCGACCTTACTTCTCCGTCGTAGCTGCGAAACAACTTCTTCCGCGGTGTTAAAATTGAAGATTATTAAGCGGGTTTCCTGCATTTAGACCTTTGCCGATTGGTGTTACTGCCATGCCAATGGCTATTGGTATTGCTGACTTGCGATAGAGAAAGCGTTTTATTCACCAGTTTTCAACCAAAGCCACAACAAAATAGATCTCTCCTGCACTGGCACGGAGGAAGGCAAAGATCACGCGGATGCTTTGAAAAACACGCGGACATGCAACAGCTGCACAGCCTTTTCAGACGTGGCATATCTTCACAGAGGTCAGCCCCCTCGTCAGGTGCGCTGCGTACGCTGGAAGCACGAACTGCGATGGAGACCCGCTCAGCGGACCCATGGCGGGCTGGCTGGCGAGTCAGCCCACCAGATCCAGATGCCGCCTGGTATAGAAACTCTGAAACTTTAGAAAATGCATCGAAGAACGCACGCATGCATGCATGCGAATGTGTTCTGTTTGCATATTGGCAACTTGCACGTAAGGACGATAAGAATAGCTTGCATTCATTTATCATGAACTTTGCTTAAGCAGTCATGCATGTGCATGGGTACCCATTTGTATGCTTTTGAGGGAGCCTCCCCATGGTGGTTGCACCTTAATAAGTCGAACTTTTAACTTAGGACCACATCAGCGATCGGTGTGCCCCCGACCAATTTGTGGGTTGCCTAATGCAACAAGAAATGCATTGTATTGCTCTCACCACCAATATATTTTTAGAAATGAACGTCCATGTACATGAGTGTGGTTCAGAAAAGGATGAATTGCGAAATCGAAGCTTAAGGAATTGTGAACGGGTTTTAATAGACTGCATTCACCATTTGCAAAAAATTGAGTGCTATGCGCAAGAGCAGCGACAGAGGAGGGGTGGGGGACGCATCCACCACCTCGGACATTGCCCAGCTCAAAGTCACGCCTATGGGCGTTGCATGAACAAAATGGACCCAAAATGATCATAGCTCTCGATCCATCCAAAATCCATCGGAGAGTGGGAACGTTTTAATCTGTACATGAGAAAATACGACTGCAAGCTGGCCATGGACCGCAATCCCCACCCCCAAAAGTAAGCGTTATGTCTTTATCAAAGTTTTCATGGATTAACAATTTTCACCAACGAGGTGCTAGCTAGGAACTACTCACCCGTATGGTGCATATGTTAAATTAATGGACGAATTCCTGGATGGATTTCGGCTATGCCTCAGATAGATCAAGTGCAACAAAAAATACATCTTCTCCAAAACTCAACATATTTCATCAATGAGAATGGCGAAATTACGCCTCTAGACATAACCGAAACGCAATCCTGCCAGCTGTTCTCCATCTGTGACCGATTTCACTTCTTTTTAACCCCGTGATGCTATTTGTCCTCCCAGAGCGGAGTTGGTCTACGAGAGCTATTTGCCCCAAACCGGAAGAGGACGGTGATATCGGCCAGTAGCCCTTGACATTCGGCAGCCTTTCGCATTCCCACCGGCGAAGAAGTGCGTCGTGCAAACCCAAGGCTATCCCGACTCGCACTTTGTTGTCTCGTTATCGCAGTCAGGCAGGCGAATCGCAGTCAGGCGACGAGCGACGCACGAACAGAACAGGTTCAAATCAAGCCCCGGGGCAGGAGGAACTTCCACCCGGCCTGCTCGCGCCGATCCAGAGCTATAAAGTGGCCCGCCGACGGCGTGCGAGCATCACTAGCCAGCCCCCGCCCGACACGTCGCGATGCGTCTTGCGGTACTGACAGGCCCGCTGTTGCTGCTGGCGACCGTGGGCGCTCGGCACCGGCCCGGATCGCTGCAGGAGTGCTGGGTCGAGACGCGCGAGCTGGACAGGAGGACCGACCCGGACGGACACCTGCCGCCGGGCGGCGAGTTCCCCGACTGCGACCAGCTGGGTCGGTACGAGCCCAAGCAGTGCAGCGGCTCGCAGTGCTACTGCGTCGACCCGTCCGGCGATACGCTGTACGCGGCCGGCGGCGGCGGAGCGTACACGCACGACCGGTGGAAGGCGGCCGACATGCGGTGCCTCTGCTCGCGCGACGAGTACGACGAGCAGCAGTCCCGCCGGCCGCCGGCGCCCGGCGCGCCGCAGGTCAGCTGCGACTTCAAGGGCGACTTCCACCACACCAAGTGCGTGGGCGCCGTCTGCTACTGCGTCTACGCCGACACGGGCGAGCGAACCCCCGGTTGGGACGAACCTATGGCCGACTACGCTCGGGTGGAGGCCAGGTGCGCCCGGCAGCAGCGACAGCAGCAACAGCAGCAACAGCCGCGACAGCAGCGACAGCAGGGACAGCAGCAACAGCAGCAACAGCGAGAGCAGCGACAGGAGTGATGTGCGCTGACGACCGCGGCCCAGCCGGCGCCCAGCCGGCGCCCCGCCAGCGGTTCCAGCCTGCCGGCCGACCGTACAAAGCGTCAGCAGAGCACCTGCTCCGAGCGCTGAGCGGTTCTCTGGTGGACTGACGTCGGCCATGTCCGACCATCACTCTACACCACTCCTCTCTGTTGGGTGGCCTGTCCGTGCAGGTCGGCACGCCTGCACGCCTTTGCCGCGCGCCTCTTCTGTGTTGACGACGCGAGGTGCTTTGTTGTTACTCTGCGATGTCGCAAGGTTGTTGTTACCTGTTAGAGTGTACGATGCGCCGACTTCGATCCGATAAGCCGGCCAATAAATCGCTTTGCACTTTGTATCTGTTGTGAATAAGCGAATGCGAACTGAAACTTGCAGAAAACCGAGCTTCGTGAAAACCATCCTGGCTTCTGCCTTCATGTCTCATGAGCTATGTGCATCTGTGAACTGTGAAGCTAACAGGAAGTGTGTGTGTGTGCGTGTGGTGGTGCGGAGGCATGCATCACCCTCAAACGTCGTGAAGCCTAACATTACGCCAACAGGTGTGGCATGGAAAACATCCACCACGAAACGATCACATCCTCTCCATAGTCAAAGTCCGTGACACTGCGGATACTGATAAAGCTTGGCAGTGTGATGGACGTATATTTGAGAGAGAGAGAGAGAGAGCCTTAGTTTTAGTATCATACACACACATACATATATACATACACACACACACACGTACACACACACACACATATATATATATGTGTGTGTGTGTGTGTGTGTGTGTTTATGGATTCTTGACCCACTGTTATCTCTCATTCAGGAATGAGCAGTCATCTGGAATATCGGGGCCTTAATTCCATAGTCAGGATGTTCCTGCTGCCTGCCGTGTAGTGGATAAAGTAAAGTACTTGGTAGGCTTAAAGAGCTTCGGAATTGCATTAAAACACGCGTTTCTTTCTCAAATGTGCGCAGTTCTCGAGAAACTAACAAATTGTGAGACTTTGTCAAGTACTGAATAAATGCTGAATAACGTAAGTTTCCGGGGTCGTTTTCCCTTGTTCTCTGGATATGCCAGTACCCATCGCTCCTCCTCTCCCGGTCCCGAGAGATGTGCAGCTCTTGGCTTCATTCCGCCGACCTTGGCTGGCTAGACGAGCCTCCGGCTGAGTCCATCCTTCATGGAAAACAACGTCACATCTCTCACGAAGCCCAAGCACCGATGAAGAAATCGCAAGGAGCAGTGCACAGAGGTGTCCGTGCCTCTGTAAAGATCCCTCTGTTTATTTGCTTTTCGACGGAGAAGCGGAACCGAGAAGGATGGAAAATGTATGCCCGCCAGAATCAGCTTCCATATTCCGTCGACAACCGTGCTCATCTTCTTACCACCTATCCACCGTCTTGCCTGTTTACGCACCACTTATTACCTTCAGACGTGACGAGGTCAGTGGCACCAGGTCGCGACACCATTGTGTGCGCCACTCTCCGTACCTCGCAGTCCGGTGTGGGGAGGCGACAGTCCGACGTGTGGGGCTGACAGCATTGCTATCCAACCAATCATCACGCTGTGGCTCGGCGTACCACTCACAATTGCCAAACGCGATTTGACATTTTCACAAATTTCGCACATCGGACACGGGCTCGTGGCGCAGCTCGCCCGACGACGTATCCGGAGCCGGGTCCGCGGCCATCTCGTCATCCCTGTCGTCGATCACGATGAGCACCATGCTGGTGCCGGTGGCGGAGCGCTGCGACATGCTGCCAGTGGGCACCGATCGGCCGGCGTCCCGCTTGTGCCGGTGCAGGTAGAGGAACAGGCCGCTGACCAGCAGGCAGCCGACGGCCGCCACGCAGAACGTCGCCAGGTTCAGGCCGGCCAGCGTCACCAGCACCACCCACTTGTACATGTTGTAGACGCAGCCCTTGTCGTAGATGACGCTCGTGTTGAACACGCGCGAGTCGGGCATCCGCGCGCGCGTCGGGCAGTAGCAGGCGTCGCGGCAGCAGCTCTTCGGCAGCAGCGCGTGCCGGTAGTCGCGGTAGGAGGCCTTGCCACAGCACTGGAAGATGGTCTGGCCGACGTTCATGAAGCTGAGCAGGCCGGTGGTGTTGGCGCGAGCCGCGTCACCGGCCGTCGTCACTGCGCTCAGCCGCTCCACGTAGGCGGCGATCTCGGCGTCCATCACCTCGGACGTCGGCTCGGACGTTGTGTGCTCGGCGAACGGGTTCTCCATTTGGCGCAGGTTGACGTAGGCGGCCACCAGCAGCGCGAACGTCGCCAGCAGCGCCAGCATGGCGCCGAACACGACGCGGCGTTTGACGAACACCGTGCCGAACACGCCGAAGCCGCCGCTGACAGCGGCCAGCGACGCCGCCACCATCGTCTCGATGTTGACGCGCCGGTGGTAGACGAAGCTGGGGTGCTTGAACGCACCGAAGTAGGTGAGACTGGCGCTCGCCACGCCCAGGTACATCAGGTCGGTGATGATGAGCAGAATCCAGCACGTGAGAAGACTGCGCTGCACACAGCTGCTGCATTTCTCGCCACGCATAGACATTCGTCGTAGCTAGGATGATGCGCGTTTAATAATAGACACGTTGTGATTCTGCCGAGAGTATGCTATGTTACTTGCACCGCTTCATCACTCGTGGACACTTATTCATCAAACACAGGGCAATATGTGCAACATCAGCGATATACATTTATAATGTATGTCACTCTCGACTTTCACCTCAAGCAATCTACAATTTAAACCCTGGTTATGCTTCTTTTAAGTTCGGAGGAAAAGATAAGAAGCGTCTTTGGTGAGCGTAAGGTTAATTGAAGTGTTTGTTAGCAATTCTGCGAGAATTCCTAGTACTAACACGCTCTATAACGTGTAAGGCTCTCGCATCTTGCTGTAATATTTCCAATTATTGCATTTTGCATGTAAAAACGTATTTCAGATTATGGAACACTACACCGATAATTGTTAATAATATTGTCGGAATAACTTTCGACCACTTGCTCACTATAACTGAATGAGATAAGATAGACCGAAATGAGCTGCATATTTTGACAGCGTGTCTTTTTGAACCGTGACAGTTTGAGGATGAGAATACAACACGTACAAAATGACATTACACGTGCTACAGCATTCACTTGACAAATTTACATTTCAGAGCCAGTGGAATCCGATTAACATGGTATGATTTTAATACATGAGATGATGGGATATTAATACAAACTATACGCTAGGCATGGGTAGTCTATGAACTAACGAGAAACGGAAAACACTTATCACATCATATACCTACTCTCTTCACGGCGCAGAATAATAGCAATCAGCTACAACGAACGCGATCTTGGTGTGTACCTGTTTGTTGTGATGTGTGATGAATAATAGCATGTACTCCTGGTGTCTGTACATCGGTATTTCATGCTGTGGATGTAGTGCTGTACCTATGAGACAGGTGGAAACGGAGTCCAAAAGGATATCTGGATGTTAATTGTTGGTCTACGATTTCTAATCTCCAGTCATTCAACTAATTTTAGCTCGGCAACGTCTTTACATGTGCTTTAAATTTACACCATGAAAGAAGCTGAAGTTATGGGTATATCCATGTGCCTGTGGCGTGTGTGGTCTCTTAATGGCGTGCTCGGTGCCCAGTTTTTGGCGTCACTTAAGTGTTCGTGGAGCCGCTCCCTGACGCCGCGTCTAGTCTCTCCAGTATATGTGGCATTCGTATTTGCCTGTTGACATAGTAGGCACATGATGATATACACAGCATTTTTAAAATAACATTTTCCTTCTAAGCCCGCCATGCCTCTGCTCACCCCCCCCCCCACTCGGACCTGGAGGAGGGCACATGGCAGACCTGGCAACGATATCACCGAGCGTTCTCCCATACTGCCATGCAACTTTCAACGGCTAGCCTGAGGATTTTACGACCGCATTTTCTATTCTGGTTAGGGTGTCGTCTACGAAAGGCAATTAAATATAGGTTAGTATATCATTTTGATCTGCTTGCACTAATTTCCAACCAGGGTTCGAGATACTTAGAGAACGGTGCTGAGACTTTGCTTACAATTTAGTGCTTTGAATCAATTAATGTGGGTAGCCATTGCCTGGAAAAGGCACTCTATTTTAATCATTCCCTTTTCACGACCAGTTCATCGGTTTAACTCATAATTACGTGATGTATATCATGCACCCTGTGTACCCTATGGTTTGCACTGTCAGTAGAGTATCTAAGAAAATCATTTGTCCAGAATGCTATTGATTGGTTCTTTCACCGCTAAATTTCAAAAATAGATGGAAACTCTTAATGCGTTTGGGAAACTCGCCCAAAGTCTGCAATCCAAATGTAAAAATACCAATGATATCGTCGATGTACCTCATGGACGTCACCGGTTGTTGGTCTGGAGAGCTCAGAAGTAGTGATTCCACTGCGTCCATAAAAATGACAGCAATGTGTGGGGCTATCCGATTGTACATTGCAATTCCATGAGACCATTTGGAGAAGCGTTCGCGAAATCGCACAAAGTTATTCTTCGGACAGTGTCCGAGTAGCTTTTGGATCCTGTTGGTGTTTTTACATTTGGATTGGAAGCTTTGGACGAGTTCCTCGAACTCATTAACAGTGTCCATCCATCTGTAAAGCTTAACTGTGTAAGAACCGGCCAATTACCTTCTGGACAAGTGCGTTTCTTAGATATCCTGCTGACAGTGCAAACTACGAAGAACTTCACTACATAATCATATGCTCAACCGATGGCTGCTAATATCATCCTTCCTTCTTCGTTGGCTCAACCAATAATGAAGGAAAAATTGTTTGCTTTGCACTCACAAATGCTTAGGACTAATAGACTAGGATGAATACGAACTGGACGGGAATGGGGATTCAGTGAAATAGAGCGCCTTTTTCTAGATACTGGTTTTCCACATAGACTGATCCAATGCACTAAATTTCAATTTCAGTAAATACGATTTCTACGTATCTAAAATCCTGGCAGGCAATTAGTTCAAGCAGACCAAAATGATGTCTAACCTAAATGTCCTTAACTTCCATAGGCGACACACTAACTAGAATAATAAATTCCATCGCAAAATACTCGGGCTGCAAAATACCATGAAAATTGCATAGGAGTACTCCCATGCAAATTTCGTGTTGGAGAACGTTCGGCAACATCGTTGCCAAGTATATGGTATGGTAATACATGTTATGGCAAGCTTCCATAAGTGCATCCCACTCACAGTTTTGAGGTTCATTGTTGCATGCAAGCAAAACAAGTTGTGAGAAGACTAGCTCTGAAGTATTAGACTCCTGGAAAAGCTACAATTTTGTATAGCTTTCACAATTTCCATATATTTGTGTGCACAATTGGCTTTCATTAATTACAACGGGATCTTATTTGGGATGACTGTCCATTTCCCTGACCCAGCCCAATGTCCCCCTACCTCTGTGACATGCTCCCAGTCTCCGTCACATTTCCTGATCAACATACTCCTAATCTAACATAACTTAACCTAGCATAACCCGACGCAACATAACTCAACCTAACCAAACCTAACCTAACCTAACCCAGCCCAACCTAACTTAACATCACCTAGCCTAACCTAATCTAACCCAAACTAAACTACCTAAAAAAATTGAGCAAAGAAAATACAAGAAAATGTGAAAAGCTTCCAGATGGCTGATGACGTCATTGTTATTTTCGTAAAAACCTTTCCTCTTTATATGCAACAAGTGCGCCAATTTCATTGACATTGACCTTGAGACAGTGGAACTGCATACTGCGGTCCTTGCATACGATCTTGATTGGGATACACATCTGAAATATAACACTATAGGTATATCGCCTTGAATATTCCCATGTTTTCCCTTCCTGTCCTGAATAAAATGTCACAAGTGTGAAGCGAAAATACGGTGTTTTGGTTAGTTAGTATATAATTTTAAAAAATTCAAATTTTCAACATACAAAAACCTAACCTAACATGGCCTAACCTAATACTGTTTGATCACAGAACAGACTTTTCAACAGCTTAAAAAAACTTTCTGAGAGCATGGTGTATTCCCAGTGATGCCATTTGCTCAAACTGTTCCCAAAGTCTGGTAGTATTGGTTTTTAACACACCCTGGAGGGGGGGGGAGGGGGGGGCAAAATCCACCCACCCCTCCAGTTTTTTGTACATAACCCCAGATCTTACCAGTTGATATACTCCATTTCTTGTGTGTCTGCTTAGAAATGACAAGAATGTTTCTTAATGCAAGATACATGAAAATTGGCCAACATTTTTTTTTTGGTTTGGGGCCACAATTAACAAATTCACAGTGCCAGGCCACAACAATTGGTGCTGATTTGCTTTCTGTATATTTTCAAAAGGGAAGTGTTTTTAGCAACACTAGCAATTTGCTTGATGTATGTTGTTATGCCATGTAACTTCAGTCATGTTTCATCACCAAGGTCAAGTCAGGCCAAGTTCATGACAGGTTAATGACGGAACCAAACTTGGTCAACTGGAATGTTGTCATACATGGCAATGACTGTCATGTGATTGGTGTTACTTTGCATGTTGCTCCCTAAACATCCTGCAAACCACTGTTTGCCATTGTGTACCTAAGCCTTTCCATACTTTATTCATGTACTTCACTCCCTTCTTTGCAAAGCTGATTGTACTGAGCCAATGCCAGCTGATTGTGCTCATTGAATGAAGCAGCCATGTGGGTGGCCCAGTTGTGGTAACTGGAGCAGGTAATGACCTGATAAAGTACTGCTATATAGGTGACCTGATTCCAAATACTGGGTCTGGAATCTGTATTGCATCATTAGTAATGTCCAAAACATCATTGATATCCACCTTGGAGCATTTAAACACAATCACAGCAATCCATAACAATGACAAACCAGGACACACAAAATGAGAAAATTTTGCCATTTTGACCTTGTTTAACTATGAAGACCTGAGGTCATGAAATTTGCACACAATAAAATTCACTACCATACCATACTCTGTGAATTTGGTTGCTTCAGCTTTAAGATGAGCCAAGACCTTAGGGGGTGGAATCTGCCCCTTCCAGTTCTCATAATTTTCAGAGGCTCTCCATGGCACATGTTAAAAAGGAATTCCATGGCCACAAATTCACAATCTGCTTCTCAAAGTATCAAAGCAACTTTTACCTTTATACCCAAATATATCAAAGCTGCAAGGCAGGCTTCAACAAGCTCAGTACATACATTTGTTCTGTAATTTGTGCTCATAAGCTATACAAATGCTGGCAAAATACTGGTCTGGGATGGCAAAAAGTATGGAAAAACAAAGTTGCAATTCACAGTAATAGCTGTTGCCATGGGAGTTGCATTACTTGCATCACAAATAATTAATGATTGTTGCCACAATTGCCTTTTTGTGTTGTCTGAAAAATTTTTTTTATGTTTATTCACTTTTCTGGGCTTTTCAAAGAAACTCATCCACATTGTTTTCTGCACAGTTGATTAAAATGACATCACCCAATGCATCCAATGTGGGGCCTGCTACAGCCATGGGATCTTGTCATGAGTGTTTTACTGTATAGCCTGGCAAACATCTGGTTTGTCAGATGTATTTCATAGACAGCCAATGCATGAATCTTGACAAGCATAGATCTTGAGACTAATCAGAATGTTCATCTTCTTTTTCCACATATCCTTGTATTAACTAAGAAAAATGGATGATGAAAAAACAAAGATGTACCAGTCGCCATTGTCCTCCCGCTATACATCACCAGAGATGAATTTCAACTTCAGTGACCAGAAGAAGTTCTCAACCTGGAGGAAACTCTGGTTTCATTTGGCCAAGGCTGAGAAGGTATGTTCAATTGATTCAGGCATATGGTTGGCATTGTCTACAATCAGTGTGCAAGAGTTGACAAACAAGCTGATGAGGTGTTCATTCATCTAGTTATGGCATCAAAACACACTAGTTATAACCAGTAACACTTCCTGAGCAAGGTACACCAGTTGTGCATTTTGCTGGATGCTAGAGGCTGAGAAAATGAAGCTCTGGGGAAAATCTCTTTGATTCAATGGTGTCCTCAGAATTCAGTGCTACATTAGAATTAAGCATTCATTTTGTGTGTTGTTTCAGGTGTGATGCTTTACATCCATCAGTATAATTTATATTTTATCACACTGGCTAGGAAATAGCAAATTTTTACCAGCCTGCCATTAGAGTATGGTCTCTTATCCAGCTTATGCTTATGTTAATCCACAACTTGTTGGAAAAATACCTGCATTTGATGCATGCTCATGACATAAGGAGGCTATGCTTGAACAATTGTTTTTTGTTTTGTTTGATGTATAGTGGAATGTCAAAATTTGCCATAATATTAGCACCATTTAAGATGCCTTTGGTGTTCTTCAGAGGAAAATTTGAGCAACCTGCACACATATGACTGTACCTTTTTGTTTGTTTTGAGATTACTAATTTCTGAACAACTATATTCAGGATAGGAAGAAAATACCAATGCTATAAATTGGTATTATGTGTTGTCATACTATAAGTAATCCCTTTACTTAAAAATGCAGTGCAAAAGTCTGTGTGTCACCATCATTAATGGAGAATATGAACATTATATTCTTGTTATACATGGAGTAAGATACTGTTAGAAATGAGACATACATTCATGAGAGAAGGATGTCATTTGGGTGTTTAGGAAGTGGTATGTTTCACCCCACTTCATAGCTTACTTATAACTGCAGTCAGGTAACCACCATGCTCCCTAGGTTTACTCTTGCAGTGGTGTATGGTACTGCAGTGTGTTGTTGGTTGTCTGGTGAATTTTGTGGTGTTGTTCAGTGTCCCTGCCAGTTCGGTGCGTAGATGCTATATGTGGGTTGTTGATTCCTGGTTGACATGTAATATGTGTGCCGGCATGGGTTGATGCAATGCTATGTTGCAATTGCATGCAACTGATGACACATCAGAACTGAACTGACACATTTTGCTTGATTAATTTTGTTGGTCATTAAGCTGAGCTCTGGCTGGATCTGTCATCAGCCATCTTGATGTATAAGTCATACAGTTGACCCTTACCCCATGCATGTGGTTCGGCGCTTGCGCCGCTCGGAACATTTCCCAATTTCGCGGCCCACCGGCGAAACAGTGTGGGCGGCGCCATTAGCCGTGAATGTGCATAAAAGGCGTCGTGAATCGCCAAATAAACAAACCCATAGCCCATGCAGCAGTAAATGCCTGCCACATACACCTGCCAGGAGCTTGGTCTGCCCATCAGGAGCTTGGTCTGCCCATCAGAAGCTTGGTCTGCCCATAAGGAGGTTGGTCTGCCCACCAGGAGCTTGGTCTGCCCACCAGGAGCTTGGTCTGCCCACCAGGAGCTTGGTCTACCCATCAGGAGCTTGGTCTGCCTACCAGGAGCTTGGTCCGTCCATCAGGAGCTTGGTCTGTCCATCAGGAGCTTGGTCTGCCCACCAGGAGCTTGGTCTGTCCATCAGGAGCTTGGTCTGTCCATCAGGAGCTTGGTCTGTCCATCAGGAGCTTGGTCTGCCCACCAGGAGCTTGGTCTGCCCATCACGGACGCCCAGCTGGAGCAGATGGCGGCCCACCTGGAGGACATCGACTTCTCGGCGGCCGCCCAGCACGAGCGCCGGGTCCGACACGACGTCATGGCGCACGTGCACACGTTCGCCGCCGCCTGCCCGCTGGCGGCCGGCGTCATCCACCTGGGCGCCACCTCCTGCTTTGTCGGCGACAACACGGTACGTCCGGCCAGCAGGTGGCGCCGCGCTGACCTCGGGCCGACTGACGCGCCCTCTGCGCCTGAGCTGACCTCTGGTGGACTGACGCGTCCTCTGCGCCTGAGCTGACCTCGGGCCGACTGACGCGCCCTCTGCGCCTGAGCTGACCTCTGGTGGACTGACGCGCCCTTTGCGCCTGTGTCGACTTCTGGTGGACCGACTTGCGCTCTGTGCGTCAACCGCGGACATGGCAAGCGCAGCACAGACGGTTTTGGCGACGTTGGAGATGCGTTGGCCCAGTGTGGCTGATGCGAGTGATGCTGCCGCAGCACAATCCCCGGTGTAATTCTGCGTTCTATCGCCGCAGATCATATGCCTGCCGCCTGTCCCCCGCAACCTTGCAGAATAACGCTGGCGAGGTAGCAATGCATTGCGAGCGTGACCGTGCTCGACCATTTTAGGTGGCGCATCCCTGTCGACGAAAGTGCTTAGCACACGGAATACCGACAGGTTTGCTTAATGAGCGTGAATGTGACCTTGCCGGCCGTACGGTGGCTGTCCGTCTGCGTCCGCCGGCATGGGGCCAGTTACCACCGCTTTCACCACTGCAGTTGGGCAACTCTCCAGCCGCCGACTGTCCTTCGCTGGGTCCTCAGTGGACCCCGCTGGATCATCACTGACCCCGCTGGGTCATCACTGACCCTCGCTGGGTTATCGTTGACACTCGCTGGGTTATCGCTGACCCTCGCTGGGTTATCGCTGACCCTCGCTGGGTCATCGCTGACCCTCGCTGGGTCCTCAGTGAACCACGCTGGGTCGTTTTGGTCGAAGCGCCCTTAAACTCAAATAACTAACCACGCTGGGTCATCACTGACCCCGCTGGGTTATCACTGACCCCCGCTGGGTAATCGCTGACCCTCGCTGGGTCCTCAGTGAACCATGCTGGGTTGTCGCTGACCCTTACTAGGTCATCATGACCATGTTGTGCACAGGTTTTCGGTCTGCACGTGCTCCGTGAGCTAAAGTTTTCTTTGTTGACTGACCCGACGTCTGCATGGTCTGAACTGACTGATGATGTTTGCGGCTGGCTGGTGACGTTGGCGGCTGGCTGGTGACGTTGGTGGCTGGCTGGTGACGTTGGCGGCTGGCTGGTGACGTTGGCGGCTGGCTGGTGACGTTGGCGGCTGGCTGGTGACGTTGGCGGCTGGCTGGTGACGTTGGCGGCTGGCTGGTGACGTTGGTGGCTGACTGTTGAGGGCTGGGCGTATGCAGATCTTCACCGGCCGACCTTGACAGGACCTCATCGTGCTCCGGGACGGGATGGACATCTTGCTGCCCCGGCTGGGACGCTGTATCCAGCGACTGGCCACCTTCTGTGAGGAGCACGCCCACTTACCAACATTGGGATTCACCCATATGCAGTAAGCACTAGATGTCTTTGTTTTTGTCCATAAAAAATAAGGACTCCGAGCATAGGCATTTACTCAGGGATGTAGTTGGTGGAAGACGTGGCAGAGATAGGAAAATGATGCTTTTATAAAATGAGGAGTAAAAGTCTCCATGATAAGAAATTAAATTAAATGAGTGCTAACTGATATGTTTTGATATTGACCTGGATGATAGTTTCCTGGTTGTGTTTGGCATGGTGGAAATGGCCCGTAATCGGGAGTAGACAGGTGGCAGCCATCAGACTATTAACAAATTTGAGGAAGTCACGTGTGTGACTGCCTGTTGTATCGCATGTAACGAACAGTGATGTTGACACAAACATGATATGTATAAGTGTAATAGCTTCGTGGTGGATAAACATGACAACCTGGTACATATATGCAAAGCATCTCTAAGTGCCAGTTTCCTGGAAATGAGTAGACAGGGTTTCACAGTGAACTCGCCAGTCATGTGCTAGTCCATTGTATTAAATTTGTGTTGCAATTTGTGCATTGCTCATTGCTCATTCATATTCATGCCACTGCATACCCACTTTATAATCTTCCTATAGGCTCCCCAGGCTCCCCAGAGCATCCCCATGCTCTCTAGTACTACATGCCCAGAGTATCCCTGGAGCTCCCCCAGAACCATCCCATGCTCTTGTAGTGTATATGCCTCAGAGCCTCCCCATGCTCTCCAGTAGTATGCCTGCCCCAGAGCCTCTACATGCTTCCTAGTAATGCACCCACATCAGTGCCTTGCGATGCTCTAGTAGTGTACCTACTCCAAAATCTCCACATGCTTCCTAGTGGTGTACCTATTCTAGGGTCATTCTGTGCTTTTTAGTCCCATACACTTCCAAGATCCTCCCCATGCTCTCTTGTATTGCATCCACACAGCATCCCCACACTCCATGTATCCACTCCAGAGCTTCTGAGTGCTCTAATGGTGTACCCACTCAAGAGTCTTCCAGTGCTCTAGTGGTGTACCCACTCCAGAGCCTCCAAGCACTCTCTTGTAATATACCTGCTCCAGGGTCATCCCGTGCTCTTTAGCAGCGTACCTACTCCCGGGTCTGCCCATGTTCTCCAGTGTGCCAGCTCCGGAGCCTCCTGACACTCTCTATTGGTGTACCTGCACCAGGGCCATCTCATGCTCAGTAGTGCACTTTCTTCAGTAGTGTACTTCAATGCACCTGAACGACTCTGAGGTCGTGGCGTCTAGGAATATTTTTACGTTCATTCGACAAGCTCGCCTTGACGTGATATACCCCCACCCGTGAAGATAGATAGCAAGATTTGATAACAGCACCGTAGAGTGATTAAAATTTAGTTATGGGCACAAAGTTATGGGCGCAAAGACATCAAGACCCTTGATGTCGACGCGCCCCTAAACTCCAATCAACCACCACTACTTCAATGCACCTACTCCCGAGTCTGCCCGTGCTATCAGGTGTGCCGGCTGCAGAGCCCCGGCATGAGGCCGGTCCCGACGCGCTCGGTTGGTTATTGGTTTTACGACACATCGACCATTGAGTCATGTAGCATCGCCAATCTCTCACGCCGATCGGTCGCCGGCGAAGAGTAGCGACAGGTGAGACTCGAACCCACAACCTTTCGATTGTGAGACGAGCAACTTACCCCTAGGCTGCTCGTTCCCCGTCTGGACGCGCTCGTGGGCCAACAGGCCGGCCCAGCTGACTACGGTCGGCAAGCGTGCCTGTCTGTGGCTGCAGGACCTGCTGCAGGACGAGTGGTGTCTGCGTCAGCTGCGAGACGGCATGCGCTTCCGCGGCGTCAAGGGCACCACCGGCACGCAGGCGTCGTTCCTGCAGCTGTTCGGCGGTGAGACGTCCCCTGGGCTGGGGCGGGGATGGCCGAGTGGTTAAGGTGTCGGGCTATGGGTACCAAAGGTCCCGGGTTCGACTCTAGCGCCACTCAGGACATTTCCCAATCCCGCGGCCCACCGGCGAAACAGTGTGGGCGGCGCCATTAGCCGTGAATGTGCATAGTGTGTCGTGAACCAACCAATGAACAAAAGCGTCCCCTGGGCTGGGGTGGTGGCCGGCTTTACGTCGTGGAGGTCGTGCGGTGGATTCCGCACACCGAGTGTGAGGTATTTGTCCTGAGGTAAAATTAATGGCACAGCAAATCACGGAGTCGTAGATCGTGTAGCTGTACTGAAATGGCATAAGAGTAACTGACAAGATAAAAATTGTCAGGTAGCATAGCAAAATATCCCCAGTGGAAGCTATGTTCTCTAATTTGCTTTTTATTTAATGTTATTTTGCATTATCCAACAAGTCATCAAAATTAGCTAAATTGGGGTCTGATGATTTCTGAACCCCTGTACGGCAGGTGTTTCAATGTTTTGTTTAGTTGGTAGTCCTCTCCCTGGTCATTCTTTCTGATTGGCTTCGCTGTGACCTGGTCGAGACTGGATTGATGCCACGATTTCCTCTATTTGTAGTGCATACCTTAACACTACTGAAACTAGAAAGGATAATTTTCGGTCTTAATCAAGCAAATAAAGGCAAAAATCTGCCAGGCGAGGTATAGTCCTATTGTGCATCGCTAAGCCACAATTATGCGGTTTAGTATACTATCCGGTATATGTAGAAAAGTCCGGAAACATTTAACCAATTTATTGGGAATTCTTATGAAACGTTTGTGCCAAATCGTTGTCAAGCGTCACTTTTATTTTGCTGAGCAAAAACGACATCCTGACCATGCTGATTTGAGCGACTGCAGTCCAGCAGTGGCTCCGTTTTGCACTTCTGAAACGGGTACGGATCCTTGGTGTGAGACGCCCGGCGGGACGATACGTGCCGCACCTCGGTCCGCAGTTGGAGCATGTGGTGTTCCAACTGGCGATGGTGCTGGCGGACCGGTCTCCAGGTGGTCACTGGCGTGACCTGCTGTTCTACCGGGCGGGGGCAGGTCAATCGCGTGACCTCAAGCCCCCCAGGTGGCCATTCGCGTGACCTGCTGCTTCCCCAGGTGACCACTCGCGTAACCTGCTCTCCCGGGTGACCACTCGCATGACCTGCCGCCCCCCCCCTCAGGTGCCCACTCGCATGACCTACCGCCCCCAGGTGACCACTCGCATGACCTACCGCCCCCCAGGCGACCACTCACATGACTTACTGCTCCCCCAGGTGACCATTCACATGACCTACCCCCAGGTGACCACTCACATGACCTACTGCTCCCCCCAGGTGACCACTCGCGTGACGTAACGCCCCCCAGGTGACCACTCACAATGACCTACCCCCAGGTGACCACTCACATGACTTACTGCTCCCCACAGGTGACCACTCACATGACCTACCCCCAGGTGACCACTCACATGACCTGCCCCCCAGGCGACCACTCACATGACCTACCCCCCAGGCGACCACGACAAGGTGGTGGCGCTGGACCGGCGCGTGACGCAGCTGGCCGGCTTCTCGGCATGCTACACTATCTGCGGCCAGACGTACCCGCGCAAGCTGGACGTGCAGATCGTGCAGGCGCTGGCCAGTCTCGGCGCCAGCACGCATAAGGTGAGGTGAGGGGCGTGCGCGTGCCACGAACCGTCACGCCCCCCCCGGTAGACCACACGCCGGACGTCCGTAGCCAAGCGTGACTGGATACTGTGCGGTCGCTGGAGTTGGGTCGCGCTTGAGTTGGAGCCACTCGCCAAATTCGGTGTGTCAGATCGTGCTGTTTCAGTGAGTTTCGTGGTGCCTGGGCTCAGCCTCCTGGTGTATGTCAGTCCCACCGCTGACTCACCTTCGCAGGCCGTTGCTGTGCGATTATCTAATGGGCAGTAAAATACCGTAGATCTTCATGCCGTCGGCGCGAAAAACTTGTCTTTACATGAAGCAAATTTATCTACATTATGCCGACTGAAAGCAAAGTACGGGCGAGTTTACTCTCGTGTGTAGTGTACAAAGGCTTACCTCACCGCCATACCCAGCCCGACCATAACACTTCAAACCATAACTTTGGTTGCACAGTGGGCCTTGCAATTTCTTTACTTATAGTCAAACGTGCTATTTTAATTTTGATTGTAATATGTGTTCAAAGCAATAGGTGTGCCACCGCATTTTCGCCCTCATGCAACCGTGAGAAAGCGCTTCATATTGTAATATTCGTGAAGCTGCAGTTGGTCCACAGGTTCCGTATTGTGGTTTCGTGCCCGAACTTGTACCTGCAGTACGGGAGCCCAGTAGCCCGCTGACGTCGTACCCTCACTGCCCCAGCGCCCCTAACGGATCCTTATGCTGGTTAAGTAACATCCAGTTATTCTGTGATAAACGTTGTAGCTGTTCTATGCAGTTTCGCCATCTTTTTAACTGGTGGTGAGTGCAATTGATACTATTGTTCGCAGTGATGCAGCATTGCGCTATGTTTTTGATCCACAGATGTGCACTGATATACGACTGCTGGCCAGTATGAAGGAGCTGGAAGAACCGTTTGAAAAGGATCAGATTGGTTCGTCAGCTATGCCTTACAAGCGTAACCCGATGAGGTAACTGTTGCCTCGCCCCATCCCACCCACCATTTAGCGTAGTTTAACACTTGTTTGACACTTTGACAACCTATGCAGGCATTGGAAACCTTAATCCAATTTGCTCACTTTCTATAAATGTGCACCGTCGTAAGTTAGTAGGCTGTACTTACTTCATTTGCCAATGCTATCGCTCTTAAAATCAGTTCCAGGAAGTCGACGATAGCTGCTTATGCTCAGATGGTACCAGTATAGCAGATGCTGCACCATATTCTCGGGGCATATAATTGTGTCTGTATAACTATTGCAGGAATGGGGAGTTCGATCTATACATGTTGAGGATGAAGAGGGTGTACTTCATGGCTTCACCCTATCGTGACCCCGTTAAGTGAAAAATGATGCAGATTTGGATTACTAGAACGAAGAAGTTGTGCTATTAAATAATATCAAATATAGCAGTATTTTCCGTTTTTGGAATCGACACATCTATGTAGCCCGCATTTAAAATCGCCATGCTCTTTAATAAAACGGAAGAAGCTAAAAGCTATAATGCGCTCAGGAAAGAGTAAAAGTTGGTTCCTGCTGGATGTTTGTCAGGTGTCAGGTGGTGTTTTGGCTTCGTCTGTGTTCACCATTCAATCATAGGGTCGTATCTTACTACAAGGAAGAACAGTAAAATATCCATCATGAATCCACTTTGTATGATAGTTGATGCCAGTAACGCATAATATATTTTCAGTGTTATATTTCAGCTCCAAAATCTGTAAAACAAGCTCTAGAATACCAGATATTCAATCTGGCCTTGATGACCCATACACCATTTCAGAGCAAATTTATCTATTGACTGCTGTTGTTTCATCAAACCATCCTTTGATTCAGTAATTTGACCAAGGTGATCACTAAAGCTGGTTGTATCGAATATTTCATGAATTCCTGGGTGGTTATCTTCGATTGCCATTGCCGAATATGGGGGACAAGTAGTCTAGGGGTGGGGTATGGGCGCTGTATAACCACTGCAGTTGATGCGCCCGAAAACCCAAATAACTAACTAACTAACTAGTCTAGGGGTGGGCGCTAAATGACCAACCATGGTCGATGCGCCCTAAAACCACAATCACACACACAAGTAGTCTAGGGGTAAGTTGCTCGTCTCACAATCGAACGGCTGTCGGTTCGAGTTTCACCTGTCGCTACTTGGCCCGCGACCGCTCGGCGTGGAGTGTGTGTGTCCGCGTGGTCGTGCAGCCCGCTGGCGTGGAGTGTGTCTGTCCGCGTGGTCGTGTAGCCCGCTGGCGTGGAGTGTGTCTGTCCGCGTGGTCGTGCAGCCCGCTGGCGTGGAGTGTGTCTGTGCGCGTGGTCGTGCAGCCCGCTGGCGTGGAGTGTGTCTGTCCGCGTGGTCGTGCAGCCCGCTGGCGTGGAGTGTGTCTGTCCGCGTGGTCGTGCAGCCCGCTGGCGTGGAGTGTGTCTGTCCGCGTGGTCGTGCAGCCCGCTGGCGTGGAGTGTGTCTGTGCGCGTGGTCGTGCAGCCCGCTGGCGTGGAGTGTGTCTGTGCGCGTGGTGTGCAGCCGGTGGGGCGTCTGCCCGGTGCGCCCGCTGGCGTGGAGGGCTGTGCGCGAGGTCGTGACGCTGGCGTGGGTGTGTCTGTCCGCGTGGTCGTGCAGCCCGCTGGCGTGGAGTGCGTCTGTCCGCGTGGTCGTGCAGCCCGCTGGCGTGGAGTGTGTCTGTGCGCGTGGTCGTGCAGCCCGCTGGCGTGGAGTGTGTCTGTCCGCGTGGTCGTGCAGCCCGCTGGCGTGGAGTGTGTCTGTGCGCGTGGTCGTGTAGCCCGCTGGCGTGGAGTGTGTCTGTCCGCGTGGTCGTGCAGCCCGCTGGCGTGGAGTGCGTCTGTCCGCGTGGTCGTGCAGCCCGCTGGCGTGGAGTGCGTCTGTCCGCGTGGTCGTGCAGCCCGCTGGCGTGGAGTGTGTCTGTCCGCGTGGTCGTGCAGCCCGCTGGCGTTGGCAGGTCGGAGCGGTGCTGCGCCCTGTCGCGACACCTGATGGCGCTGCCGTCCAACGCGCTGCCCACGGCCGCTACACAGTGGATGGAGCGCACGCTGGATGACTCCGCCAACCGGCCTGTCAACGGTCAGTCAACACATGAGCCGGTCTGTCAACCGGTCAGTCAACACAGGAGCCGGTCTGTGGACCGGTCAGTCAACACATGAGCCGGTCTGTCAACCGGTCAGTCAACACAGGAGCAGGTCAGGCGCCTGTATAATGGGTTCCGGCCTGTCAACCGGTCAGTCAAGCACAGAAGCAGGTCACCGGGCTGTCAGCACACACCCAGTCATCACACGACCCGTCACACGTTCGCGTGACGGGCCGGGCCGGCCGGTTGGCTGTTGTATCACTGTCGAATGTGCAGGCGGCCGATCCATTGCCTCCCCATGTGTATCGGTATGTAGCGTGTGCGTGATGCACTTGGTAAGATGTACCATTGCGGACCTGATTGGCTTTTGATCGTCAGACGTCTCGCTGGAAATCGGGTCACCTTTCGCCGACCATGGCTCTCTTTCCACCTGCATTTCTTCCACCCAGAATCTGCTTGAGCATATCTCTGATATCACTCACCCCTAATCGCACCTTTTGCGATCCTTTGTTTCATTAATCCATGTAGAGTCGTTATAATTTGGCTCACATTCCCTGTGCCCCTGTGTATCTCTTCGCCCTGTTCTTATCTGACCCGTCTCGGTCCCTCAGGCGGATCACCCTCTCGGAGGCGTTCCTGTCCATATGATCCTGCTCGTGCCTGACTCGTGTCCGTTCCTCAGGCGTATGACGCTCTCGGGGGCGTTCCTGTCCCCATGATCCTGCTCGTGTCTGACCTGTTTCAGCCCCTCGGGCGTATCACGCTCTCGGGGGCATTCCTGTCCCCATGGCCCTGCTCGCGCCTGACCCGTTCCAGTGCCTCAGGCGTATCACGCTCTCGGAGGCGTTTCTGGCGGCGGACGGCGTGCTGCTGACGCTGCAGAACATCTGCGAGGGTCTGGTGGTCTACCCGCGCGTCATCGAGCGCCACATCCGCCAGGAGCTGCCCTTCATGGCCTCGGAGAACATCATCATGGCCATGGTCAAGGCTGGAGCCGACAGACAGGTTAGTCATCTGCCCGCTCCACCGCCGCCTCCGGCTCGTATGAAGCGAGCTGGCGGGAGCTGGCAGGTCTACCGTGTCACCTGTAGTCCGCTGCACATCTGGGGCGGCCGAAGTTGACAGGCTGGTCAGTCAGCTGTCCTGTGACTCGCGCTGTGACCTCTGACGCTGTCACAGGTTCACCTCACGACCCGTCGTCCGCTGCCGCTCCTCTGAGGCTGGAGTCGAGAGGCTGGTCAGCAGGGTGGAATTTTGGGCCTCTCCTGGAGTATGGAGACCTAAGGACATTTTATTCTCCAGGATTGTGACTGCAAATGTTGAACTTTTTATTCTCCGAATGAAACGTGCCAATTTATGGATGACATTTTGCTTCCAGGATCTCAATATAGCTCCAAAAAAAAATTTGAGGTTTTACACCCCAAAAAAAAAAAAAAACCCGGAAAAAAAAAAAAAAAAAAAAAGAAAAAAAAAAAAAAAAAAAAAAAAAAAAAAGGTTAAAAAAAAAAAAAAAAAAAAAAAATAAAAATAAATAAAAAAAAATAAAAATTTTTTGTTGGTGTTTGTTTTTTATTGTAAAAAAAAAAAAAAAAAAAATTAAAATAAAATAAAAAACAAAAAAAAAAAAAAAAAACGGGGGGGATTGAGAAAAAATAGTTAATGGATACAAAAAAAAAAAAAAAAAAAAAAAAAAAAAAAAAAAAAAAAAAAAAAAAACAATAGAGAACAAAATAATGTAAATTTCGGAACTAGTTATTACCTCAGCCAATTACTTCCAGGATATTTTCACACTGGCAGGACGGCGGCCCAGCACAATCACTCTGTAACCACAGATGAATCGTCATTCGGCTTGCGCCAATCTCGTCTCATTCTAAATAACAAAGATATGAGGGATTAGGTTTTTGTATGTCTTCAGAATTCTGTCGAAATGACGCTTCAGAAGGAAATATTGGAATATACCACGATTTTCTTCATAATTCCGGGAAATACTGGCGTTACACCAAAAATATCCATTACGAAACCTCTCGTCTTGCTGCCATATCTTGCGACCATAGTGGAACTCGAAATATGCACAACGACGTCATATACTCGCATATCGGACCCGAGGTCCTGTTCTCCAGCCGCATTCCAATCGGAGACTACCGGAGAACGTAATTCTGGACATCTCAGACAGTTTTAAGTAATTCTGTTAATTTCATGAAATAGGGCATTCAATTTCGAATTGAAATGCATAAAATAGCACCAGCTAGCGAACTTCATTGATGGCAGAAGACCTATTTTTAGGAGCCATGTAAATGCTTTAAAAATGCAAAAGACCTTGGGTTACTTTGGTATGAATTCCACCTCAATTCGCAAAACTACAGTAACCCATCAAGAGAAAAGCATCTGAATAGTAGTTTTATCACTTCAGCAACTGCAGTAACTGTGCATGTACGGAGTTATTACGTTCTCCGGGCCATTTATGGTCACAATTAGACGTCATTTAAAATAGTTACGAAAAATCTATCATTTCATCATTTGACCACCCTTGGATACGGCGCCGTTAGGACAGGACGATATCCGTACTAGAGTAGGAGAATTAACAAATTATTGGGACGGTCTCGCCCGATTCATGTTTTGATCTAGGATAAAGACAACGTAATTTCATGATTAGGAACATATATCTTCAGTGTATTGATTCCTATATAACTGAAGAAAAAGGTAACACCGTATTGACGTATGAATTCCTATTAAAGGCGACAGGAATTGAGGTCAAGCAGCGGTCTTGAAATTGTGTAAATATTGCAGTCATGTTTACACAACGACCACACTTTGACCGCGCGTTTCGCCTCGCTGCTTTGTCCCCTTCCCTTTGGCGAAGATCTTTGTCTCGATTGGTTGGGTATACTCGGGTTGAGACAAAGTTTTGAGAGCTTTCCGGAGAAAACCTAGTAAGTGCGAGTGAATTAAGTGGGCGTAATTGAAGTGACTTAGGGTCCAGTAAAGGGGTGTAAGTATGCTTGTAAGTAAGCGGCTTGTACGCTTTTCAGCAATCATCTTTTTGGGGGGCTCCGACACCAGTAGCTTTCTGTTTTTAGGGGGTGGGGTCTGAGGCCATTTTTTTGTTCTCCGACTCCATGGGCAGGAATATCTTCTTTTTCTTGGAGGGCTCCGATACAAATTTTTTATTCTCCGACTCCAGGTCAGCGAACCACTTTTCCCACGCTGCTGGTCAGTCAGCTCCCCTCTGACTCTCCGGCACTGTCAGACGGGTGCACCACGCGCCCTGTCACCCGTAGTCGGCGCGGCCAGTCTATAGGTTTCTGGCAGATCCGTCAGCCACTCCCTCCACCCCGCTGTCGGCGGCGGCGGCTGGTTGGGGACCCACGAGCCGTGATGCGTCAGCTTTGTCTCGGTCACTGCGGGCCTGCTTAGAGCTGCGGCTCAGCGTTACCTAACGAGGGGACGACTTGTCTAGGGGTAGGTTACGCGTCTCGCGATCAAGAGATTGTTGGTTTGAGTCTCACCTGTCGCTACTCTTCGCCCGCGAACAATGGGCGTGAGAGATTAGCGACGCTACATGACTCGACGATCGACGTGTCGCAAAGCCAACAACCACCAACCAAGGATGCCTGACGAAAATGGCGAAGCGGTTGGTGCTCACTAGAGTTTAACATGCGACGTAGTTAGCCAGGCTCTGATTTATCTGCACACGATGGAGTATCATGATACGGAAGATGGCCTCTAACTTGCGGATGACTGGCTTGTATCTTAGGTGTCTTTATTCGCCATTCAGTCAACCATTCTGATCCCCTTTCGTACTAGTGCTTTATAAAATGTAACTTGAATATACCACACACCAAGCACCACAACAAAGCTCAACGGAAGTCCGTACCTAGCCCGTATTTCGTGTATGGTTGAATTTCTGGCGAGTGTGGCTTGGAATAGGCCACTTCCGTGCGCGGATGTGGTGTAGTGAAGCCCTGGTGCGAGCGATGCGGGCCAGAATATGGCGCAGATGATTCAGAACTGTTTTCAATAACTAGGTTGTGTTTTTGATAAATTATCAAAAACACAGTTTAGTTATGGACACTATATAGACGAGGCAGCGGACGCGCCGAAAAATTCAAACTGCACACAATGTCGAAAACACGCGACATATTTGTACGAATGTATAACATGCACGCAACTCAGCGACGCAACAAGTTGTGTCTGGCATTAGTAAGAATTGACCATTGAGCCGGCCATGTTCGTTTAACTAGGCTCGTAAGAATCGCTTCTGCCTCCGAGACATGCATGCATGAGTACCATCATTGCTCCTATCGGGGAGTTCGACGAGCTTCCGTCCTGCAGGAGTGTCGCGAGTGGCACGAGTGCCCCCTTTTGTATGGCCTCCAGGTGTTCGTCTGCTGTTCTTGAGTACCGTGAGTGCTATATTACATACTTGCCATGACTGTCTGTATTTAAGACGTGTCCAGAGCGACTGTGTTTGAGGAGTTCCACGAGCGGTGCACCTGTTGCGGCAGTGCGACGAGTGTCGATGTTGCGGGATCGTCACGTTACCCCTATCGTCGGCACCACAAGTTAGCGCCTAGCAACGCCACGAGTGTGCGTTTTGCACGGGTACACGATTTGTCGTGTTGCAGGAGTGCCGCGAGTGTGCGTGCTGCAGAGGTGCGCGATTCCCCGCGTCGTGAGCGCGCCACCAGCACGTGTCCGTGCCGCAGGAATGCCGCTAGTGTGCGTGCTGCGGAGGTGCGCGATTCCCCGCGTCGTGAGCGCGCCACCAGCACGTGTCCGTGCCGCAGGAGTGCCACGAGCAGCTGCGCGTGCTGTCGCAGGCGGCCGGCGACCGGGTGAAGCAGGAGGGCGCCGACAACGACCTGGTGGAGAGGATCCGCGCCACCGACTACTTCCGACCCGTGCACGACCAGCTGACGGAGCTGCTCGACCCGGCCTCGTTCACGGGCCGCGCGGCGCAGCAGGTGACGTCATGCAGGGGGGGAGGGGGACGTGGCCGTGTCGTCATCGCAGTCCGACAGGAGGTGTGGAGCTACGGGTGACGTCATGCCGGGGGACGTGGCGAGTTATAGCGTGTTATCGGTATTTTTATTTTATGGTGCATAGCGAGTTATCGATGTTTTTCATCACATAGATATATACACGAGGTAAAATGCATTTGGCGTGGTGTTGTAGTGTATAATTTACCAGCACTACGTACTATTAGTTATGCCAATGAAATATTATTAATTTGTTATTTTATATACTGTGCTTTATAATATGCATGCACCACAAGCTGTCCATTGGCTAGTTATTTTGTTAAGCTCTTACACTTCATTCATAGACCTCGAATTCAGAAACCCATTCTTGTTGTGACGTTAGCGTTCGGCACATGGAGGGGTAGTGGGATCCCGCCTTCTGGTGTCTGAGAAGGTAATTCAGAAAAATAGCATCGCAGTCAAGTATACTGTGCATGTTTACTGCGACACGAAGTCAGAGTGGACGGGAGGTCGACATGGCTACAAAATGTTTTACTGCGCCAGGTCCCCGACACTGAGTCAGTCACTCTGTCGTCATCACACCCGCCATCCGCTACAACACACGCCACACACGTCACACCCACCGTCCGCTACAACACACGTCACACACATCACACCCGCCGTCCGCTACAATACACATCACACACGTCACACCCGCCGTCCGCTACAACAATCACACACACATCACACACGTCACACCCGCCGTCCGCTACAACACACGTCACACACATCACACACGTCACACCCACCGTCCGCTACAACACACGTCACACCCGCCGTCCTCTACAACACACCGTCGCCGTAACACATTCCATCCACTACAGTTGGCGCAGTGTACCGCACCAGGTCTCCGTCACCGGGTCAGACCTCCCCATAACACACACCGTCCGTTACAGGTCTCCGACACCGGGTCAGACCTCCCCGTAACACACACCGTCCGTTACAGGTCTCCGACACCGGGTCAGACCTCCCCGTAACACACACCGTCCGTTACAGGTCTCTGACACCGGTCAGACCTCCCCGTAACACACACCGTCCACTACAGGTGGCGCAGTTCCTGGCAGAGGAGGTGCAGCCGGTGCTGGCCCGCTACAGCGGCAAGCTGGCCGGCTCTGTTGAGCTGCACATCTAGCGGGCAGTGTAGCGGCGCGCAGTCCAGCACTCACAACTGCCGAGGGTGTTTTGTACCAACTTGTGCGGTGTATAACTAGTGACTAGGGGTGTACAACTATAACTAGTATAACACTGGTGGGTATGTAAGGTCATATCTAAGCTGCCATCGATTATGCATATATATATATATATATATATATATATATATATATATATATATATATGTACATATAATACGTGACGTACAATATGTATATGCATATATATTGTACATCACTATGTATGTATATATATATATATATATATCACGTATATATATATATATATATATATATATAAATTTATGTATATATATAATTATATATATATGCGTATCCATGGTTCGGCTGTTATACTTCGTGATTGGGGCCAGCTACGATTGCCAGTGGATGACCGCCATATACTATGATGCGTATTGTGTTTCGTAAAATGCGTCTGTAGACCTGTAGCGTGCAATATATTTCAGATTCAGCAACACAAGGAGTGTTCGTTGTGTCCTTGCCTCTGGGTTACCAGTGAATATAAGAGCCGAGTTTCCGGTCGTTGTTATCATTGACTGGTGTGTTTTTTAAAAGTGCTGTCATCTTTTTTTTCGGCTATTTGATTTTGCCTCGTGATATCTTTTATCGAAACGTTTTCTATGCTCCTTTGTTACCCATCAGTAAGAAAGCCCCAGAGCGTGGGGTATAATGTTTTTTTGCGTCTTATGCATTAGTGTGCGACCGCTTCATATTTTGGATGCCACCTCTAATTGTTCCAAAAATGTGCAACATGCGCTTGTTTGTAAATTCACTTTAGCAGACAAACCCGCTGTTTGACCTCTGGCCATTGTTTTGCGCTTGAAGATAAAGGATGTACGATGGGATAATACATTGGTGTATGTGACATCTATTTCATATCACGAACAGCCAAGAGTCAATCATTTTACATCGGCAAAATACCAAAATACCCGGTCAGGTGAACGGAGGTCGAAACATACCGCACCCGTCTATGGCAGCCACCATTGGTATCAATCGGTACATGGCGACTGACTCGGGTCTTCAGGGCTCATACCGATCAATGACAAAGTCCAAACGGCAGATAGTTGAGTTATTTGATTCCGATTGGACCTGGGATGCTGGCTACTGTTGCGTCCAGCTCGATGATGGGCGCCTCCGGGCACCCGCGCCTATAATCCTCTGCCAGGCGTCACCAAGCCAACCCGGTGACGGCTGGCTAAGGACTCTGTGCGTGAGGTACAGATGCTGGGTGCTCGCGATGATTGTGCTGTTCGGAGATGGGCTGAGAGTTGCAGGCCAACCGGCGATCAGGAGGTGGCCATCTAGCGGTCGGCAGGCGAGCCGATGGTCAGGAGGTGGCCACCCGGTGGTCAGCAGGCGACCCGATGGTGGGAGATGGCCACCCTGCGGTGGGCAGGCCACCCTGCGGTCAGGGGGGTGGCCATCTAGCGGTCGGCAGGCGACCCGATGGTGGGAGATGGCCACCCTGCGGTGGGCAGGCCATCCGATGGTCGGGATGTGGCCACCCTGCGGTCGGCAGGCCACCCGATGGTCGGGATGTGGCCACGCTGCGGTCGGCAGGCCACCCGATGGTCGGGAGGTGGCCACCCTGCGGTCGGCAGGCCACCCGATGGTCGGCGGTCACCACCAGGCGGTCACCTCGTTGACCCGGTACTCGCAGATGAAGTTCATCTCGAAGTCGCAGTGCAGGTCGGCCCACTGGTAGCCGAGCATACCTCCGACGATGTACATGCAGTGCTGGTCGCCGCCAGTGGGCTGCGACGGCCCCCAGTCCGCGTAGCGCACCTGCTGACCTGAGGACCACGCCAGGTCACGTGTCAGCTGACTGGGTCCCGAACTCGACCGGTGATGGCTATTGGTTTTTGCGACACATCGACCATTCAGTCATGTTGTGTCGCCAATATCTCATGCCGATTGGTCGCGGCAGAAGAGGACAGGTGAGACTCGAAGCCACTATCTTCCGATTGTGAGACGAGCAACTTACCGCTAGACTGCTCGTCCCCCCAGCTCGACTGGATGGGACGTGGTCAGTGCGGTGTACGCACGTTCCAGCCACGTGAAGTTGACTTAAATTGCAGAGCTCATGCGCCAATTCAATGAAATATTCATACGATGAGGTGTTGGTGCATGGGCGGCAAGGTATCCTGAATTTCTCGCAGGATGTGTGGGAATTATTTGGCCCACACTGTGAGTAAGGTTGCCACCAACTGTCATCGTAAAAACCATGGAATTGCGCTAAGCACTCATAGCAACACATACATGATTGCTCATATCAAGCTTTTCTGGAGGTTTCATCATAGTGGAAATAATGAATTGGAAATTTCATATCTGCATCATTGTCCATCTCTCAGACATCCAAGCCCTCGTCTCAGGTGGCATTTTATACCCTCTAAGGTTTTCCGCGAATAGTGAAAAAAGATGCTGTGTGGCGGCGCACCGACGTTTGGCATAGCTTTTCCCACACCAATTTGGCATGCGTGGAAAATTGTGAGGTCATGACATCTACGGCCAACGAGAAAGTACAGGTCAAGTGAAGTCACCTCCAAAATAGTTCAACGAAACGTAACGCACTGACGTTTGTTGTTTGTTGATTGGGTGGTTCACGACGCACTTTGTGCACATTTACGGCTAATGGCGCCGCCCACACTGTTTCGCCGATGGGCCGCGGGATTGGGAAGTGTGCCGAACGGCGCTAGTGTCGAACCCGGGACCTTTGGTACCCAGAGCCCAGCACCTTAACCACTCGGCCATTTCCCGCCCCTCACGCATTAATGGATACAAATATTTGAATGAAGCTTGCAGCGTTTGCTTATCCTTAAAAATGCAGCAAAACGCTCTAGGAGAGTTTTTTAAACTTATTTTTATGATTTACTAGGCTTGCATATTTGCTCGTTAGGACTAAAATCGAGGATTCTAGCTAAAGTAAGCACTCTTTATGATGGAAAGCGACTGAGAAAACCACGTTTTTTTGCTCCGCTCTATTTACTAGAAAACGAAATTCAAGGAAATTGAAAACTAAAAATGTAAAAAAGTTAAAATGTTGATCTTTGTGGAGATGAACATTTTTGGGACTATGATCAATTTCGTCTTGCTTTTCTGGCTCCAATGAAGTTTGGCTTTTTAAATATCCTCAAAATACACGGATGATGAGCCAAAAAGCGATGTCGAAAAAGCGAAAAAGAACCAACAAACATGATCTCAGTCGTGACGTAAACTTTTGGGGATTCAATTTTTCCCACCTCGCCGAGCGCTTTCGGATGACACCATTTTCGTTTTCGTGCAACGCTTAGTTTGGAGATTAGAGAGAGTGTAAAACCCCCGCTGAGATGGGGTGTGATGACCTGCCCATGAAGATCTGATTAAGCGGCGATGCATAAATATCGCGTTAAGATTATCGCTAATAATGTGGTCCACAACCACAGGACAAAATTGACACCAAGTAATTGGCAAGCATAACAAATGGTGGCTCCAGGTCTTCGTTGCTGATGGTGCTATTGTACAGAACTTCCCAACGATGGCGATCCAGAATGTTTAACGGGGGGGGGAGACCGACGAAGAAAAAAGTTATGAAACAGAGAACACTTTCAGCGCGCGAATCGTGTCGAAAATGTTTGGCTGCGTGGTGAATATCTCACAAATACTTGTGATCGGATTGTATTTTTGGTTCCTAGGTGGGCGGTGGAGGGTGCATGGGCCCTGACGCTCCCATTGGCTGCTCCTCCGTTCTCAACCTCTAGTCACGCAGAGATTATCACACTTCAGCACTGCACCAGTAGCAGCAACAATTGGGGTCATTGCTTCAGAGATGATTCATTACAAATTAGCGACAATAAGCGAACGAGGTCAGTGTCGACGACGGCTGCGATGAGCAGTCAGATTGGCTGGACGAAATGACGAGCCGCTTCGAGCGACCTACACAGACCATATGGCGTGTGTAGCAGGTGTGGACATGGCGAGCTACCCACACATTGTACTACACTGATCTGGCCCGTCTGAGTAGCGGGAGGCGCTGCAGCCCACCATAGTGGCGAGGCTGAGACAGATGTGAAGTACTGCGTCCCTGTGGTGGATCTCACCAATCCCCTGCTCTTGACCCAATGGTGAAGCCGGGGGAGAGGGTGCTATCGCCGTCTTCGGCAGTGCGCGTCGCCTTCCCCTTGCCCAGACGGCGAGAACATCGAGGTGTACTGCTGCTTCAGCCCGTGGCAGACCTCGCGCCACGTGTTGACCAGACGGTGAAGCAGGCACGGTGTGCTGCTGCTTCATCCTGTGGTGGACCTCTCTCATCACGTGCTCACCAGACAGTCGGGGTGACGGTGGCGTGTGCCGGACTGACCCGTTGGGAACCAGGCCCAGATGCCGTGGTGGCCGTTGTCGGAACCTCCGATCCAGGCTCCCGTCTTGTGATCCCCTGCGAACAAAACCACCTCATGCTGACAACGATTGCTGTGATACATCATTTACAGTACGTCGTGTCCTGCTGTCATCTCCCTTGACGTTTTAGAAGGGATCTTGCGCGAGGTGTGTCCTCACGACGCATTGATATATTGCGTCCAAAGGCATAGCCAATGGGTGGCCAAACCATCCCGCACCTTAGCACTCAAAAATACACTAGATCGAACGATACAATCTGATATTTTTAGGACGTAAAATTTCAAGCTTTCGGCGCACTAAGCTCGCCGAAGGCTTTTTTTCCCTCATCACATTTTTTGGTTCGGACCTCTTCAGGAAAGCTTTGGCTGCACCGCGGATTGCGTTACCCATAAGATTATGGACGATGGCTCGCATTTGATGAAAACTGGCAGCTTAGTGGATAATGTTTTTCCGTGGTGAATGTTGAAATTGTCGTTGGTGCAGTAGGCACAACTCATTGCTGCCGTTTATATATGTTTGTGCGTGCGACAGTGGCGCTGCCTCTCCTCAACCATCCAACGCAAGTGATAACTGTGGTTTCCTGAGGTCACCGCCAGGTGGACCTAGGGTGTAGTGGCCAAGTAGTCAGCTGACTAATGCTAGTGCTGACGTGGTCCTGACCGGCCACCATTGCTGTCTAAAACTCAGTGGCGTACAGCGCAAGTGGTGTAGGTGAGGAACTGAAGGTGCCATTCAATTATCCGTTAACCCTCGCACGGCTGATGATCTGACCCACCTTCGCCAGGCTGGGGGGAGGGGGTAGATACCTACCGTCCCAGGTATCTCACGAACCAAGCAAGATAGAACGAATCTGAAAACTGCATCGGATAGCTCGAACAAATTACAGTCGAAAGTACTTCGGTAGTTTTTACGCTAGGATTTGAACTTAACCCACGTACACCTGAGGGGGTAGATACTTACTCCACCAAAGTTTTCCCGCGACAGCGGGAAAACGGGCGCGCGGCAGGACGCTAAAATTTGGCAGACCTTACAATGAGCTATTTTTACATCTTGTAAAAAAAATCAAACCAAAAACTCAAAATAAAATTTTTACAAATTTTGAATTTTTAAAATGTTTGAATTTTGAATTTTAAATTTTTCAAATAGGTATACGAACCAAAAATATGACGTTCTAAGTCAACTTAGCGTTATACAAAAGTCCATAGTTTGTCTGTAATGTTGATGTTAGTTTAGATAAAACTACAAAGTGCAAAAAATGAAGTCATCAAAAAATCAAAATTAGAAAATTCGGAAATTGTACGTTTTGGCGCTCAGTCAAGATAAGTAAACTCTGAAAGTGTCATTGTAATATCTTTATTATTGAAGGCGTGGCGACTGCTTAAATATTTTTGGAGGTGACCTCACTTGACCCGCGATAACTCGGTGACCTTTGATGACCCAACCATATTTTGTTTAGAACATGTAAAAATAGCTAATGGTAAGGTATACCAAATTTCAGCGCGCTGCCGCGTGCCATTTCTATCTGCCCCCCAGCCGTGCGACGGTTAAGTTGAGCAGTGGAAATCCGGCGTGGTAAGTGCATAAATTCATCAGATAATTGAGAACTTAATCGAAATTGTTGTCGATAAAAATATTATCTGCAGTATAACTGAAGGCCGAGGTACCAATGCAACGGCGGATCCACAGCTCCAGCAAGAAGAAAAGCATCCCCACTTGATTCTCTGCACAAGATGGTAAGCACAGTTTGTGGTCACTTTTTATGTGCACCTATGGTCCACGACTCCATTGTGTACTGGTCATTCCCAGGTTACATGCTTCTGGTCGGCTAAAAAGCCTCGCGCTTTGTCTGTTGGTCGTGAACGGCGTCTTGTGATCATGAAGCACATCTCATTGTCAGCTGTGTCTCATGATCATGAGGCACGTCACATGGTCAGCTGCGTCTCGTGATCATAAGGCCGTAATGTCTGTGATCATAAGGATGTTGTGACTAGGTGTGCTGGTCTCGTGATCATAAGGCACGTCACATGGTCAGCTGCGTCTCGTGATCATGAGGCACGTCACATGGTCAGCTGCGTCTCGTGATCATAAGGCACGTCACATGGTCAGCTGCGTCTCGTGATCATAAGGCACGTCACATGGTCAGCTGCGTCTCGTGATCATAAGGCACGTCACATGGTCAGCTGCGTCTCGTGATCATAAGGCACGTCACATGGTCAGCTGCGTCTCGTGATCATGAGGCACGTCACATGGTCAGCTGCGTCTCGTGATCATGAGGCGCGTCTTCTGATCGTCGGCTGTGTTTTGTGATCGTCAGCAGTGCTTTGCGATCGTCAGCTGTGTCTGTGATTGTGGTGCGAGCTGTGGTAACCGGTCGTGGTCGCGAACTCCGCCTGTTGGCCGCGTCTTCTGTGGAGCTGCGGTCACCATCCGTGGCCATAGCCTGCGTCTGTTGGCCACGTCTCCTACCACGTCTCCACGTCTCCACGTCTCCTACCGTCCAGTGTGGCCTGCTGTCAGACACCCGACGGACCATTGTCTCTTCGCCAGCTCGGTCTGCGTCGTTGAGACTCATCCGTCCTAATTAATTGTGTTGCCAGATGTTTAGCGGAGCGTATCAGTGTTGAGTGCGGGTGCTGCAGTGTACTGGTGGCTGCCGACGCCGCCAGTGAAGGGCTGGAATGAGCGGGTCAGCTCGCCACGGTGATGCAGTTCTGCTGAGTCGTCGTAGTCGCGGGATCTTCTGGGCGCTGGGCGCCCGGTCGCGGTAGAGCGGCGACACACTGTGGAGCTCGACGGCGTGAACACGCGCGACGATGACTGCGTTGGTCCGCTGCATAAGTCGGCTTCCTTCCCCTACAACGTCCTAATCCAGTACGACTCCGAACAGCCGAAGAGCGACGACCCAGTGGCTTTTTGGGGCTCCGGTAGCAAGTCGAAATTATCGATCGGCCAGTTGAAAGCAATGGCCTCAACGGAACTGAATTAAGCAGCAAAATATACATTCGAAACAAATGATGGGAGTGTCCAATTGGCTAAGGTATTAAGCTCTGGATACCAAGGTCCAGAGTTCAACGAGCGCACCACTAGGGACTTTTCCCGATCCCGCGATCCACCAGTGCGGGCGGCGCCACCAGCCGTATTTGGGCATAGGGTGTGTTGTGAACCACCCGATGAAGAAACATGAGAAGAAAACGCGTCTAGTCATCGTACGAAACCTCTTCTTTGTACGTTCCGGTGGAAGCTCTGTCCATGCATATAAATAATCATACTCATAAAGGATAGGATTGCATAGAATTGGACAGGCTAGAATACGCAGTGACCATACGATCACCCGACACGACATGGAAACGAACACAGGGTGGCACAATGCCGCCCCAAACCTCTGGTGCGAACGCCACATGCGCGGACGTTACATGTGCGGACGTTACATGCGCGGACGTTACATGTGCGGACGTCACATGTGCGGACGTTACATGTGCGGACGCATTTGTCTACTTCTCCAGCTGTATATTCAACAAACTTCAGTAGGTAAGTAAAGCAAGAATTCCCGGATTGAAATCAATGTTGAGCATCCCTCAAATGCTTTTTAAATTATGGCCAGGTAGGTGTGGACATTGCCAACATTGAACAGCTGCATATTCTTGGCCATGATGACGTATGCTTCATGATAAAACCTCTCTTCGGGAAATTAATCAATACTCCTCCCACTCAGTGTGCCTGGGCTGGCTAGCGCGGCAGACGGCGCGGTGCGTCTCTCCTGCCGCCGCTCACCGCCACTGTCACCCACCGTTGTAGAGCAGCCAGCGCTTGATGGCCCAGTTCTCCCGCGAGTCGTCGACGCACGCCAGGCCAACGCCGCCGCCCAGGCTGTGGCAGTACTCGGCGGCGCGGAACCAGCTGGCCAGCGACGAGCCGTAGTGGTAGCAGCGGCCGCGCACCTCCGAGAACAGCGGGGGACACGGCGCGGCCCGCTCCAGCGCTGGGAACCAGGACGGCCGCCGGCGTCGGAAGGAGCACTGTCGAGTCACGGGCGCGCGACACCAGTCTACACGTGTCTAACGAGCTGCCCTGGAGCCAAGGGAGGCCGGGGACAGTGAGAGCACTGTCCGGTCACGGGCGCCACACCGATCTACACGGGGATAACGAGCTGCCCTGGAGCCAGGGAGGCCGGGGACAGTGAGAGCACTGTCGAGTCACGGGTAAGGTAACAGTGCTGGAGCCAGAGGGGGTGTGGCGGGCGCACTAAGTAAGAGTGAGGAGGAGGAGAGGGGCACGGGCGCGCGGCACCAGTCTACACGTGTCTAACGAGCTGCCCTGGAGCCAAGGGGAGGCCGGGGACAGTGAGAGCACTGTCCGGTCACGGGCGCCACACCAGTCTACACGTGTCTAACGAGCTGCCCTGGAGCCAAGGGAGGCCGGGGCAGTGAGAGCACTGTCGGTCACGGGCGCCACACCGATCTACACGTGTCTAACGAGCTGTCCTGGAGCCAAGAGAGGCCGGGACAATGAGAGCACTGTCGAGTCACGGGCGCCACACCGATCTACACGGGTTTAACGAGCTGCCCTGGGGCCAGGAGAGGCCGGGGGCAATGAGAGCACTGTCGAGTCACGGGCGCGATCTACACGGGGATAACGAGCTGCTCTGGAGCCAAGAGAGGCCGGAACGATGGAGCACTGTCGAGTACGGGCCCACCGATCTACACGGGGATAACGAGCTGCCCTGGGGCCAGGAGAGGCCGGGGACAATGAGAGCACTGTCGAGTCACGGGCGCCCCACCGATCTACACGGGGATAACGAGCTGCCCTGGGGCCAGGAGAGGCCGGGGACAATGAGAGCACTGTCGAGTCACGGGCGCCACACCGATCTACACGGGGATAACGAGCTGCCCTGGGGCCAGGAGAGGCCGGGGACAATGAGAGCACTGTCGAGTCACGGGCGCCACACCGATCTACACGGGGATAACGAGCTGCCCTGGGGCCAGGAGAGGCCGGGGGCAGTGAGAGCACTGTCGAGTCACGGGCGCCACACCGATCTACACGGGGTTAACGAGCTGCCCTGGGGCCAAGGGAGGCCGGGGACAGTGAGAGCACTGTCGAGTCACGGGCGCGGCACCAGTCTACACGGAGCTAACGAGCTGCCCTGGAGCCAAGAGAGGCCGGGACAATGAGAGCACTGTCGAGTCACGGGCGCCACACCGATCTACACGGGGATAACGAGCTGCCCTGGGGCCAGGAGAGGCCGGGGCAATGAGAGCACTGTCGAGTCACGGGCGCCCCACCGATCTACACGGGGATAACGAGCTGCCCTGGGGCCAGGAGAGGCCAGGGACAATGAGAGCACTGTCGAGTCACGGGCGCGATCTACACGGGGATAACGAGCTGCCCTGGGGCCAGGAGAGGCCAGGGACAGTGAGAGCACTGTCGAGTCACGGGCGTCCCACCGACCTACACGGGGCTAACGAGCTGCCCTGGGGCCAGGAGAGGCCGGGGGCAGTGAGAGCACTGTCGAGTCACGGGCGCCACACCGATCTACACGGGGATAACGAGCTGCCCTGGGGCCAGGAGAGGCCAGGGACAGTGAGAGCACTGTCGAGTCACGGGCGTCCCACCGACCTACACGGGGCTAACGAGCTGCCCTGGAGCCAGGAGAGGCCGGGGACAATGCACTTTTCTCCAAACGTTTAGTAGCGCATCACGTCGCGATCACTGACTGAGTTGTTCCGGGGCACGTTTCACACCAGGCGTGGATTTTCAATGACGAGTGCCAGCCGGCTGAGGAAAAATCATGGAATGATGAGAGCACAGCCTGTGATACCCTGTGATTGAGGCAGCCATGCATTGACGAAACAAAGGCTGCTGGAAAACACTTAAATCTGAACAGTTCGGATAACCAGCTCGGGAACTGATATGTAATGCTCCATTGATTCATGGTTAAGCAGGAAATAGCGTTTTAATAACCTTGTCTTCCCGATCAGATCATCACTCGCCTTGGGGAAGTTAGTCATCAGAGGCCACTCTAATCTCAAAACTAAGCGTCTCACGAAAACGAAAGGAATGTCATCAGAAACGCTCGATGAACGCGGACAGAAACTACCCCGACACTTTCTCGCTTCAAAAGTGGCATTATGGGGTTTATGATGGCACTACTGACCTGTTTTTGGCCCTGGCGAGTTCATTTGGGGAAGATTAAATACAAAACATATTTGGAATTAGAAAAGTAACGCCAAATTCACAATGGTATCAAAATTTTCGCCCTCCCAGATACAAAAGTGATACGTTTGCGAGTTGCAACATTTTGAGTTCGATTTTTGAATTTGTATTCTTCTCATGGGTGGAGCACACTGAGACACCATGCTTTGCTTGAACTTAGTTTCTTCAAAGTGCCAGAATCTTCGATTTTAGCTTTAATAGGCAAGAATGCTAAGCAAATAAGTAATGAAAACGCACGAATTAGAATATTCCTCTGATGTGTTGTGTCGCACCGCAGGATAAGTAAACTCTGAAAATTACCTTCAAATATCTTTACCCGCAAAAGCGTGACGACTGGTCGAACATTTTTGGGATTGACCTCACTCGACCTTGGCAAACTCAATGACCGTGGATGACCTGACCTCAACACTTTCACACCACACGCCAAATTGATGTGGGAAAATGTATGCCACATTTTTGCGAGCTGCCGCGCGCCGTCTTTCACATTCCGCCGGAACTTTCGAGGAATAAACAGATCCGAGGCCGCGCGGGTTAATCAAGTTTCGGCCATCAGCTGTTGCACATAGATCGGCATCAAGGCAACAGGGCAGCTTCAGTCATTCGATAACATTGATCGATAACGTGACAACAGGGCGACTTCAGTCATTCAGTAACATTGATCGACAACGTGGCAACAGGGCAACTTCAGTCATTCAGTAACATTGATGGATAACGTGGCAACAGGGCAACTTCAGTCATTCAGTAACATTGATGGATAACGTGGCAACAGGGCAACTTCAGTCATTCAGTAACATTGATCGATGACGTGGGAACAGGTCAACCTTAGTCAACGAGCCAGTTTCCCCAAATTCCTTTTCAATGCATATCACTTCATGGACCGGCCAACGGCCGACATATATGAATACTACGAGGACCGTTTTGTGGCACCATTAAAGCGGTCGCACCGTTCTGCCAAACCGTACGAAAATGATATCGATCAAATCGTCTCCACGATGCGGATGTGATAGAGAGGTTTAACATTCGCACAAGTACACGGCAGGCGCGTGCCACACGATTACATTTGTTTTCAAAACCTCGTTGACTTAATATGGCGTTTAATAAATCCGTTTCATCTATGGTACGATGTCGTGGACGACGCCACTCGTTCGTGAGTGGCACCGACAAATACGTGGCACTTTTCTCAGTCTAATGGTCCCCGTTTCGTTTCGATCGTCCGAATGCTGCGGCGCCCACGCGCGCGAGGATGTCCAGAGAGCCGATTGAGCGCCAAGGCAGCGCTAAACGTCTGCCTCGAAGGTAAATCAGCTCTTATTGACTTGGGATTTTCACAATTTTCAGCGCACCGAGCGGCCCGAATGAGGGCGCTGCAGCTGCCGAACCTGTGGTCGATCGGTTACAGGCGCGGGCGTTGCTACGGAATTTCTGTGCGGGGTGGTGATTGGGGAGTGTAAGTGAGATGCCCGGGAGAGGGAGGGGAGGTCGTCTTACAAGAATATTTCCACGAAAGAAGGGGAACATTTAGCAATTTTTGCAAGGATAAATTTGTTCGTCAGAATTGTCGATGCAATTCTTAAATCGGGCAGAGATCTGACCTCGGGCTTAATGGCGCTTAAAACCATCCTCTCCTGATGTGCGGGTATGCTACGAGGCGGGATGGGATTGGGGGGGGGCGCAACGGAGGGATTGAGGCGGTAGACTGAGCAGTGATTGAACAAGTATGTTTTGATTTGTTTCATTGTATTCACCGGGTGTGGGGTTCGTGTTAAATCATTGGAAACTTGTGGAGATGCATCCGCATGATATGCACCCATGGCCGGGATACAAACCATGATAATGCTGATTTAGGGGATATCAATCTCGCGTATCTATCACTCAAGAATTGTCTGCCGACGCAACTGTGAGTAATTCATAACCTATACAGCTTGCTTCAAGCATCTACCATGTCCACCCATTTGAGATAGACTGGCGAATGGGGATATCAAGAGATGTGTGTGAATGCCAAGTCAACTGGTTTCCTTTCAAGTGAGTAAAGATGCTAACGAGCAGGGAGCAACTAGTTAACCTGACCCATTCATTCATCGTTACCAAGTTGCTGCTGATAAGCTGTAGTGAAGAGAAGATATCAGGATACATGCGTTCACTCTATACATGCCACGTCAATTGGTGTAATTTGGCGACTTCGTACAACAGTGCGTGGTAACCAAAATACTCCCCCCAGTACACCTGAGGGAAACTGGCATAGCAATTGGTTCTGGGGAGGTGACACGCGATACATAACCCCATTCTGCATGGCAAGTCAGTTGATTGAGCGACAATTTTTATTTGCTCGTGCCCAGCTCCTGGTAAACTCGGGGAAAAAAATTAAGTGAATTCCTATTGTCCAGAGCTCGCGAAGCGAGCAGCATAGGTCAGATAAGCCCGGCGGAGGCCGGGCTCTTCTGATCTAGTGCAGCAATTAATACAGGATTTTCGCACGGTGCAGAATTTTCTGACTTCGCCACTGAAGTAACTTCTGAAAAAGTAAAAATACGTTTATATCATCCTCGGAAGTGTTATTCCAACAAGTCGTCCGGGTGAGCATGAACACAATTAACTGCGGTTTACGATGCTGGAAGATGTTGCCTGGGCTGATCGAGGCAAGAGCCGTTGCCTGAACATTGGATATACAGGCTGGGCATTGGGTGTATCGGCCCAATCGACATTAAAGGGGCACAATTCAGTGATTGGAAGGAGGGGGAATACGTGGCACCAGCAAGTATGCAAAATTACATCCGTGTTTGTGGTACATTCACTGCTGCACCATGACAAGAAGGCATTAGCTTATTAAGATAGTTTGACATTATATGAGGTCGAAACAGGGGTACCTCAGTCACTGACCTCGGGCGGTTGTTCGTCGACATGCTCCGGTGGATGTCCGCAGATTTCGTACAAGTTTGGGCCCAAATAGATGGCGAACTGTGCGTGATACGCTTATGAAATACACCTTACCGTGTCCAAAATTAAATTGAAGTCCAACGACTGATCGAATAATCTTGTATGCTATATTACATTCCGTTACTCCCAATAGCATAAGATAGCAAATATCGCAGGATCATACGGGATTCGGGATTTTGGACCCCCAAAACAATTTGTGACCCTGCGGAATAAACACGAGCGCCTACTCTGAATTCAACACACGCACAGTTACCCAAGACCCAGCCTTGGCGCCGACTTTGAACCCATGTGCCTGAGTTGACCTCTGGCCAGCAAAGTTCAGGTCAGTTCACCAACGGAGGATCGAACTGTTTGAGGGAGTAACATCGAGTGCTGAATTTCGTTGTGGTCGCCAGAACAGGGCTGTGCAAACACCAAACATTTCCGAGTTGAGAAAGCGAGACGGCCAGTATTATGTTCAGCTTGTTATCAGCTCGCGATTAATGCCTAAGTTTTACCTTTTGTGTCACTGGGTTACCTCCAATGTCACTTTTAAAGTTTGTTGAGCAGACATATAGAGTATTCCTTTCCCATGATTACCTGTGTGGTAGCGGTAACAGATGTACCTCTAAGCACTGGTGAGCACAAGGTGACTATGTTCACCAGTGCTTCTCACTATCCCGAGACGAGTTCCCTAGACCTGCGTGATTTGTTACATTTGGACTGATAGGTAGGAGAGACCGAGGCTAGTTGATACACTGTATGGTTGATACATCATTTTCTCCAAGCGTGAAGCACGTTCGCTGTTTGTACGCTCGGTCATCTTGCTATGCCAGAATGGACATCAATCTTAAGAAGTATTAATTGACAAAAGTGGACCTAGATCGCCAAAATGATCAACGACTGATTGCGAAATCTCATTTTGTCCGGCTACTGCCCCTCTTTCCCATTTTGTTGATTATTGAATACACTAAGGGCACTAAGGTGCTGTAACAAATTAGCGCTGGGGCGGTGGCAGTCTGCGGCGCAATACCGACTCACTATTCTGCGGCAGCATGTTGAGCAGGCGCGACAGCATGAAGTGGGCGTGGCCTCCGACCACCAGCACGGCCAGCAGCGTGAGCAGCGCGCACGGTCTCATGTCGTGGTAGTGGGTCCACAGGTGCTGGCAGGTCGGATGGTGTCAGACTGACATCACGCCTGTGTCGTCGCTCTGAGGGGCCTGAAGCGGGTCACCGGCTGAGCTGACCCGATACGGATTCTTCGCCACTGAGCCGACCAAATCCGGGTCACTTGTCACTGTCGGGGTCACGCGGTCACCAGGTCAGCTACACCATCTGCCCGCTACTGACCGGACCCGACAAACTTCACTGCGCGAGGACATCGCGCTGCCCGGTGTAGGCGACACGATGCTCTGGTGGGCGGCTGACCTGACCTGACCTGGCCGCTGCGAGCCGAGCACGGGCGGCTGACCGGACGTCGCCGACACCACGGCACCTGTCGGGATCACTGCGGCGCCGGCCGGGCCGCCGGTCGGCAGGTGGCGGATGGCGGCAACACCGGCTGTCTGACGGGTCCGGCCGCCTCGGAGCCGTCACTGGCACACCGCGGCAACCGCACCGCCCTCGGCCGCGGCACCAGCCGCACACGCACACGGTGACACACATCTGACACTGCCGCCACTGCTGCCGGTACTGCTGCCGCCGCCGCCCACTGCTGCCGCCGCCCACTGCTGCCGCCGCCCACTGCTGCCGTCAGCCACTGCTGCCGCCACTGCTGCCGCCACTGCTGCCGCCACTGCCGCCACTGCTGCCGCCACTGCTGCCGCCACTGCTGCCGCCACTGCTGCCGCCACTGCCGCCACTGCTGCCGCCACTGCTGCCGCCACTGCTGCCGCCACTGCCGCCACTGCTGCCGCCACTGCCGCCGCCACTGCTGCCGGTACTGCTGCCGCCACTGCCGCCACCGCTGCCGCCACTGCTGCCGCCACTGCTGCCGCCACTGCTGCCGCCACTGCTGCCGCCACTGCTGCCGCCACTGCTGCCGCCACTGCTGCCGCCACTGCCGCCACTGCTGCCGCCACTGCTGCCGCCACTGCTGCCGCCACTGCTGCCGCCACTGCTGCCGCCACTGCTGCCGCCACTGCTGCCGCCACTGCCGCCACTGCCGCCACTGCTGCCGCCACTGCTGCCGCCACTGCTGCCGCCACTGCCGCCACCGCTGCCGCCACTGCTGCCGCCACTGCTGCCGCCACTGCTGCCGCCACTGCCGCCACTGCTGCCGCCACTGCTGCCGGTACTGCTGCCGCCACTGCTGCCGCCACTGCTGCCGCCACTGCTGCCGCCACTGCTGCCGGTACTGCTGCCGCCACTGCCGCCACCCACTGCTGCCGCCACCCACTGCTGCCGCCACTGCTGCCGCCACTGCCGCCGGTCCCCACTGCTGCCGCCACTGCTGCCGCCACTGCTGCCGCCACTGCTGCCGCCACTGCTGCCGCCACTGCTGCCGCCACTGCTGCCGCCACTGCTGCCGCCACTGCTGCCGCTACTGCCGCCGCCACCCACTGCTGCCGCCACTGCTGCCGCCGCCACTGCTGCCGCCACTGCCACTGCTGCCGCCACTGCTGCCGCACCCACTGCCGCCGCCCACTGCTGCCGCCACTGCTGCCGCCACTGCCGCCGCCACTGCTGCCGCCACTGCTGCCGCCACTGCTGCCGCCACTGCTGCCGCCACTGCTGCCGCCACCCACTGCTGCCGCCACCCACTGCTGCCGCCACCCACTGCTGCCGCCACCCACTGCTGCCGCCCACTGCTGCCGCCACTGCTGCCGCCACCCACTGCTGCCGCCACCCACTGCTGCCGCCACTGCTGCCGGCCACTGCTGCCGCCACCCACTGCTGCCGCCGCCGCCCACTGCTGCCGCCACTGCTGCCGCCACCCACTGCTGCCGCCACCCACTGCTGCCGCCACCCACTGCTGCCGCCACCCACTGCTGCCGCCACCCACTGCTGCCGCCACCCACTGCTGCCGCCACCCACTGCTGCCGCCACACACTGCTGCCGCCACCCACTGCTGCCGCCACTGCTGCCGCCACTGCTGCCGCCACCCACTGCTGCCGCCACTGCTGCCGCCACCCACTGCTGCCACTGCTGCCGCCACTGCTGCCGCCACTGCTGCCGCCACTGCTGCCGGTACCCACTGCTGCCGCTACTGCTGCCGCCACCCACTACTGCCGCCACTGCCGCCGTCACTGCTGCTGCCACTGCTGCCGTCACCCACTGCTGCCGCCGCCCACTGCTGCCGCCACTGCTGCCGCCACTGCCGCCGCCACTGCTGCCGCCACTGCTGCCGCCACTGCTGCCGCCACTGCTGCCGTCACTGCTGCCGGTACTGCTGCCGCCACTGCTGCCGGTACCCACTGCTGCCGCCCCCACTGCTGCCGCCACTGCTGCCGTCAGCCACTGCTGCCGCCACTGCTGCCGCCACTGCTGCCGCCACCCACTGCTGCCGCCACTGCTGCCGCCACTGCTGCCGCCACCCACTGCTGCCGCCACCCACTGCTGCCGCCGCCCACTGCTGCCGCCACCCACTGCTGCCGCCACTGCTGCCGGTACCCACTGCTGCCGCCACCCACTGCTGCCGCCACCCACTGCTGCCGCCACTGCTGCCGCCACTGCTGCCGGTACCCACTGCTGCCGCCACTGCTGCCGCCACTGCTGCCGCCACTGCTGCCGCCACTGCCGCCACTGCTGCCGCCACTGCTGCCGGTACCCACTGCTGCCGCCACCCACTGCTGCCGCCGCCCACTGCTGCCGCCACCCACTGCTGCCGCCGCCCACTGCTGCCGCCACTGCTGCCGCCACCCACTGCTGCCGCCACCCACTGCTGCCGCCACCCACTGCTGCCGCCACCCACTGCTGCCGCCATCTGCCCCACTGCTGCCGCCACCCACTGCTGCCGCCACCCACTGCTGCCACCCACTGCTGCCGCCACCCACTGCTGCCGCCACTGCTGCCGCCACTGCTGCCGCCACTGCTGCCGCCACTGCTGCCGCCACCCACTGCTGCCGCCACTGCTGCCGTCAGCCACTGCTGCCGCCACTGCTGCCGCCACTGCTGCCGCCACTGCTGCCGCCACTGCTGCCGCCACCCACTGCTGCCGCCACTGCTGCCGTCAGCCACTGCTGCCGCCAGCCACTGCTGCCGCCACTGCTGCCGCCACTGCTGCCGTCAGCCACTGCTGCCGCCACTGCTGCCGTCAGCCACTGCTGCCGCCACTGCTGCCGCCACTGCTGCCGCCCACTGCTGCCGCCAGCCACTGCTGCCGCCACCCACTGCTGCCGCCAGCCACTGCTGCCGCCACTGCTGCCGCCACTGCTGCCGCCCACTGCTGCCGCCACCCACTGCTACCGCCACCCACTGCTGCCGCCACCCACTACTGCCGCCACCCACTGCTGCCGCCACCCACTGCTGCCGCCACCCACTGCTGCCGCCACCCACTGCTGCTGCCGCCCACTGCTGCCGCCACTGCTGCCGCCACTGCTGCCGCCACTGCTGCCGCCACTGCTGCCGCCACCCACTGCTGCCGCCACTGCTGCCGTCAGCCACTGCTGCCGCCACTGCTGCCGCCAGCCACTGCTACCGCCACCCACTGCTGCCGCCACCCACTGCTGCCGCCCACTGCTGCCGCCACCCACTGCTGCCGCCACTGCTGCCGCCACCCACTGCTGCCGCCACCCACTGCTGCCGCCACTGCTGCCGCCATCCACTGCTGCCGCCACCCACTGCTGCCGCCACCCACTGCTGCCGCCACCCACTGCTGCCGCCACCCACTGCTGCCGCCACCCACTGCTGCGCCATCTAATGCTGCCGCCGCACACTGCTGCTGCCACTGCTGCCGCCACCCACTGCTGCCGCCACCCACTGCTGCCGCCACTGCTGCCGCCACTGCTGCCGCCACTGCTGCCGCCACTGCTGCCGGTACCCACTGCTGCCGCCACCCACTGCTGCCGCCACCACTGCTGCCGCCACCCACTGCTGCCGCCACCCACTGCTGCCGCCACTGCTGCCGCCACCCACTGCTGCCGCCACGCACTGCTGCCGCCACCCACTGCCGCCCTGCCGCCACCCACTGCTGCCGCCACCCACTGCTGCCGCCACTGTGCGCCACTGCTGCCGCCACCCACTGCTGCCGCCACCCACTGCTGCCGCCACTGCTGCCGCCACCCACTGCTGCCGCCACCCACTGCTGCCGCCACTGCTGCCGCCACCCACTGCTGCCGCCACTGCCGCCACTCACTGCTGCTGGCACCCACTGCTGCCGCCACCCACTGCTGCCGCCACTGCTGCCGCCACTGCTGCCGCCACCCACTGCTGCCGCCACCCACTGCTGCCGCCACCCACTGCTGCCGCCACTGCTGCCGCCACCACTGCCGCCGCCACTGCTGCCGCCACTGCTGCCGCCACTGCTGCCGCCACCATGCTGCCGCCACCCACTGCTGCCGCCACCCACTGCTGCCGCCACCCACTGCTGCCGCCACTGCTGCCGCCACCCACTGCTGCCGCCACCACTCCCACTGCTGCCGCCACCCACTGCTGCCGCCACTGCTGCCGCCACTGCTGCCGCCACTGCTGCCGCCACTGCTGCCGCCACTGCTGCCGCCACTGCTGCCGCCACTGCTGCCGCCACCCACTGCTGCCGCCACCCACTGCTGCCGCCACCCACTGCTGCCGCCACCCACTGCTGCCGCCACTGCTGCCGCCACTGCTGCCGCCCACTGCTGCCGCCACCCACTGCTGCCGCCACCCACTGCTGCCGCCACCCACTGCTGCCGCCACCCACTGCTGCCGCCCACTGCCGCTGCCGCTGCCACTGCTGCCTGCCACTGCCACTGCTGCCGCCACCGCTGCCGCTGCCGCTGCCGCTGCCGCCGCTGCCGCTGCCGCTGCCGCTGCTGCTGCCGGCTCCGCCGCTGCCGCTGCCGCTGCCGCTGCCGCTGCCGCTCCACCCACTGCTGCCGCCACCATTACAAACAAGTAGAACGCCATCGATGTGCTGACTGGCTACTCTTCTGACAGGAGCAAACTAGCCCTTCTCAACGTTTCGTCTGCGAAGCGATTTCTTTTCGAGATGAGCCAGAAGAAACATTTCCAGCGAAATTTTGCCTTTAGGGACAAAATGTTGGCAGGAACCAGCTTTCTTATCGTACGAACCCACCAACATAATCGTCGTGCGCCACAACGAGCGATAACACGGCAGCCACGAAGTATTCTCCCATACGACAGTCACTATGGATACTGCTTTGTAACACCTCCCGTAACATCCGAACCAATGGGCGGATCGAATTGAAACTAAATCCGATGCAGGTGTGAGACAATTTCGTTTGGTGAAGATTAGCTTGCTCACCTTTTGGTCACCGATGGGGTCACTGGTCAGGTCATGTCAACAATTTCGAGTATTTCTGGAGCATTGTATACAATGTGATTTTTCAACAGCTATTTTGGGTGAAAAGTAATATGCAATGGGAAAGCCGTTATTCAAAAATGTCACTTACATATGGTCAAATCAGGTTAAGGTTGAACGAGACAAATTGAGACCACTGTGCAATTGTATGTAGCTTCTGAATGCGATACATGGTCACCCAAATTAATCAGAGTAATTTAGGACGAAGTTGGAAAAAATGCGTCAGCTATATATTTATATACATATATATATACATATATATATATATATATATATATATATATATATATATATATATATATATATATATATATATGCGTATATATATACACACATATATATATATATAATATATATATATATATATATATATATATATATGTATATATATATGCATATAAATTGATGTAGTTGTACAAATGATAAATAGGATCTGAAGCACTTGACTCATCTATGACTCAAAATATGTTACACGATATATTTAGTGTCAATTAGGTGTTGTTTTAAATTTATTCTTATCGTAAGCTTTTTGCCAAGAAGCAATCTAAGAGTAACTTTGAGTTATGAATTCGATTGCAGCGTTCATTATTATCCCAGAAATGAGTGCTCTATGGCGTAGCCTAGCATGAAGTTTTCAGCAACATTTTACAATTTCTGAAGATTACACGTGCCACCCGCAATGACCTCAGGGATGATGCCTGGTCATATTATCGGTTATTGTTTGTACCATCGTCGTCGGATGAAAAACCGATCACTTTGTTTTGTGCAGTGCACCTAGGCACCCACGCACGAAAAGTAAGCACACTCGAAAAGCAAACGTGCACTTGCTCCATCATGATCTGGAATTAGATCATGGTTGGCCAGATTCACCGGGTACGATTGAAGACACGGTTATCACATCCAAATGCGTTTCTCGGTTGCATGCATTTATTCATTTTCGGCGTTGATTAATCGGGCGACAAGTGGCGAAACACGAGCATCTATAAATGAATGTGACGTATACCCGACTTCAGGTAACCTTCAATGCACGTCTGCTCTATGGCGTAGCCTAGCTATTTGTTTGAAGGTGCCCAAAGTTTGAGCTCGCTCGTCGCAAGGGATCCGGTGCTATTCAATATGAATCGGGTCAGGGAGAGGGGCAAAAACATTCCCAGTAATTGGTCCATCAACACGTAGGTCGATAATGTTTTGTGGAATCATTGACAGTTGCCTTGTAATTTGGGGAGGACTACCAGCAGGATCGTACCTATTGTTTTGTAGAGAGCACACGCAGAATATATTTTCTAGCATTTATTGATCGGTGACATCGGAAAAGGTCCAGGAATGTCCAGGCCATCACCCATCGATTTTTTAAGTCACCAGCTGTTGCAATACTCACCTGTCTTCTCGATTTTTGTCAAGTTGAAGCTCTGCTGGTGTCAAAGATAGTTTTCTTTATTCATGTTGCAATTCTTCATGCATGGTTTATCTTTGTCATTTTTGACATTGTTTCCTAATGTATTTAATGTGCAATATGAGTTATTTATGGTCCAATATAATGAAATAAATAGGCATTTATACATGTATACAGGTAGGTTCACGGTTCATAGGTTGACACTTATCTATATTTCAAAATACTCTTGCATAACCGTGTTATTGGAACAATGACATTTCCTGCACGGGCTATACTACATTGTCGCTTGAATGATCGGAATATACTAGACTCGACCAACAGGAGTCAACGTCAGAAACATCCTGTTGGAAGAATGTCCACTAGAACATATACCAAGTCGCATGCCAACGGATTTCTTTCCTCGGCCAATTATATAACAGCCGCAGAAATTAAAATTAAATAATTGTATAAGATTTGCCTTGCTACGACCATGTGGTAGAGGCCCTCATTTTCCAATCTGCCGACATCGAGACGGCAAGCAGCCCGCCCTCAGCGCCACCCATGGCCACAGTTATTCCATATTGTGCTAACTTAGATCACCGCTGCCCCCTCACCTTTCGATTGAAGGGCTTTCCCCAGATTTAGAGGAGATGAACGGAACACAAATGTTTCAAGGCGTCGAATTGTCTGAGAGGTAACAATTCCAGAAAAGGTATATAGAGTATCACCGCCGGGGGATACAACATGCCAGCGCTAATCTTATGTTAACTTCGTAGTAAGATTTGAAATTTAGCAACTGTATTAAGCTGCACTGTATTGCACGGGGCTTAACTAATTGAGTTCCGGTTGGGTTTTGTTGGTCATAGCGGTAGGGCTATCTTGGCAACTGGGGGTTAAGGCCGGGAGGGTACTTCAGTGATTAAAGCTGCAGCACGCCGCGCAGATACAGATTTGTGCTCATGCACAAACAGACAGCCCAATTATTGTTTAATAGTTTTATGGACGTACATGCTACATACCTTTCTGATGCCTTGTGTAGCTTTATGCTTCCTTAATAATATGGGGAGCACACCCTTGCCGTTACCGTTGATGGATATACAGTTATTGCATTATACATGTGATAATTTATGGCGCAGATATAACGAACTATTAATGGAACATGCTATATTAATGGCGATCGCATGGCGTAACTTGATGTAAATATTCTCCACGGGTATTTGACGCGACTAAAAGACACTGTACAGCATAGATACGGTCGTGAACATAATAAGTTGAGTCAGAATGCTAACTGGACTTCAGGTGTATGGGTGGGAATGATAATCCTATAATTGTACATGCAAAAAACACCTGGTCGTGAACAGACTGTTCTGTGCAATATATATTTTTTTTTCGTCTCAAAACCCTAGCGATTGTGGTCATCGAAAAGCATCAAGAACTGATTGAAAAGTCATCGATTGGAATGAAGATACTTAGGTAAAAAATGAGGCAAGCTATTGAAGTGGAGCTGAATTCTGTCAAACCCTGAAAGAGAAAGCGCTTCGGCAATTGCACTGACAACTTGCGAAGTAAGCTGCAGGTGAATCCACCTGGTTCAGACCGTTTGTGCTACCGTCAAGACCACCTGGACAGAAACCGTCTGTAAAATTATACCCTCTTGATATCGGCATTCCGACATCGAACTAATTACCTCACTATAGATTCCATCGCACGCTGATGTCTGCAGTTCCGCCCGCAGCCGCTAGGTGGCAGCTGAGCTGTGACCGGTGTGGCCGAGGCGGCCAGGCCGTGCCGGCGACCAGTTGACGTCCACTCACACGTTGACGAGTACACGGTTTCGCTCGCTGCTCGTTAGTGACCACAGCAAATGGTACACCTGGGAACATTCACACGGCACGTCGCGGTGAATATTCGCCAAAATGCCCACTTGAGAGGATTACCGGAACATGGACATACATTGTGTAAACAGCCGTCAGCCGTCAGCAGTCACAACCGTCACAGCTGTGGCACGTATAGCCGCTGTAGCGCATGTCACAACCGTCACAGCTGTGGCACGTGCAGCCGCTGTAGCGCATGTCACAACCGTCACATCTGTGACACGTGTAGCCGCTGTAGCGCATGTCACAACCATCACAGCTGTGGCACGTGTAGCCGTTGTAGCGCATGCCACAGCCGTCACATCTGTGGCACGTGTAGCCGCTGTAGCGCATATCACAGCCGTCAACAGTCACAACCCTCACAGTTGTAGCACATGCTTCAGTTTGTATAGCATATCGAAATTGTAACACAATTCACAGCTTTTGCATATCTCAGCCGTCACGGTCGTCACAACCGTGATGGCACAGCTAGCAGCACGTGTTCATCACACATCGTACCAGTCACGTTCGTCAAAGCCGCCGGAAAGCTACAACTGCTACAGTCGTGACGGCGCATGCAGTCCCCGAACCGACTAGGTATAACCGTGCCGATTTAGCTGCTGAACAAATGGCCTCTGGTTAACAGCTTGCCTCCAGTTGGTTATGCGGTGGTCACCGAACGACCATACAGTGGTCAGTTTGTCTGTTCTGAGCTGTGACCACGCTTCCGTCGGCGCTGTGCCGTGTTCGGTGGGATGTCTTGCTTCGCAGTGTTGTGATCGGTGCGGCGCCGTGTTTTACGGTGTCGATGCGGTGTCTTGCTTCACAGTGTTGTGATCGGTGCGATATCGTGTTTTGCGGTGTTGTGCTCGGGGCGGTGTCATGTTCCGTCGACACAACGCCCGACCACCACGGCGGAAGCCGTCTGCACCTCCAGGCGCCGTCTGCACCTCCAGGCGCCGTCTGTACCTCCAGGCGCCGTCTGTACCTCCAGGCGCCGTCTCTACCTCCAGGCGCCGTCTGTACCTCCAGGCGCCGTCTGTACCTCCAGGCGCCGTCTGCACCTCCAGGCGCCGTCTGCGCCTCCAGGCGCCGTCTGTACCTCCAGGCGCCGTCTGTACCTCCAGGAGCCGTTTGCACCTCCAGACGCCGTCTGCACCTCCAGGCGCCGTCTGTACCTCCAGGCGCCGTCTGTACCTCCAGGCGCGCCCCAGCTACAGCTGACGTCACACGGCGCCAACAGTGCCGGTGCCAGGCGGTCCTCGACACCGGCGGCGGCGCCAGGTGACGCTCGCAGGTGCGAGGTGACGGTCGCAGGCGCCAGGTGACGGTCGCAGGCGCCAGGTGACGGTCGCAGGTGCGAGGTGACGCTCGCAGGTGCGGGGTGACGCTCGCAGGTGCCAGGTGACGCTCGAAAGTGCCAGGTGACGCTCGCAGGTGCCAGGTGACGCTCGCAGGTGCGAGGTGACGGTCGCAGGCGCCAGGTGACGGTCGCAGGCGCCAGCGGCACGGTCGCCGGATTTAACCCAACGCCGACAAACCAGGTCGGCGGATCGGTCGAAGGCGTGTCGAAGGGCGCGGCTCGACCGACGGCGTGTCGAAGGGCGCGACTCGACCGACGGCGTGTCGGAGGGCGCGGCTCGACCGACGGCGTGTCGGAGGGCGCGGCTCGACCGACGGCGTGTCGGAGGGCGCGGCTCGACCGACGGCGTGTCGGAGGGCGCGGCTCGACCGACGGCGTGTCGGAGGGTGCGGCTCGACCGACGGCGTGTCGAAAGGTGCGGCTCGACCGACGGCGTGTCGGAGGGCGCGGCTCGACCGACAGCGTGTCGAAGGGCGCGGCTCGACCGACAGCGTGTCGACAAACGGCCGACGGCGCTCTGCACTGGAAGGAGCCGGCCAGGCTCGGAGCTAGGTTTGGGGTGGAGATCGCGGCGCGGGGCGATCTCCACCCCAAACACCGAGCGGCTGGCCCGCTCGATGCTGAGGCCACCGTATGGGAAGACGATGACCCATCCGCTCGGCGTGGACATCACGATATGGGGAGGAAATGAGCCGCCGAGTACCTAGATCAGTGTATGGGAGACGGCGGCCCGCTGGCCACCGGGGTCATGTCACTGGGAGACGTGGCACTCTCAGCATCGAGATCATGGTACAATTGGCGTCACTAGTAACTTGTCAGTCCGGCTGAGCGTTCTGGCACCTGAATATCCTGCATCGGTATACTGTTTCCGACCACACCTGAGCCTATAAATAATATTCAGGTACCAGGACGCCAAGCCCGATTGCCAAGCTATTTGTGACGCCAATAGTACATGAAGACGGTGGTTTCTTCGACGCCGATGTTACGTTATGGGGAGACTGTAGCAAGTTATTTGGCAGCTTGCTTGTGAAACCAGCTGCGAATCTGAATTGTGGAGGACAATTGCGATTGCCTTACCCCTAAAAATACCTTCAGTTTTTTCCCCAACTAGCGTTCAGTTTTCAATTTCGGATGTACTTTCGAAATGTGCCATGCTTGTCGAACGGCTTAACCCGGGGTCACTGGGGTTTGTTTTCTGACACGAGTCACCTAGGACACGGGGAGGACAATGTATTTTCCCACCTGTACCTTGGCAACTAATATGTTTATTGACACGGCAATCCATTGTTCAGCATTTTTCACTCATGTTTCACTGGTAGAAAAAAACCTCTGTTGACCTGTAAGTCACTGATGGCGTCACAGTAAAACATTGTACGGGCTTTCGAAGGGCATGTTCTTTCCTGTATTTTTGGCAAAATTATCATTGTAATATTTCCAATATGGAGATATTACTTATCTTCATATGTCGATTGATATTACATATCTCCATATAATAGTTCCATTGCAATATATCCTGTCTGTTGCATGCAGCAGATACCCAAGGATTCCCATTCTAGCCTGCTCTGTTTCGGGTCAAGCAACGTTTTGTGAGATTAATAGATGAAGTTGCCGCGATGATTCGTATTGTAATATAATGCACGCTTCTTGGCTAAGTTTTCACCAGAAGTTTGAAGAGCTGTCTTGTGATTTCTTGTGTCACAATGACTGATTCAAAGTTTGATCGGGGAGGGGAAGGGGCACCTGACGCTTCGGTTTCGGTAAATCCTAGACCCTAGAGTCCTCATATTGTCGAGACAACTTGCATCGCTTATTTTGGAATCATTTCAAACCGCGTGAGGAGGAATAATCTACATGTGACACAGATGTAAGAATTGCAATCCTGGTCAAAATAGGGGAAGGAACGTATTGGTCCCCCCGAAACTGTGTGGCCAATCGACCAGTTCCGTTAACTGAAACGGCAGTCGAAAGCTTAGCGTGTTTTGTTGAGAGTAAATCATTATGTTTACCGGTAGATCACTGAAAACGTTTAGTTCGTGACCCATCGAAAACGAGCTGACTAATTCGCACGGTTTATCCATCCGTTGTCGTCAGTAAATCTGGGCAGCTAATAGCAGGTTGGAGATATTTAAAGAACAGCAGTAGTTTGCAGCCAAAGTTCCCAACAGTGTAGTGTACAAGCTGATGTGTGCCAGATATGACCAGGCCTGTTACAGCAAGAAATGGAAACTATTTATCGCGCACGTCTGCAAACACCGCAACGTTCTAAAAACATAATTAATCATCGAGCGCAACAGGCATTCATGCCAGGGAGAGCCACCTATCTAGAGTGAGTTTGCCACCATTACTAGATGAAGACATCACCAACGACCAGGATGAAAGCAATTGAGGTGACCAACACCATGGCTCAAAAACCAAGAACACATCAGCTGTGTTCTTCAGAGCTACAGATAAAGCGTCTGGATAGTTGGCGCCGCCGTTGGTACGCCGAACCCGACGTTCACCGAGCCAGATGTTTTGTGGATCGGTGCTGTAATTTTCGTTGGCTCCTTTGTCGCAGCTTGATCCCACCGAATTATTTTTCTATGTGCGCACACTGGCGCAGAAGCACTGCTCTCCTTCGGGACTTGGGAACCCATAAGTAGTAGAATTCGATGATGATTTGTGACTCTTAATGTGTTGTGCCTCCTACACTTAGTGCAACTAGTCGAAGACGAGACTGAAGAGTCGTGCAAAAACATCCAAGCCCGATGAACGTATATTTTCACCCATAATCGACTACTTCAGGGTGCTGACGACCGGGGAGCGCCAGTGCGCATACAGGCGAACACACAAACTGCGGAGGCTCGCAGAGCATTGCACTCGCTAAGTCGTACGGTATCATACAAAATGGACAACACGGCGCCGGCACGTTCGCAAACACTGAATCAGTCCGCCGCGTGCTGAGGACACACACTACTCTCGCCGTGACCTGCGGGTCCCGGCTAATCAGCACGGAGAGACGATATTTAAGTTGGCCATTTTCAATTTTCATTCCGTTTGGAGCGTTTTAGGATCAGTAGGCACAGTACGCGCACGAGCGCCTTTTGATGAAGTTGGCTGAAAAGCTTCAGGACTTCTTTTGCTTAATGCACATGACTTGGAATATGGTGTGAGTCGTCCACTCGTCCGAACGCTGTACGGTAGATATCTTAGCTGACGGCTGGGTGTGGCTGTTACCAACCATTGGCGCATCGATACCCTGACGCGTTTGCTCTTACTCCAGCGCCAGTAGTGCTCCTAGTCCAATACTTGCTCAGCAGTGGTGGCCGCGGTTCCCGCCGCAAATCCTCGATGAACATGGCACAGTGTCGCTCGCCCGAGACACCGTCCCCGTGGGCTTCATAGTAACGTTGCCGGTCAGCCGTGTGACACAATTAACGGTGTCATCGGCGTCCTCTCCAGGTTACCACGCCACGCACGATCCTGAGCCTCGGACGGGCGGCGAAGGTCGGCGCGTGGACGGGCCCAGGTACCGGTTCGAGCACAGCCAGAATGGCACAGAGACAAACGTGAACACGGGCCGGCACAGCAGCCGGCCGGCGCCAGCGGCCCAGCTGTGCCAGCAGCCCAGCTGTGCCAGCAGCCCAGCTGTGCCAGCAGTCCAGCTGTGCCAGCAGCCCAGCTGTGCCAGCAGCCCAGCTGTGCCAGCAGCCCAGCTGTGCCAGCAGCCCAGCTGTGCCAGCAGCCCAGCTGTGCCAGCAGTCCAGCTGTGCCAGCAGCCCAGCTGTGTCAGCAGCCCAGCTGTGCCAGCAGCTTAGTTGTGCCAGCAGTCCAGCTGTGCCAGCAGCCCAGCTATGCCAGCAGCCCAGCTGTGCCAGCAGCCCAGCTGTGCCAGCAGCCCAGCTGTGTCAGCAGTCCAGCTGTGCCAACAGCCCAGCTGTGCCAGCAGTCCAGCTGTGCCAGCAGCCCAGCTGTGCCAGCAGCCCAGCTGTGCCAGCAGCCCAGCTGTGCCAGCAGCCCAGCTGTGTCAGCAGTCCAGCTGTGTCAACAGCCCAGCTGTGCCAGCAGACCTGCTGTGCCAGCAGTCCAGCTGTGTCAGCAGCCCAGCTGTGCCAGCAGCCCAGCTGTGCCAGCAGACCAGCTGTGCCAGCAGACCAGCTGTGTCAGCAGACCTGCTGTGTCGACAGCCCAGCTGTGCAGACAGCTGGCGGACCGTGCCGGCCATCACGTCCAACACGGGCGCCGGCGCCGGCCGGCACCGCGCGCCTCAGAACGCCACAGACGGCTGTGACCCGCGGCTGCAGGTCGCCGGTGGTCGAGGAACGCCGGCGGAAGCTGCAGGTCGCCGGCGGTGGTGGTATCAGCCACCGCCGGCCGGTATCACACTGGGATGACGAGCGCATCGTCATGCGGCCATCACACGACCGTGTCGTTGCTGGAGTGCAGGCTGTAGCCGTTGTGTTTGAGCTTGCCGTTGAGTGGGATGGCCGGCTCGAGTCGGTGGCGGCTGAAGAAGCGGCGCGCCCAGTACCGCATGGCGTCCCAGAGCGGCGGCGGCGCCAGCAGCACCGAGTCGGCCGCCGCCTCGTCCTCGTACGGCTCGTGCTCCGGCTCCGGCTCGGGCTCCGGCTTGGGCTCGGGTTCACGCTCGGGCTCGCGCAGCTGGTGAGCACTGCCGCCGGGCGCCGCCACCGCCGCCAGCTGCGCGTGCAGCAGGTGCACGTCGAGCCGGGCGGCGCAGTCGGGCTCGGCGCGCTGCGCCTCGAGCCGCAGCAGCTCGCGGCAGTTGGTGGCCGACCTGGCGTCGCGCCGACGCGCCGGCGCCGGCCGCGGCAGCCGGTCCAGGCTGCGCGACTCGCGGATCGGCGGCGCGGCGGCGGCCGGCGCGCGCCAGCCGGCACGCGGCACGGCCAGCCGCTGCGGCGTCAGCGGCGTCAGCGGCGTCAGCGGCGTCAGCGGCGGCAGCGGGCTGCGCCGCCACGGCGAGGCGGGCGACGAGGCGCGCGTGCGGCGGCCCGAGGCCGTGCTGAGCCCGCTCAGACTGGCCGAGCGCAGCTGCGTGGCCGACACGGACACGCCCAGCAGGTGGTCGGGCGTGAAGAGCGGCGTCGGCGCGGCGACGTCGTCCGGCCGACACTGGACGGCCCGGCTATCGGCGCCCGTCAGCCAGTGGGTCTCCACCAGGCCCTTGCCCTTCATGGGCACGGCGCCGCGCCGCTCCGTCTGGTAGCCGCCCAGGCGGGCCAGCGTGCGCTGGCACGGCTCCGAGATGTGGATGCGCAGTGGCTCGCCGGTCGACTCGATGCGGGAGGCGGTGTTGACGGTGTCGCCGAACAGGCAGTAGCGCGGCATTGTCAGCCCGACCACGCCGGCCACCACCTGGCCTGGGGTGCAGAATACTCGTCAGTCGATGCAGTCTTTTGTGGATCTTTAGATGCACCCGGTGTTCTTGAAGCATTCACCAAGCTGACATGTCATGTCCACAGGAGACCACGCAACCATGTAGCCATGTGAACACTTGTGGACAAAGCCAAAATGTCTGAACCTTTTCTTTTCAAGCATTGTATATGACATCCGATATTCATTTCGTTATAATCCACTTATGGTTGGTGGTTGACCGGGCGGGTCATTCATCAATACTTCTGATCTAGGGGCATCGTGGTCCGAATCACGGGTCACGACCAAATCTAAGGCGGGGAAGAAATGCGCAAGAAATGAAATTGAAATCGCCACTCAATCGCGAACTTGGAAAGGACATGTGCAGTAGAAAACATTTTACGTCAGAATATAATCCGACGACCTGATAAATACTCATTCATGGTGGTGAGCCAGATAAAGAGTGATAAACTATCGACTCAGGAATTGGCAGAGTTGTTAAAAATACTTAGGTACTATGGCGTCGAGGGGGCGTATCGTTGGCACAATGATCCTCCGAACTAGTTAGGTACCACTCCATCGAAGTCTACCACAAATTTACGCTGGAAACTAACCCCCGATTTAGGACGGCAAAAAGAAAGGGACACGAGCGAATACATATAATATCAACCGCAAATATGACTGAACTTGCATTGCACGCATGTTAACAGTGCCACTGATTACGCACGTTGATCTGCACAGAATACACGGGGCCGACACTGGATAAAGACACTGCAATACGCCGACCAGGTGTAAAGTGACTGCTCGTTCAGGTGAGCCAGCAGCCGGCCTCTCTGGCACCATTGCTGGGCTCTGGCACCATCGCTGGGCTCTGGCACCATCGCTGAGCTCTGGCACCATTGCTGGGCGTCACAGTGGTACTCACCAGTGTGGACGCCGATGCGCAGCTTCAGCTTCTCCTCGGGTCGGTGCTGGACGGTGTGCTGTTTGATGGCGTCCAACAGACTCAGCGCCATCGAGGCGATGTGACCGGCGTGCTGAATCCCGTTGCGGTTCGGCACACCTGACACCTGGCGTCGACATTCAGAACTAAAGGTTACCGGTAATGACACACCTGGCACCTGGAGTCGACGGTCAGTACTAAAAGTTACCAGTAATAGCACGCCTGGTGCCTGGAGTCGAAGGGAAGTGCCAGTAATGCTTCTACTAAAGGTTTCCATTACTGAAGGTTACCAGTAATAGCACACCTGGAGTCGAAAGTCAGTACCAGTCATGTTACTACTAAAGGTTTCCATTACTAAAGGTTACCGGTAATGGCTCACCTGACACCTAGAGTTGTCAGTCAGATAGTGCTAAAGGCCCCCAGCAACGTTACGGTTCGACATGCCAGACGCCTGGCGTCGACAGCCGGTACTAAAGGTTCCCAGCATCCCAGCCGGCACGACTTTTGCTGCGATAGGGGACACCCTGGTGGCAAATATCCGTCAGCCAATTTAAACGATTGCACAGCTATGTGGGAACCGGTACCTTGCTACATGCATTACTATACATACAACTTAGGTATGATTATTAACGCCGTTGTGTTGCGCAGGAACAATACACAGCAACATGTGCTTGATTCCTACATGGCTGAATTTATGTTGCTAAATCTCGGATTTAGGGGGTAAATATCAAACCATCAAATTCGGATATTTTTTTTTTGTCCTGTCCCCTACAGAAGAAGCACTTTTCATGCATTCCAATGAGTTTAATATTTTTATTGCAATCTAAATTGCTTTCAAAAAACAATTCAATGTTTCGACAACAAAACGAATCGACAACCTTCTGGAGAGGATAATGCCTGGATGCCAACAAATACTGGACAAGATTGTTTTCCTAGCCCCGGTCTCCCTCAATTTTTAAGCATGCAGAAATTCGCTACTTGTCACGTGTATGGATAAAGGCTTTATTGCTGACCGAAGAGTTTCAGAACTATGATTTTCATCACATGTCTTACATCCTGCACCGCTGTGCAGGTTTTAGGACCGATTGCGCTGGTTGGGCAGGTTTGACGTAGGTAGGCGTAGGTGGTCGGCAGGCTCCACGAAGAACAAGTTCTTCCCGGGCAATGATGCTTTCAATATTCTTCTCATGTCCTTGAACAGCGAAGGGTGTCGAAGACTGCATGCCCCAATTTATTTTATTGGTACGTCTGATCATTATGTGTATGCTTGTGCACATCGCGTCGATGTAACCCAAACACAAGTTATTAAGCGTTGCATTCTTCAGAAAATCTCATCTTACTTACTAAACGACCAAGCAATCTTATTGGAAAGGAAATCGGACTACATACTAAACTTAAAATGGACAATCATATCATTTCTCATTCTAATTTGAGAAAAAGTGCTTATTTTATCATATTTTTTTCCTTTTGATGAGATAGGCAAAGTTAGAAAGAAACAATTATCACCGATACTGAAACCCCCGCTGGAGTTGGGGGAAGAGGTAATCCCCCACGTCTGAAAAAAAAACTATGGGACATTATTCACCTGTGCTCCGCCCATACCCTCCCAATAAATGGCAGCTCCCTTCTACTTGGTACATTAGAGTCGAATGCATACCAAATGCGTCGCGATTTCGAATGCGTTGCGATTGCGGTACACGCCGACCGAATGTTGCGCAACACCTCAGCCGCACAATGTGCCGCCACAGACTGGTACACACCACGGAATGTTGCGCAACACCTCAGCCGCACAATGTGCCGTCACAGACTAGTACATACCCACGGAATGTTGCGCAACACCTCAGCCGCACAATGTGCCGCCACAGATTGGTACACACCTACGGAATGTTGCGCAACACCTCAGCCGCACAATGTGCCGCCACAGACTGGTACATACCACGGAATGTTGCGCAACACCTCAGCAGTACTGTGTGCCGGCACGGGGTGGTGCACATTGTTTACAGGAGACTGTGCGCCGCACGGACCAGTGCCGGCCGACAGGGTGGGCGCGTGCAGTCGGTTCGCGTCAGCCTGGTGCGGGCCGCACGGGCCAGTGCCGGCCGACAGGGTGGCCGCGTGCGTCGGCTCGTGTCAGCCTGGTGCGGGCCGCACGGGCACGCAGCTGCCCACGGGGCTGGGCCAGAGACCGTACGTCGGCCACGCCACCTGGCCGCCACGTGCCCGAGCGGCACGCCGGGCGGCACGTGCCCGTGCGGCTTGCCGCCCACTCGGTTGACACGTGCTCGGTCGATTTCTTCCGGTACCGCGAGTGGCTGTTTCGCTTTTGTATATGCGTTGGAATTCCGCCATGAAAAGCGGGCATGTTTTCTCTTTTTTAACTTTTGGTCATATTAAACCGCACCCAGTCTGGTCCGTTTCCCAAATGTGGCCCTCGATTTTTTTCTTCTCACATGCACGTTTTTATACGTGTATTGGAAATCATTATGGATGTACCACGCCGACAGCAGCTGCATGCGGTCATGAACCGGGAACTTTGAGGAAATACACATCAATGCCATGCGCTAATGATCCTGGTTGTAACATGACTCGTAGTAGAGCAGACAGGCTGTACTACGAGTCGTATTAGACAGGCTCTACTAACCGAAGGTATTTGAGCCAAATACAATTGAACTTAATATTACGATAGTCGTCATGCTGCTCAAGGCAATACACCGTCCTGCTTCCTCGCCATTTCACACATCCAACCGTGCACCGGCGAGTGAGTATGTATCTAACGATCATTTGCGTCTTCGAATAGCGGGGAAGGCTTCGGCATGGCACTAAACACAGCAGCTAATCCGACATCAGTAGACGTAGCTCACCACCATATACGCATCACCGATGGTTTCCACTTTGTAGACGTCATAGCCCCGTATGATGCCATCAAAAAGCGTGTACAGGTCGTTCAGCAACTCCACCACCTGGAACAAATGCACAAAACTAAACCACTCAATGTCACAGAAAGGAAAATTTTGTTTGAAATTTAGACGGCACTTACACATCGTACACATACACACACACACAGACACTCATATATATATATATATATATATATATATATATATATATATATATATATATATATACGGCAATGGACGCGAGCAAGCACGTACCTGAACCTTCTGAACCTGATAGCCACAGGAACAGCAACAGCGACTGCGTTATGCAACAGTCATAGAGAAGCACATCTCCAGCGACAAGGAGCACCCAGCTTCGAATTTCGATACTGACAACCTACCCAGAATTCCTTTACTAGCAACTGATAATCCTCCTGTCTGGGATTGGCAGCAGCACCCCCTACCACGATCTCAGCTCTGGCAGCAGCACCCCCTACCACTATCCCAGCCCTGGTACCAGCACCCCTTACCATTATTCCAGCCCTGGCACCAGCATCCCCTACCACGATCCCAGCCCCGGCAGCAGCACCCTCCTACCACTATCCTGGGACTGGCACCAGCACCCCCTACCACGATCCCAGCCCTGGCAGCAGCACCCTCCTACCACTATCCTGGGACTAGCAGCAGCACCCCTACCACTATCCTGGGACTGGCACCAGCACCCTCCTACCACGATCCCAGCCCTGGCAGCAGCACCCTTCTACCACTATCCTGGGACTGGCAGCAGCACCCTCCTACCACTATCCTGGGACTGACACCAGCACCCTCCTATCACGATCCCAGCCCTGGCAGCAGCGCCCACCTACCACTATCAGGGGACTAGCAGCAGCACCCTCCTACCACTATCCTGGGGACTGGCAGCAGCACCCCCCTACCACTATCCTGGGACCGGCAGCAGCACCCACCTGCAAGGGTGAGCTGTCCGCCGAGATCTTGGTGAAGCCGACGATGTCGCTGAAGTAGATGGTGACCGAGTCGAACGTCTCCGGCTGGACGGGGATGCCCCTGGTCAAGTTGGACGCCACGGGCCTGTGGGCGGGGCCAGCACCGCGCACGTCAGGTCAATGCAGACGTGAAGCTGCCCCGCACCACGACAGCCACCACACAACATCGCCGGCTGTCGTACAACGTCCGCCGAGGCCGCTGTAAATCACTGGTGCAGCACGCAAACTGAAGCGTGATCATCCCCGGGAAACGAGGTGTATTGGAAGTATAATCATGAGCCGGAGATTCCCAGGAGCTACGATGTTTGGGGCGGCGTGCCTCACCAAGACCGTCCGTTGGCGTCAATTCTTAGTTCGACGCCAAATCTGCAAGCGAAATATATTCAGACCAGTGAAATTCAAGGACGATGAGGGTGGGGGATGGGGTATTCTTTTGAAGTAGCCGTAGTCGCTGATGTGGGCACTATGTGACCGATGCAGTGGACAAGCATCCAACCTCAAATAACCAACCAATCAACGTTGTTGATCGATTAATGATTGCATTTATTTAGTGATCACTGAGCGATTGATCAGTGATCGCAATTTAACCGCGACTGGGTGCATTGATTATACTATGGATTGGATGCACCAAATACAATGAACAGAAGGCTCAACCACGGATGCGTCATTTACTGGAACGTCGTGGTCGTGCGAATGAAGCATGATTGTGCGACATTTGACGCGTTTACGTGAGCGGCTGATATAGTTAAATGTGTAATGTGTAGTGTTCAGTGTGTATAGTGTCCGGAGCCGATATTTTCGCGACGGGACGGCGTGATCAGTGTGGAAGCCTGCAGTGCGGACAGCTCTCTGTTTGTCCTTCTGCCATCTGGCAGCCGCAGTGCTGTGTGCTGGATGTGCGGCCGTCATTTCGGGGCAGTCTTCCCGCCGACAATTGGGTCACGGCTAAACCGACGGCCGTCCCGTCGGCAGTCAGAGGCGCGCCCAGCGACAGCTGGCTGGGTAGGCAGGAAGGGCAGACCAGGAGAGAAAACGTGCTGGCATCCTTTCCACACAGCAGACGGCAGTCGCCGACAAGCGGACGCAGCAGTAGCTCCGCGGTGATACGTTCCGACAGAACGTCGTTCCGCGACACCATCGGCAAAAGCCGCCAGCGCAATTATGGCTCCACTTATGGCTCCACAACACCCGGCCAGCAAGGCCATAGCCACCATATCAAATGAACATTGGGCAAAAACTGGGCGCGCGAGGGTGCTCAAGGTCAGCGCTCAGTGCACAGCACTGGACGCAGTTTTTGTTCCGCCTGCTGGCACAGGACCAGGCGGACAGGCACGGGCTGCGCAGAATGTGCGCACTTTCGACGGCGAACGCTGCGGGTGACGCGAAGTTCTGCACATACCACCATTCTGTCCGCACAACGGCACACGCCCACAACTGTGCCGGCACTTATAGTTAAAGTTATAGTTGCTCTACCACTTGACCTAATCCCACGCGATCGGTCGGCCAGAAGTGGCGATACTTCAGCCACACCGCTGAGATTATCGTCAGAGATCACCTTTCACCCGATTGGCCAATATTTGAATACTTATCTGTAAATTCGATATAATTATAGAATTCCATCCCCGGCCGTTTGACGAAGACTCGTAGCTGGCAATACACATCATCACATCCTTCACACACACACCAAGGACATCCGTTCGACAGATGACAGCCACCCATCGCCAGATATACCACGGTGCAGATACCGGGCTGAATTAAAACGTAACCTTGTATGAAGTAGATCACAATTACAACCAAATATCCTGACAAAAGCACTTACCTTGAAAAGAAATTATTAGCAAAATAGCATACGTATACAGAACATGAAAATCAGATGAATGCTCACGGTGGCAACATCCGATACAGCAGGGCTACGGTCTTCTGTTTTTCTTCATTCAGCAGCTGCGTTCGTTCCCGGACCAATTCCTCCAGGTTGTTGGCATACTTCTCCATCTTCTCTATCATTTGATTCACCAGATTCACTGACCTGGCCGGAAGAAAGTCCAGGAGCTAGACGTGCGGCATTGACAATGGTAAGGCGACTCGCACGGCACCAATGGGGTCGGCTAAGCAGTGCTAAGCACCGAAGCAGTGACCAGTAAGTGATCTGAATACTTGGTACATGTGGTTCCGATGAGCGCCTACATAGCGCATTTGAGTGTGAGAAACAGTTAGGTGAATGAGACGGCAGGACGTTCCTAATTAAAAATAACACAGCAGCAGCGTTCGTCAAAGAAAGCTCGCAGGAAGCATCGCACTGCATGGGTCCCAGGTCTCGCTTGACATGGGCTGATCTTTGCATACTTGGGTGGGGGGGGGGGGGGGGGGGGCAGAGGCCCCTTCGTAGCCTCCAAAATAGGTTGCTTTTAACATAGAACCCTATGGAATAGGCATCCGCACGCGATTTTGGTTTTCCAATTACTTTTGTGCGTCGCCCCCAAATAATTTTGTTGACGTTACACCGGTGCATTTCATCAAAGACCTCCAGTAATCGCTAGGCCCCCAGATGATCCTCAAGTGACCCTTAGGCCCAGTCCGTCCTCTCTTACCGGGACGAACCTCATTTGAACTTGAGAACGTCACAGGACCCTTAAATGATGCCTGGCGCTCACAATTTCCTCCCAAGAATCCATGTCTGAGATGACTCGAGGGCATTCACGCCTGTGTGGCGTCTACACCTCTTAAGCATGATTTCCGGTATCGCCATCAGCCCAACTCTACCTCATGACCCGAGTAAAAGTCTGCAACACATGACCTGGAGGCAGATTGGCTGACCCGAGCGACAGGCCGGCTGTTCTGCCGGACGACTCACTGTTCGGAAAGCAGGGGCTGCAGCATCCTCTTCACGTCCAGGAAGGTGGGTCGAGCAGTGTCAGACTCCTGCCAGCACTGCTGCATACACTCTATAACCAGCTGCGGCCAGGGGAGTATGCCAAGTCAGTCGTCTCGAGTAGATGGAGACAATACAGCGACTACCGGGCTTTGGCATACACTTTGATGCACATTTCCAAGTAGCTAATCAATTTCCACACATTCAAAGCGCCCGGATAGTTGGGTGAGTAGGTGTTCATATGCCTTTCCAAGTAGCTAACCAATTTCAACACATTCAAAGCGCCCGGGTAGTTGGGTGAGTATGAGTACATATGTGGTATTAGCAAATACTTCCCACCATTTTCGGAGGGTGTGCATGCTGTACGCACTTCTGCACCACTCATACCATTATCCAGGCTACACCACCGATGCTTACTTGCACTTGTGCGGTGGGTCGGGTTGTGAGTTGACAGGATGTCTTACGCTGGTGGCGGGCGGAGGGACGAACTGTGACCGCGCCAGACAACGCTGATGGGGGGGGAGTAATATTTCCCGGAGAGCAGGCACTTCGGAGAAGCGGGGGCCATTCGGGGAATGGACGCCAAACGAGGCGGCCATTCGGAGAACGGGAAGCGGCGCTGCGCATCGAAGAATGCACATGCGTTGCTGTGTTTGGGAGATTTGGGAGCGTCGCTGTTTTTCGGAGGACAGACATCGTCACTGGCTCGGGGAAACAAAGCGTCGCTGTTTCGGGGAGATGTTTTGCACCCAAAGCTTGTTTTGCTGCCAACGGGAGCGTAGCTCAGTTTCTGAGAGCGGGACTAATCGTTGTTCTACCCCGGAGGAGTGAAGCGTCGCCGTGTTTTGGCCATCTGAGTGTCGCCGTATTTCGGAGAACACACAGAGTCGTGCTAACCCGAATAACGGAGGCGTGGAGGCGTGGAGGCGTGGGGGCGTGGGTGGAGGGTGGGTGGGGTGGCGGGTTGAGTCTGCTGGGGGAGGGACACAGCGCTGTGTGTGGACGCGACGGGCCACACAGAGGCGGCGTCGGCTACCCTCCCCACAGAGCCGACATCGGTTGTCCCCCCCCCCCGACACCATCGGACGACCTGTCGCCCTGAGCACAGCAAACAGCCAGCTGCGGGGGTCTGCAGCGGACGGGCGGGCACTGGCTGGCGCTGATTCTCTGCGGCCGAATTTACGGAGGACTGAGATCCATTTTACACGGAAGGTCTTCGTAATGGTTGTCACTGGTCGGAACTTCCTGATCGTCCTGAGCCGGCCGATATGTCCGGCTGAGGTTAGGGAGGAGGTCCTCCCCACAACGACGCACCACTGACCTTCTCTGAGTCGGCCGGCACCACTGACCTTTTCTGAATCGGCCGGCACCATTGACCTTCTCTGAGTCAGCTGGCACCACTGACCTTCTCTAAGTCGGCCGGCACCACTGACCTCTGAGTCGGCCGGCACCACTGACCTCTGAGTCGGCCGGCACCACTGACCTTCTCTGAGTCTGCCAGCACCACTGACCTTCTCTAAGTCGGCCGGCACCACTGACCTTCTCTGAGTCGGCCGGCACCACTGACCTTCTCTGAGTCAGCCGGCACCACTGACCTTCTCTAAGTCGGCCGGCACCACTGACCTTCTCTGAGTCGGCCGGAACCACTGACCTTCTCTAAGTCTGCCGGCACCACTGACCTTCTCTGAGTCGGCCGGCACCACTGACCTTCTCTGAGTCGGCCGGCACCACTGACCTTCTCTGAGTCAGCCGGCACCACTGACCTTCTCTAAGTCTGCCGGCACCACTGACCTTCTCTGAGTCGGCCGGCACCACTGACCTTCTCTGAGTCTGCCGGCACCACTGACCTTCTCTAAGTCTGCCGGCACCACTGACCTTCTCTGAGTCTGCCGGCACCACTGACCTTCTCTGAGTCGGCCGGCACCACTGACCTTCTCTGAGTCGGCCGGCACCACTGACCTTCTCTGAGTCGGCCGGCACCACTGACCTTCTCTAAGTCGGCCGGCACCACTGAGCTTCTCTGAGTCGGCCGGCACCACTGACCTCTGAGTCAGCCGACACCACTGACCTTCTCTGAGTCTGCCGGCATGTCGGGCGGCGGACGAAGACAGTCGACCGGCGGCCTGAACAGCTCGCCGTCCGGGCCGGGCCCCGCCTCCACACGTTCAACGACCTCTGCAACAGGACCAGACTGGTGCGTGGACGGGACCCACACGTTCAACCACCTCTGCAACAGGACCAGACTGGTGGGTGGACGGGACACACACGCTCCACCACCTCTGCAACAGGACCAGACTGGTGGGTGGACGGGACACACACGCTCCACCACCTCTGCAACAGGACCAGACTGGTGGGTGGACGGGACCCACACGCTCAACCACCTCTGCAACAGGACCAGACTGGTGCGTGGACGGGACCACACGCTCCACCACCTCTGCAACAGGACCAGACTGGTGCGTGGACGGTACCACACGCTCCACCACCTCTGCAACAGGACCAGACTGGTGCGTGGACGGGACCACACGCTCCACCACCTCTGCAACAGGACCAGACTGGTGGGTGGACAGGACACACACGCTCCACCACCTCTGCAACAGGACCAGACTGGTGCGTGGACGGGACCCACACGTTCCACCACCTCTGCAACAGGACCAGACTGGTGCGTGGACGGGACCCACACGTTCCACCACCTCTGCAACAGGACCAGACTGGTGCGTGGACGGGATACACACGTTCCACCACCTCTGCAACAGGACCAGACTGGTGCGTGGACGGGACCCACACGTTCCACCACCTCTGCAACAGGACCAGACTGGTGCGTGGACGGGATACACACGTTCCACCACCTCTGCAACAGGACCAGACTAGTGCGTGGACGGGACCCACACGCTCCACCACCTCTGCAACAGGACCAGACTGATGGGTGGACGGGACACACACGTTCCACCACCTCTACAACAGGACCAGACTGGTGGGTGGACGGGACCCACACGCTCCACCACCTCTGCAACAGGACCAGACTGGCGCGTGGACGGGACACACACGCTCCACCACCTCTGCAACAGGATCAGACTGGTGCGTGGACGGAACACACACGCTCCACCACCTCTGCAACAGGACCAGACTGGTGGGTGGACGGGACCCACACGTTCCACCACCTCTGCAACAGGACCAGACTGGTGCGTGGACGGGACCCACACGCTCCACCACCTCTGCAACAGGACCAGACTGGTGCGTGGACGGGACACACACGTTCCACCACCTCTGCAACAGGGGGGGAGACACACACGCTCCACCACCTCTGCAACAGGACCAGACTGGTGCGTGGACGGGACACACACGCTCCACCACCTCTGCAACAGGACCAGACTGGTGCGTGGACGGGACACACACGCTCCACCACCTCTGCAACAGGATCAGACTGGTGCGTGGACGGGACACACACGCTCCACCACCTCTGCAACAGGACCAGACTGGTGCGTGGACGGGACACACACGCTCCACCACCTCTGCAACAGGACCAGACTGGTGGGTGGACGGGACACACACGCTCCACCACCTCTGCAACAGGACCAGACTGGTGGGTGGACGGGACACACACGCTCCACCACCTCTGCAACAGGACCAGACTGGTGCGTGGACGGGACACACACGCTCCACCACCTCTGCAACAGGACCAGACTGGTGCGTGGACGGGACACACACGCTCCACCACCTCTGCAACAGGACCAGACTGGTGCGTGGACGGGACACACACGCTCCACCACCTCTGCAACAGGACCAGACTGGTGAGTGGACAGGACGACTCGAGGGTCTGGCCAGCGCGTCAGCTGCCCTGGCCGTACGACATCGACGTGCGCTAGGTGGAGACGACGCCGGCAATGGTAGCACGACAGCGACGCGATGGCCATGACGCCGATGTCACGTTATACCGACAGTCTCAAGCGCATGGAACTGGTGAATGTGCAACGGTGTGTGGTGAAACAACGCGCTTAAGTGAATTTGATCTGGGAAGCAAAGCAGCAGAGCAGTACAGCTTCCAACTGAGAACCGACAGTTGGCAACCTGCGTGTGGAAATCAGCAAGTTCGCTGGTATGCTTATGCTCAGGACTGGGCATCAGCAAGGTCACCATTCTGCTGATATTCCGGGCTGGACACCAGCCAGCTCACCACTCCCCTGACGTCTAGAGCTCAGCACGGCCACCAGGCTCTGATTTGCATCAGCACAGCTCACGTTTCGGCTCCTCGAGTGTGGCGCACGTGTTGCCGAACGGGCCCTCCCTGCCGAGGATCTCGTGCAGGATGATGCCGAAGGCGTACACGTCGGCCGGCTGGGTGCCGCGCGGCGCCTCCTCCGGCGACCGCAGCTGCTCGGGGCTCCTCCACAGCTGACCTGGCGGGCAAGCCGGTCAGTTAAGGTCATGGCTGGTGAACGAGGCGGCACAGGTGTCGCAGTAGCTGGCGCTAGCGACAACGTGTCTCATAGGAGACAACATTAGTCTTTTCCAGAAATGGTTCGATGGGAGTTGTGATGCTCCAGGAATGGTTAGGTGGGTGTTGTGATGCTTCAAGAATGGTTAGGTGGGAGTTGTGATGCCCGGTGGCATAGAGACGCCACCGATTTTGAACCGAAAGACGAGAGGACTTCAGGTCGAATTGCTCGTGTGAGGTATGAGTAATGTGATATTTCCCGAATCCGTCCACGTTCCGCTTAAAATGAGCTACATTTTAGCAGCTTACAATTCCGTTTATGAGACAAAAATCGCACCCAGATTTTTCATGAATGACATATCTTAGCATTTCTTGACTTCGGCGTTGCTGTGGCGAGTGAAAAATGTCGCCACCCCAGACACCGTCAAATTTACAACATATTCATGTTTAATGATTACTTAAAACCTCTGGTGGTGTCAATAGTGAACATCGAATGCTCTATGAATGGTATTTTTTTCTTCATGAGATTACTCCATTTTTCGTTTGTACACACAATCGCCGACACATGCAAGGGCAAAAGATGAAAGTGCACTTCATTGCATACAAATAACAACGGACATTTCCCATGGCTCTAACCGAAAACATGCATATTACAAGGTGAAATATGAACATAAAAAATACTTCCTAGTTTGATTCATCCACTGAATCACATTGTATACATCTCAGTCGATGACAACGCCAAAACCGGCAGCCGGGGCTCGAACCCACTTTTACCTGGAAGCATAGAGCCTGAACTTGGCCAGCACCGGCGTTATCAGCGTGTGCAGAGCGACTTGTTGGAACATCCAGATATGTAGTGTTTTAGCTGCCTACGTCCCCTCGTCGAATAACACTATCGGTACATTGACTGGAGTACCAGCCAGTATGGCAATCATACGGAGGACTGGAGAGGGCCCATGGTCGAAACGTCTCCGGCGCTTTCTGGAGCCACGAAGTTCTCTCTAGGATTTTTACCAGATGTCCTTCAGACACGAAGCTCTGCGGCGTCCTGACCAGCACTTCAGTCTATCTACGCGTACGCTGTACCCCACCATTCAGCGACCTCTCCGGGAACTCAATTATTGGTACATCTGCTAACTGCTGACAGCCTGGAGAATGTACCTACCTGACCTGACATCGCAGGCCATCCGCTTCACCTGCCGGTGGCATCAAAACATTTCCCAACGGCAAACCAAACACAACTTCCACTAACGATCGCTGCTTCTCGCCACACCCGTTGCGTGCGAGGCTAGGCAGAGTGTTTGCTCTACTCTCACGTCACGATGAGGCTGTGCTTCGCAAACCGTTCACAACGCCGGACATTGACCGCACGATCTGTCTGCGCGAAACAAACAACCTCAGACTCGTGTTTGCCGGCGCGGCACTCTCCCACATCTGGGCGACACTCACTTTTGTAGTACTGGTAATCGCACATGCTGCCCCGATCTGCCGCCACGCGGAGTTCGTGAAGACCGAAGTCGGTGACCTTGAGCACCCATCGAGAGGTCACCACGCAATTGGACGACTTGAGGTTGCCGTGCACCAGCAGTACAGAACTGTGCAGGTAAAGCATACCCTGGAAAATACAGAGGGCACATCAACGCTCACCATGTCACTGGTCAGGCTGCTTTTTTGACGTGCATAAACACCGATTCACACCTAGGGAAGGGGGATAAGTGATTAACTATAAATCATGCAATATTTCAATTATTGCATCTTTGCTTGATGTTAAAAGGCGATTTGCTTGTGCGAATTTCGCGACGTGTTACGACTATTGCGGCCACACCCCCAAAAAAATGGATTGAAAAAGTACCAAAATACTTGATATGCTGCCCGTTAGATCTCAAATGTCATCTGAACATCCTCTAGGTCTCCGTTCTTCTGCACTTCCTCATTAGTCCCGCCTAAACAGGACCGCCTAACTGGTTTGCAGACCTTAACGGGACTGTCGGATCGATCGACCCGACCGTCGGAACCTGGCAGCTTCCATCATGACAGCGGATGGTCTAGTGCTGAGCTGTGATGTGAATTACCAATGATTCGCAGGGGCGGGAATGGCCGGGGCCGACCTTTGGTCGAACCCGGTACCGAAGGTCCCGAGTTCGACACTAGCGACGCTCAGGACATTTTCAAATCCCGCGGCACACCGGCAAAACAGTGTGAGCGGTGCCATTGGCTGTGAATGTGCATAAAGTGCGTCGTGAACCACCCAACAAACAAGCAATGATTCACACCGCGCTGTGCTCAGTTGAACACAGTTACATTCCTACACAATAATGTGTTTTTCTTCAAGTTTATCTGAAAGTTGCATCATCAACGTCCGAGCAAATGTCTAGAAATTTCCATATTGCTCGAAAAGCTAATCTGTCCCTTCTGGCCGCATACAAAGACGTTTGCTTTTGACATGCAAACTGATGGTTATGGCCTTTCCTTCCCACCAGAATAATGCATATTTTAACAAAACATCTTTGCTCATCAGACGATTCAAGGAAGATTGCTGAGCCTTGCCGCTCAGTGCTGGACGCTCAGCCAAGTTCATATGTTGTACGGCGAGTTGGTGGACACTTCGAATAAGCACGAAGAGCAAAAATTGTGCATTCCAGCCTGACCTCTCCAACGAGCGGACCACTACGCCGTTCATTCTTCGCTAGTGTAATCCAAGCGGCAGGAACTGTGGGAGGCGGATCACAGGAATAACCATGAGGCGATTACAGCTCTACTCATAGTGGAGACGTCGCGGCTGCGATGCTGAAGGAAACAGGTGATCCTGGGCCGATCGAAAATTGGCCATTCCTCTTTGAACCGGGGGCGGGGATGGCCGAGTGGTTAAGGTGTCGGGCTATGGGTACCAAAGGTCCCGGGTTCGACTCTAGCGCCACTCAGGACATTTCCCAATCCCGCGGCCCACCGGCGAAACAATGTGGGCGGCGCCATTAGCCGTGAATGTGCATAAAGTGTGTCGTGAACCAACCAATAAACAAACAATAAGCAAACCTCTTTGAACCGACGCCAACTCCGGAGCTGAGGCGAGCCACAACGACGCCGTGGACGACCCACACCACAGGCGCTACACCGTGTCTACACGGTCACGTCGTGCTAGGAAACCGTACACAGGCGATACTTCACGAGCACAACGAGGTCGTTGAAGCATCGCGATTTGTTGGACGACAAACGTCCAGTTATACATAAAGGGGCGATTAATCATTCTTAAAATTGGGTTGGAAGCCATCTACGCACCAAGATAAAGCAATCCGGAGGTCATTGTGTGCATACAACATACAATGCAAGTAAGAATGTTAGGTTATGGATGCCATATTATCTACATTTGGTCGACCCGTCCATGGTGTTATAGCGAGCAACCAAACAATGTCCAAATGCCTGAATGTTTCTAGTTTGGGATATCGATCACATCGAAAACGAACAGGAATGCGAGTGAAGGTGCGTCCAAAATGATCCACCTGTTCAGGTCTCACCTTCACAAGGTCTCTGATAAGCTCGGCGATAAACATATATTCCAAGTTCAGATCTCCACCTTCCAGTATATCCTGAAACAGTAGCATAGGCATCACAAGACCTGTAGTCAAAACAATGCACTTAAGCGCTGAGGCGAAGGTCGTCGAGATATTCCCAACCAACTAACAACTCAACAACAGCTTCACATCTTCCATTACTTTCACTCATTTCAAACCCAGAGGAGTCTGTGGACATATAGGCTGTGAATGCACCTGGCAGAACATGCCATTTTACACCCTTCCTTTTCTATTTGACGTGTAATATTGCGACCGTTACTAACACAGACGATGACATGCTCTACCTCTACCCTCTACCTCCCCATGGATTGCTGATTTTGTCAATCTGCCTGTGCTACTCCCATCTCGAGAGAACACCTTCCAGGTCTGGTTGGTCACCCTTTATGATCCTACCAGCAGCCTAGGCCACACATTGTCGCTAGTCCTTCATGTCTATCGGCTGCTAGTTTCCAGTGCCGAATCTGTGAAATCTTATTTCACAAGTGACAAATTGACTATAGTTCTTCAGGAGGGAGGAGGCTCGCACCAGACTCTGTCTCATCTTGACAACCGATGCCTTTAAGGTTTCCACGTCAAAAATTGAAAAAGCCACTATTTGATCATCGCCATGCTTCTGTACTCGCTTTTCCCACGTTGCCCAATTTATCCTCACACTACTAACAGCAAGCATGTCAAAACAGCCCCGGGGATCTACGCCGAGACGTGATGCTCCAGCCGGGGTGCAGCAGCACTCACCGGAAGACTGCCCCGGGTGCAGTACTCGCTGACCACGCGAATGCACAACGGCTCGACGACAGCGCCCAGGAACGAGTTGACGTTCTGGTAGCGTAGCTCCCGCATCACTCTGGAAATGGGCGCCAGGTCATTCCCGGCCAGCTCATAACACAACGCAATGCGACACTCAGGGTGTGACCTGATGTCACAGGGAGGTCTCAACTCTGCCAAGAGGTCAGACTACGGCAGATCTGACGTCCGGGAAGACGGGCAGGTCACAGTGCGCAGGATAGGCTATATTTCCTAAGAGTTCATGCTTCAGCCAGTTAATGGGCTACCGCAGGATTACAGAGGTCAGACAATGTCGGGGCATGTCAAATATCAAATTGAGAAACCAGCGTACTGCCGTGTTCTGACTCTGCGACAACCCCTCCTTCTTCAGTAATTGATTACACCTTCTTCAGTAATTGATGGCAAGTAACCTGCCTCATTCTCAACGTAATGTTAAAGCATAAAGCTTGGTCTCAAGGTGTGAGTGTATACGGCATATTCACTCTTGATGAAATCAAAAGTGTACTAATTCAGCGAGAGTACAGTTGCAAAAAATAAATCCTTATCAGATACTAACTTAGCAAAGCATATGCACCGTTTTCCGATTGATGAAACGCACATCGACAGACGAACCTAAGTATACATTTGCTTGATGCACAAGATTATCCTGAGAGGAGTCACCATCCATGCAGGTATCGATATCCGGGAAGCCATGAAAACTGTAGAAGCAATACACATGTGTGACGTCTTACCTCATTTCCTTCATCACCAGACGTGATATTTCTATTTTCTTGTTAAAGACCAGGCGCCGTATTCGAACTGTGGTGCCTCGATACCGTCCGGTAGTGGTAAATATCTGTCCGAATCCCTTAGACTCGAACGATGCATTGCTGGCAAGACTGACCTGAAAGCAACACCCTTTTAAGTTGTCAACACAATCCAGCCATCAGAAAATTCCACTTCATCGACGTCTTCAAACGATTGAAGGTGAAAAGCGAACTGAAATGTCACCTACATCAGAAGAGACGTCAGAATTATCTCAAACTTGAAGCCAGAAAAACGCTAAGTCGTTTTTATTTATTCAGTGCCATTGGGACAATGTAAAATCATGAAGTGGGCGGAGATGGAGGCTGCCTTCAGCCCTACGACTCCTAGGCGCACGGGTCTAAGCGATAATTGTGCAGCAGTGTGAATATATTGTTGTAGGGACATGATATCTCTACCTGGCTGCTTACAGACTGGGCACCAAACACCGTCAAGTTGTGCATTCATGGATCACAAGCTGCCTGCATCAAGGCAAGAAAATGACAAATACATTCTAGACGAGGTTACTTTTCTTGAACATGCTACGAACTTTGCAAATTTGGAACGCTTTACCTCACCGTGAAGTCGATAGCACCACACCAAATTCGACTGCTCTACATGAAATGTTCTCAAAATGTTCTGGGCACCCTGCATCTTCCACAATAGTTTTCCCTCCTATGCACATCGTGCACGCGTGCACTTAGGATGGCGAGCAAGCCACCGTGAGCGTCGTCGCAGACTGACCCACCTTGCTGAGGCCCTCCCCAGACCGCGGGCAACCCACCTTGCTGGGGTCTCTCTCGGTCGCGGCTGACCCACCTTGCTGGAGCTCTCCCCAGACCACGGGCGACCCACCTGGCGGGGCTCTCCTCCGGCTGCTTGCTGAGCCACCTTGCTGGAGCTCTCCCCGGTCTCGGCTGACCCACCTTGCTGGGGGTATCTCTCGGTCGCGGCTGACCCACCTTGCTGGGGGTATCTCTCGGTCGCGGCTGACCCACCTTGCTGGGGGTCTCTCTCGGTCGCGGCTGACCCACCTTGCTGGGGGTCTCTCTCGGCCGCGGCTGACCAACCTTGCTGGTGTCTCTCCCGGTCGCGGCTTACCAACGTTGCTGGGGTCTCTCTCGGTCTCGGCTGACCCACCTTGCTGGGGGTCTCTCTCGGCCGCGGCTGACCAACCTTGCTGGTGTCTCTCCCGGTCGCGGCTTACCAACGTTGCTGGGGTCTCTCTCGGTCGCGGCTGACCCACCTTGCTGGGGGTCTCTCTCGGTCTCGGCTGACCCACCTTGCTGGGGCTCTCCCCCGGTCGCGGCTGACCGACCTCCTCCACGGCGTCGGGCAGGATCTTCCAAAGCAGGCCGACGATCTTCTGCTCCTCCTTCCACACGTAGTACACCGACAGCATGACGATGCTGATCAAGACGACGACCAGCCCCAGCACGCCGGCGCTGATCTGCGGGGCAGAGCCGAGGAAGTTGTACCCGAGACAGCACGTCGGAGCTGATCTGGAGGACGCGGCGAAGCGGGCGAAGTCTCTCCCATCCGATGTGACCCGTGTGGAACCAGGAGAGGGTTCAGCTTCCTTTCAGAAGTATGCGTGAGGCGACACCACTTGACGGAACGAGGTCACACACCAATGAACTCCATTTCTGCATCGAGCAAACACCGACTAACTTGGTAATGTGCACATTCTTCCAGTTTCTCATCTTTGCTCAGCACGCCACTGATTATAACTTCCAGACACAGCTAGCAGTGTTCGTCTTGAATGTTCGGGATCGACCTACGATGCCGAATATAATCGGAATCGTCACACGCAAAAAGGCAAAACAATGGAAACGGAGGACAGCACAGTGAGAGGATCTACAGCACATTAGTGCTACCGGCTTCAGTACCTGCCGGGTGTCGTCTTCGGGACGAAAACACTTCATGCCGTCGAACCCGCACAGTGGCTCGTCATTTGGCCGAACTCCACCCATCCAGTGCACGGTGCTCCCGGGGTCCAGGCGGAACTCCTGCAAACAAAGAAAAACATCACTCGGTGCGCTACGGAGATGGTGAGTCAGAGAAGGCATTTGAAACTAGCTGAACGATCATCGGCTAACGAGATGATTAGTGAGTGGATTGCATATAAAACCACCTCACCTTCGCTGAGTTCGCGACTGATGGCTGTCAATGGTAGGCGCTATTACGAGTTGGCTGTGTACCAATGTTGTGATGGCTATGTATAATTTGAGTACAAAACAACACACAGATTACAACGTATCTGATAATATGGAGCATTCGATAAAATAGAATAACGTAAACAATAATGCCCGGAAATGTTCTCACTGTTCATGTGTACTCTGTCACTCTTAAGTTCTAGCTGTTTCGATGCTCTGTCAACCAACACATTCCTATGAAAAGGATTAATACTACCTATCGCACAGTGTAACATCACATTAATATACATCAATCGCATAAATATTATGTAACAAATAATTTACCAGCACGCAGTCAGTTAACAAATAGGAATCAGAAGCCGTCGTCTGCCGAGGCGGTCGCAAGAAAACCCGACAAAAGCAACAAAGCAATCAGAACGTACGGGCAGAGTCTTGCCGGTGAGGTAGAACTTGCCGACGGGCTTCATGCACTCGCCGCAGCTGACAGAGTGGTTGTTGCTGCTGCCGTATCGGATGGTCATCGTGCAGCCGTCTCGCAGCGCCAGCATCGTGAAGTTGCCCTCCGAGTCGCCGTTGTCGTCCATCTTGATGACGGAGCCCATCACGCCTGCGGCAACCGGGGGTCGGCCCGAGGTCAGCTCTGCCAGGAGCGTCTGCCCACCCCTGCGAGTGACGAGGTGGAAATCACGCGGCACCGGGTCATGTTCGACTGGACGCGAGGAACAGATCGAGACAGACGGCACCATTAGGCAATGGCATGTTCGTGAGATACCTTAGGGGAGGGTTGAAGCGGTAGGACTGGATTTGCTTTGAGATCGTGCTTTTATGCCATGCTTAGATCAGAGAACATTACATTTCGTCAGGGCTGGAAGGATGACGACGGAGCTTTGTCCACCCTATTAATGCTGCCCGTGTGGTGTGCAGAAACGTGTGATGAGCACACCCACCGATTCTGGGCCGCCCAGCATTTGCAGTCCATGCACAGAACATTGCATGGTAAATGATCAATGCAACAACTGCCACAGTGCCCCGTTAACCGGTTCATGAGAAGTAATCACACAACGATGTCCGCAACGGAGGATTACGCCACGCCCAACCTACTGGCCTACTCAGCACGCTGCGGCATCGTTCTCGTTCTCACTCTGGAAGGTGCGGTTGCGGATGTGTGCCACGATCTGCGAGCCGTCCCTCAGCAGCTGGTGCAGGGGCTTGCCGGGGTTGGCGGCGATGGTGCGGTTCAGCGCCGTCGCGTACATCATCACCGAGTCGTACAGGTAGCCGGCGAACACGCCGATCGGCTGAAATGGAGGTGCCCGTCACCAACGGGTGGCTCCGCCAGCAAACACGCCGATCGGCTGAAACGGAGGTGCCCGTCACCAACAGGTGTCTCCGCCAGCAAACACGCCGATCGGCTGAAACGGAGGTGCCCGTCACCAACGGGTGGCTCCGCCCGCACACACGCCGATCGGCTGAAACGGAGGTGCCCGTCACCAACGGGTGGCTCCGCCCGCACACACGCCGATCGGCTGAAACGGAGGTGCCCGTCACCAACGGGTGGCTCCGCCCGCACACACGCCGATCGGCTGAAACGGAGGTGCCCGCCACCAACGGGTGGCTCCGCCCGCACACACGCCGATCGGCTGACACTGATGTGAACCAGCAGCTGCTGGCCCCAAGGTCGCACAAGGTCGCACCAACACACTGCAACCGGACCGCGAGCTTGTACATACCTACGTCGTAAGGTTGGCAGGACTTCGGACAGATTGCCAGATTGGCAATCGTAATCATCTCATACATCATTGTTATATGCGACACGTGCGATGGTGATAAAACGAATAACATCTCCGGCATAGCTCTACATAAAGCATATCTATAGACTGTAAGTAATAGGTATACATAAATAGATACATACACACGCATCACACAAACACAAACACACGCACACACACACACACATATATATATATATATATATATATATATATATATATATATATATACATATATAAACCCAAACAGATCAAAAGGCAATTGAGAAATTGAAGTGATTAAAGTTAAACGGATGAAGTCAAAGTGATTAAATATACACTTGGACCAGAAGCAGTTTGAAAGAAGTCAAAAGGAAATAAAAGCAAAAGGATGAGTCAATCGGCAAAAAGAACTGGAGAAGGGAAAGATTAAAATGGATAAAACAGAAACCGATCAAGTCCAAAGGGTAAAAAGGATGAAAGAGAAGCCGATAATGTCAAAACGGCAAAAACCAATAGGACGAAAGGTCAAAGTGAAAAGCTAAAGCGCGTTAGGAAGTGGCATGGTGTGATTTCAGCTGGTCAGGACAGCACGTTTAATATATCTTCGCACCGTCGAAGTGTCAAAAAAGGGTTTGAAGTCGCCACTATATACCGGATTCCTCAAATCCCCATTTATTGCATGTGCATGTCCGTAGTATAATGATGTGTGCCTCGATTCCCCAAATGCTAGCTTTGAAATTTCTCTAAGAGTTTCTAAGCGAATTCTGATGATTTATGCACATAGTATGTTATCAGTAACCAGCCATTTATTCACCCAATCCACAGCAATTGTTCACATATTACCTTTGCGCGCAACGCTATGCTGTTATTACACACGGGTTTTGCAAAAAAAAAACACAAGAAATAAGCCGAAAGCCAGGTTATTGCAAATTTTCTTTATGAAACGTGCTTGCAAAACATTTCACACCCGACGAATATTTGACAAATGGAAAACTTACCACTGCAACTTTGGATCAAGAGTTTCGTTACGCATATGACAATCGAAAAAAAAAATGTTTGCCAGAGTTTCCAAAATGAAGTGGTGGATTATAAGCAGAGCCGGTGACATAAAAATGTCATAAACACCTACCAGAACAAATACACCTAACCAATCCATAATCGCCCATCACGTCGTGCGATAACATCAATAAATTCAACATTTATCATGCAACAATGAAGAGTTGTGAGAAAATAAACTTCCCTGACATTTGCACCGGCACGTTCCTGATCATGCTAGAATTTGCTTTACTTCACAAATGTAAAAAGAAAATCCACCTTGTGCGTGAACGTGCCTTCACTGCAACGCCACTCAAATCATAGCCTCGCAGCTGTCATGCAGCTGCGACAGCTCGAACATTATTATTATTACCAAACAGCCGAGCACTCTAGCGCGCTACCTTATCATAAACACCACGCTCATCAGCATAACCACATTAGAGGAAATCCCCTTTCGGGCGGCGTGGGCACTCAAACGGGGAATGTTAGACAAGCCCCGAGTATTTTTTTACACACAAAATCGCGTGCTACATGTATCGGCCAGGCTGTCCAGCTTCGGATAAATGTTCCCATCTCATGTACGCCAAACACGTTCACAATCTGCGCTCTGTGCACGCATGTTTGTTTATTGTTTGTTGATTGGTTGGTTCACGACACACTTTATGCACATTCACGGCTAATGGCGCCGCCCACATGCGCACGCATGCAAACTCGCTGGCAGATACCTTACGGAAATTCCACCAGCCCGGCGGTCGGATGTTGAACGGCGGCCGCTCGTTGTAGATGCGCACCATCTTCTTGAACACGTGGTAGTCCTCGTGCGCGGGCGTGGCCAGCACCACCAGCAGGCTGCGCAGCGGGTCCAGGTCCTTGGGCTGACACTGGTAGTCGCCGTCCCTGCGCAGCTCCCACATCTTGTCGGCGCCTGCTCGACAGACGGCACTTCGTCATTGTCTGCCCCAGTCAGCACCAATCAGCCGTTATGATCGTGTGTAAGGTCGCATGTGTCGTATATCAATCACAGCGAGATTAACCAGCTTATGATGCGCGTAAGCGTAAAGTGGTAATGGTATAGTCATCTAGTTATCTTGATGCCAGGTGCTATGCAGATTTTGAGTTGGGAGGGCAGAGGACAGGTGGTTGGGGATGGGTGGGTAGCATGCTCTAAGTTTAAAATGCGCGCGCATTTTCATCATTTCTCTACGAGTGTAAACTCTTACCAGCGGCGGATTCGCTACATTCGTGGGCGCTCTGATCGCAACTACCAGGATCTCAGTCATCTGCGTCCCGTCCAACTTAGATTGAGTGAGAGTGTCCACCTTAGATTGAGAGTCCCGTCCAACTTAGACGAGTGAGTGAGCGAGCGAGGCGAGCGAAAGAACGGATACTCACAAGCGAGACTGGAGCGGCACCATCCGGGCAGTTGAGGTTGGGCTGAAAGTGATGGCCACCGAAGCCACCGTCAATGCTAATTCGTTGGATGTCAGCAACAGCTGATTCAATGAAATACAAATCCTGAAAGCCCCATTTCTCAACACGGGACGAAGTTTCCCGAGCTACACTCCCCCAACTACGTGATCACGTACAATTGACCTGCAAGGACAAATGAGCTTTTCTGCCAATATATTCATTAAAGCTTCTTGAGCTTGTTACGCGTTTTTTTTCGCAAACAAAGTGCGACCCACCATCAAGCGGGCCCGGTGAAATGCTTGAACATCAGGCACTCGGTTCATTCATCGGTTCACTAGACCCGTCAGTGGTTTATGCCAAGTGTCCGCTATGTACATAAGCTGAGTGAATGCAAAAATTACGCAGCGGAGGATGGGAAAATGCACGTCGGTACACAGTGCTGCATAATACCACTGCATGTGTTGGCATTTGAACCCAGCATGGCTTGTTGAGGGCCTATCTAACTTGAAAAACTACTGGCCGATTAAAAAATGTTTGGCGGCAATCGAACGATCACAACCAACAGAGACTATGCGCCCAATACAAATTTTCACCCGAGCTGTGACGTCGCATACTCTCCCAAAGGTAAAAATCGGCGCTTTCTGTTTAGCTCCCGACGTGGGTCAACAATACGACCAAAGTAGATGGCGAGAAGCTGCCATTCTAGCTCAGGCATGTTGAAGGAGCCCACCGCTAACAGCTAAGTTATTTTTAAAAGAGTTTAGTGAAGATGAAGATTAGGCTTCAATCTCGAAATGTTGAAGCCAACGTGTCATAAAGTTCACAAATCATAGATGTACGCTTCTTTGCGTCTGCTCAATTGCGCAAACATACTTCATTGAATTCGTGGATGAATTCGACAACATTTCATGTCGATATCTCCATTGGTTCATTCTGGTCAGCCTGTCAAATAAATACAAAATGCGACCTGGCGATCACCTCAGTAAACATGACCTAGGGCAGTGACCTTTGATAATCTGACCTCGAAATGTTTACACAACATGGAGAATTAATGTCGGGAGGTGTATTAATTTTGTCGCTTGTTCACACCATCTTCCTACTGTCGTGAAAATCCTCTTGGGGGGGGGCGTCCAAACGGCAGAGAATCCAACGTCAGAGACGTTTGGATCGTCGATGCAAAACAGTCGCTCGCGCACGCGTGCCAGGAACATCACACGGCTCAGCGACGTCTGGTTTACCTACGCCACATGTATTTGAAGGTGCCGCGCTCCGAGTAGGAGAACTCCAGGTCGATGTAGATGATCATGTACGTGCCGTCCAGCAGGCGGAAGAGAGACATGGTGTACAGCATCTCCTGAAGCTCAGACGGCGAGCCCAGAAACACGTAAACTGTGGACAACGGCAGTCGTCAGCAACGTGACAAGCATCACCAACAGTAACATCAGCAGCGTGACAAGCATCAGCAACAGCAACATCAGCAACGTGACAGGCATCAGCAACAGCAACATCAGCAACGTGGCAAGCATCCCGTCATTGTCAAAGAACCAGCCGCAAAGCTATGCGCTGGCGGTGGAAAAAGTCGGGCACGTCAGGCAGACGGACGAATCGCTTGAGTAGCTTCTGAAATGCTGGCGACAACTGGCGCGATTTGGACCACATTCACGAATGCATGAATAGCTGGGCCAACATAGCTAGGTTATTCACTCCTACCTGCACTACAACTGCACTAAACTGGCGCTCACTAGTGGCCTGTGCCACCACTGGCACCAGGCCTTCGACCTTGATCCCACAGTTATCCCACATACGTGCCTTTGTCATTTAATGCATTGTGCACTCGCTTGAATCTACGAGCGTGCATTCGCAGGATCCAGTAGACGTAAATTACACGAAGGCTTGGGCGAACTCTAAAATGATTTGAACGTGATATAAGGGAATGCGGTGGTGCCGATAAGACAATGGCGGGTCATTGAGTTGTTAACATACACAAGACGGAGGACAAAGATATGACAGCCGATAAGACAGAATTTCGACCAGTTCGGCAGTAGCATGGAAGGCACAGATTCACCTGACATGAAATCGACATGCACTAAAAGCGAAATAACAGTAAAAGTATCGTAAATGGGTCACGATCGGGAAATCAGCTGCTTCTGAACAGCGTCGGAGCTCCATGTATGGCGTGCACCTGGCACATTACACCCACGGCACAGCTTCGTCGTTCTCAAAACCGCATGGAACATCATATACGACGGACCATCCTCGCCAGTGCGGGTCAGCTGGGTAGAGACAAGTCGCCAGACGTGCTGTGCACAGGCACGTTCTCCTGCAATTCACTGGCGGCCGCTAGTCGGGCATGGTGTGCACAGGCACGTGCACAGAAAATGTATGCATGTATAGGGGAGTGGTAGCGGCATGTTACGCACGTCAGCTATTTTTCTGCAACTGCAGCCTCGCCTTCAAGTAGCGTGTCACGTCACCTGAAGGCCAGGGAATAGCGGGTCGGTGAGACCAGGATATCCTGGTGGTACGCTTGTAAACGAGGACTGGCGATCGGCGAAACCGGGAGGTACCGACGATGCGCTTCCAAATATTTCCATGAGTGGGGATGACCTGTCGTCATCCCATTTAGAGGAGAGGGTTTAAGTGACACGAACCAAATTTTCCCGGAAATATCTGAAAAGCAAGCAAGCTGCTAGCGGGATCCAAAATGTGATAAACAAGTTTGAATTCTTCAACTCTTTCGATTTAGTTCATCATAGAAAATGTGTTGCCCACCTGCCCGTACCGACGTGCCATGCGAAGTATTCTGCTGCCTCAGTTCTTTTGATTGGATCGGCTGCTTAATTGGCTCTAGTGTTCTGAATCTCCTCTGCTGTTATGCTATTATATATATATATATATATATATATATATATATATATATATATATATATATATATATATATATATATGTATATATATTCATATACATATATATGTATATATACATATGCATATACATATATATATATATATATATATATATTTATGTATTATATATATATATATATATATATACATATATATACATGTATGTATGTATGTATGTATGTATGAATATGTGTGTGACCTCATATGTTCTTGCGTAAGATTACCAGCTGGTAGTGATTCGGAATCAATGAAGATCTAAAAATTGCTATAAACACACCATCACCGCATTCCAGTACAGCACCTGGAAATCATTTTGGAATTCATCCAAGCCAATATGCGCCATGCAAGTCATCCTGAGCCATGCAAATCATCGTACACTACTACTTAACTTGGCGCACATGCAACGATGGGCACATTGCACAGAGTCGCTAGTCCTGCAGGCACGTGGACATTAGCACGGTGTGCATCAATATTTTGTTCATTTACACTAATAGTGAAAAGAAGCATGCTGGACCGCTCGCCCCGCCGGTCGCTGTCTGCCCCATCGCAGCGCCTAATGTGGCGCGCTAAGCCGCTGAACCAGCACCTATGTGCCGACGGCCGGCCGACGACCCCTGGCGACTTCCGCCGGGTGCAGCGGATTATATAACACGGCCGCTGGCCAGTGGTGATGTGTGGAGGCCACCAGCGTTCAGGAGTCGCCGAGGAGCCATCGCCAGAGGTGGGTCGTCACGCTCCCAGAGCAGAGTCACCAGCAGGTCACGTGCGCGCCCGGCTGTCGCTGGCCACCGTTAGAAATTACAGTTAATGTAAGTCAGTTAGTGGCGCCCGGTTACAGCAGCAGTTCTTTCCAACCAAGTTACCACGCTCCAGAAGAAGTTTCTCCAGATGTCGTTCAAGCAAGAGAAGCCTGGAGCTCTCTGTTGGAACCCATATTCCTATAGTGGATCAGATACAACTTCTATGCAATGGTGTCCGTCACTCGAACAAGGCGAGATCGAAGAAACAGCTGGTGCTGCCTATCATGATGCGCAGGGTTGAAGACGATCAAGGTCAAGATGAAGATCGCTACAACTGGCTTGATGAACAAGTAGCTGAAGCAGCTGCTGCTTCTCACCGTGGACCAGATCCCCCACGATTCAACGCATGCAACCATACTAGGCTATGCAAGATCCAAAACCGAGACCGCTTCAAATAGAGAGCGTTCGGACACGATTCGGACAAGAGTGACCGAGACCGGCAACAGGACCGACATCTGATGTCCGAAAGGCCAGAACTGGACCCGGGCCCGATATGCACGTGGTGCCATCTAGACGGGACGACTACATCTGCTCCTGTGACCCCACAAACGAAGCCGTTACTTCGAAAGTGATCCAGGACGATTCAGCTGGTTCATTAACAACATGAAGGTCCCTGGACCAACTTAAAGAGCCTCTGGGCCGATAACTATCGCGGATAGTTATCCGCTGAACGAGTTGTTTTGTGTGTAAGGTTGAATAGCATCATACCGCTGTTGCCTGGTTTACCCGCAACCAGCAACCAGCTGATGAAGGCTACTGTTCGCACGCGCAGTATCGAAGCATGAGTCAAAAGGTGTTGCGAATTAGGGTACCCGACAGATGCAGATTAAACCGCGGTAAGCGTGTGAAATCTAGCCATCTAGTCGGGACGACTACAACTGCTCCTGTGACCCCACAAACGAAGCCGTGACTTCGAAAGTGACCCAGGACGATTCAGCTGGTTCGTCAACAACATGAAGGTCCCTGGACCAACTTGAAGAGCCTCTGAGCCGACGGAGCGGTCTACAGGCACCTCAGTCTATGGAATCACGTACTCGTCAACTTCGTTCAAAAGTCAGCATGCTCCCAGATTCCCGATAGCTTTTAGCATTAGAAACGCGGGTGTCGCGGTATATATATATATATATATATATATATATATATATATATATATATATATATATATATATATATATATATATATATAACATATGTATATATGTGTATAAATATATATACAGCGTAATTCAGACGTCACGTGAATTCGGGCTCCCTGTATTGTTATCACCCCAAATTTCAAACTACCACCATAAGGATCGTAACATGCATGTGATCATGTTTGTATGCAATGTGCGTTTAAACTAACAAGCTGAAGCGAAAAATAATATTTAGCTAGATGAGTCCCAAATCACGTTTTGCTTAATGTATCACCTCATATTCAGTTCTGATTTTTAACAAAATATAAAGAGTAAGTTTAAATCTCAAATTGTGCCTCTGGTGCTTCTGGCGCCAATGCTATGGTGTCCCTGGCGCCGTATCCTTCCAACGAGTGATCATATGCGACTTGATGCACGCGCTCTGTACTGAATCCCGTCATCTCTGCGTGCAGTAAATATAACGCGAATCTTGTGTTTAGACGAATAGGCCATTCACGCGCTGGAATTTGCATAATACGATTCACAATGTATTTGTAATCATCGCATTACTACGCATATTGTCAGCGAATGGGAGCGTGACGAAGAATGGTAACGGCACCGGGCGCCAACGGTGATATGGGAACAGTGGCGGAGGTGGTGTGGTGAGCTGGGGCGCCGAGTCAGCGTCTGTGTGGTGACGACAGGTCAGCGGCTCCTCGTGACTTCCGCCGGGCATGGCGGCTATACGGCACGGCCTCTGCCAGTGATGTGCGGAAGGGTGCGCATCATATTTACCGATGTTTGCATTTGCAAATGTTCACAATTAACAAACTGAAAACTAATTACCGAAAGGCGCAGGTAACGAGCGTTCACATATGCAAGAGTTGACATTACAAATGTTCATAATTGCAAAGTTGGAGATAATTAGCAAAAACTCACACACAGTAAACCTTCAGGTTTACCAACGTTCATATTTACCACACGATTACTGAACATTTTCCAAGAATAGTTATCAAACCAAATGTGAACACCCTCAATCTGCGACTCCTGATACCGATATTCCAATTTGGTAATAGTGGACCTTGACAAATATGAACTTGGGTAAGTGAACAACCCCATGCGGAAGCCTCGGCGTTTTCTTTAGCCACCCTGCCCCGGGCCCAAGGAGTCGTTTGGGATTCGTCGACGACGGCGGATCGTCCCACTGATCTGGGCGGAGCTGCTCGTGAGCTCTCAACAGCCAGCGGGGTGAGTGCCCGCGACTGTCGCTCGCTGCCGTCTGCAAGTCCAGCTAATGGAAGGCAGCTAGCAGTTCTTATGAGCCAAGTGATCACGGCACAGATTAAGCTTCTCTAGATCACTCAAGAAACAAAGCCTGGAGCGTGCAGTTAGACCAAAACTTCGCTACAGTAGGAAGACCTGACAAAATAGTGCGCCAACATGATATTAATATCAGACACGTAATGTCTCCGAAAAAAAACAAGCACCCTGACATGTTTGTAGGTTAAAGTTAAAATTATTTCGGGTTGCAAGTGAATATACCACTAGTGTTCATTTGTATATATATATTCTACATTTCCCTACGAACGGTCCGCGTTCTTTCCCCGTTGGGCGTTCTTTCTACCGCCCGGCAGACGCTTTCGGAATAGATTTTGATCGCATCGATAATGGATGATGCTTAAAAGAAAACGATTAAGCGAAACGCACGAGTGCTGAAACCCTCTAATTGCTTTCAGCTGGCCATGTCATGAAGACATGTGACACAGATTGAAGAAAAAACTGTGTCAGCTTCACACAAGACTCATGACTACATGTCCATCAGATCAGTTGAACCGCACGTGGCAGAGAGTGGCACGCTTCTTCGGCACCCGAATCAATTCGTTTCAATTTTACTTTGTGAAAATTGCAACTGCATGGAGAGCGTTTGTGATACGCATCATAAATACACGTGGAGCGTTTGCGTTCAGCTTTGAATGTTTTACATAGCTGACGTAGAAATTACAGTGAACGGCCAAAACGAGCTGTACACGAGGATCAAAACCGTGCTCACGAGGCATTACTATATAAAAGTGCTATTTTGTCCTTGCTACAAACGAAGCATAACAGAACCGGCCTCATGATCACGTGTTCATGCCTGCCGTGCGATGAACATTAACTGGAGGGACCTCGCTCGTCCTTCGTGCAACATACTTGAAGGAACCAGCACCTGCAACATTTTATGAAATGGAATGGTGTCTAACTATGCAGTAACATGCATTCGTGAGTCGCTGGAATTCCAAGAAACGAGGCAGTCATGTTTTTTTTGCGCAAGTCGGGCAGTGCCAAGAACAATGATATTGATACATCTGAAGTTTGCCGAAATGTTGACAGTGCTTTGACGAATAATTCGCTTCCTGAGTGGAACGAGTGGAATATAATTTAGTTCTTAAACATTCCAAAACAACCGCCATATTTCCTCGCTTCCGATATTCTAAGTGGTGAAAGCCAATCATATATAGAAGTCAAAACCGATTAACATGTGATGAATAGCATGTGATGAACCAGATATAAATTTGAGCGATGCCTTTTCCACACCTTCCGTGCTTCCAGGATGATGCAATCCGACAGCGACACCTTTCTACCAAAGTTGTGTTGAAGATACCATCACGTCATGCTCAATTTATATTTAGCATGAAGAGTGAGTTAACTTAATTTGTTTCAAAGTAAGCCTTCTGAAGGGCAATTTCTGTCAACAACGTGACATTTAATTTGCCAGGATATATTGAGTCGGCTAATCTGCTTGTTATTCCATAACCTGCTTGAGACCATGCCACTCGCGAAAAACATGAAGATGCTAGGTACGATATCTGAATCATTGTGCCGACGTGCAACATTTGACAAATATATGAGCTGATTGATGCCCTAATTTGGTAACCATCCAGCGGTGTCATGAGGAGCCACACACCATGAAACAATGTGACATCTGAATACCATTAGTCATTTTATAATTCAGGAATGAATACAACAGAATGACCTCTTCATTGATAATATAAAATTACAGCAGTGAACAGCTATTAACAGATAGTGCACCCAAAGTATATTCGGATAGAACCATCCTTCAAGTAAAACGAAAACAAGCGGATCGCTCCATGTTGTACAATTTCGAGCTACTTTGCTTTTGTGACAAATCGAGTCTTGCTAGACATAACCCTTCCTGACTCTGGAGACACCTAAATTCCCACATAGTTGTACAAGTGTAATTCATCGACATGTGTTCCTGATGATTGGAACATGCCGTTTGTGCAATAAACATGCTTACACCAGCGATTTAAAATTCAAATATAAGCTTATCTGCGCATAAACACGCACAGCCGGGGCCGGATACATGTGAGGGTTACTGGGGGTGTCGGCCCTATCCCATGGAAAACTGGCGCCCCACCAGTGAGGCGTAATTGCACACCGTCCCCCTCAACACATTTTCAGCCCATAGCCCCTCTCCAGGACTATTCGCAAGAACACCCCTTGGAGGAAATGACGCTCCTTCAGACGAGCGTCACCGTCCCCTCCCATTCAATTTTCCAGGTCAAACCTTTAAACGGCGATCTTTGAGTCTACATGCAGCAAATAATATGTCAAAAACATACGTGCACAAGCACATTAACTTGCACGCCAATTTCACATATATAATGCCCCAATGACACTACCTCAATGGCAGAAAGCCATAAAAAGGACGAGGGGAGACGACGACGGAGAAGAAGGATAGCGAGACGGCGTGAAAGGACAAGAAGGATAAGCAGAAGGACGGAAAGACAAAGACAAAGGCAAAGACAAGCCCATTCTCACACACAGACAGGCAGACAGACAGATATACACAGATAGGCAGGCAGGCAGACAGACAGACAGACAGACAGACAGACAAACAGACATAAATGTGTTATTTGTGGGATAATCTGACAGGCAGCCATAATCCGACCACCATTGTTGCACGCCACTGACGACGATAATACAATGGGCAACTAGCTACGCATGAACTATCCTGAACTCCATTTAGCTAGCTCACAACAGCTAAACCATTTCTCTCTCTCACGAACTATGTAAATATAATTGCTGCGGTGAAGTTCATGGTACACAGAGTAAATTGCACCCGGGCTCGAACTGCTAGTTCTAATGGCACGTCGATCCGCTCGGACCAGCTCCTAACCGCCAGTTCTAATGGCACAGCTAGCCGCTTGGGCCAACTCCCAACCACTCGACAGTGGTGCATGCTCGGCGAGGCTTCCAAGCCGATGGCCTGAAGCGGCTCGTGCGGCTCCACATGCATAAGCCGGCCCGAGTACCGGCGGCAGGAGGCAGCGGAGTTCACCTCTGGCCGGGCCACAGCCATACGTACTTCTGGTGCTGTTCTTGGTCCTGGTGATGACGTCCGGGAATATCTGGACGTCGCAGCACGAGCTGTTCTCGCTGCAGCACCGGTCGTGCTCTTGCAGCACGATCTTGTGGTTTATGACCATGCCTTCTGCGACGGCCCGCTACAAAGGAGAAACGGATATTTTCAGGCGGCGGAACACTTAGAATCAACGAATGCACATACAAAAACGTGCACTAGTATGATCAATGAAAACGGAACTTGTATTGAGCAGGATATTGTCAAGCGGCGGAACACTTAGAATCAACGAATGCACATACAAAAGCATGCACTAGTATGATCAATGGAAACGGAACTTGTATTGAGCAGGATATTGTCAAGCGGTGGAACACTTAGAATCAACGAATGCACATACAAAAGCATGCACTAGTATGATCAATGAAAACCGAACTTGTATTGAGGAATGCTTTACTTAGCTATACGTACAGATTCTACTGGAGTATGAACATAAACAAGTCGCATAAGGAATGTATGGAAATTTCTATAGCATCCATAGCCTTGGACATATTTGCAAACCAATTTATACTTGAAGTTCATTTCAGGTCAGAACCCATGTCGACTATGAAATGAGACAAAATTTGCAGCGAGGACAGTCAAGGAACATACAAATCCAGCTCTTCCGGAGAGAGCGATGAGATGGAGACCAAATCTCCGCAACTATCCGGTTGACGTCAGCGTCATTTTTGTGTGTGCGAATATAGCCCACAAAGTGCATTTCAGAACCACAAAGCACAGGTGGCCGAACTCTAGCCAGGTCAGATGAAAGTTAGCCCGCAAGTACACTTGTCTGCCATCCTAATGCGGCATGAGCTGTGAAAGCATCATCGCAACATCCGGGACATTATCAGCACTCCCATCCAACGGCGAGGCATGACGGATCAGGCCTCCATGCCTCGCACGATCGGGACCGAACAGACGGAGCAGCTGTCACACGGACCCACGACCTACCTCCTCCAGAGTGTCGGCGATTTTCCGCAGCTGCGCAGTGTTGGCAGCGATGATGGAGAACTTGCGCCAGTCGTAGTACTGCAACAGCGCCACCACCGACTTCGTCACCTGCAACGAGCGCGATCATGCACAAGCCGTCAAAACCATGCACGGGATGCGCGTGACTATAGCAAAACGCAACGAGCCTGACTGGCAATTCGATCTGGCATTTTCGATCAGGTGGAGTGATGGAATGGGATGCTTGCACTACACTAGTGGAAGCATCCGATTTCATGGCTTCACTGCCTGATAAGGACAAAGGTCCCAGGCGAGTTATTTTGGTCACATCACATCGATATGTGTTAGGCGGGATGTACCTGCTCAACAGCTCAATGTGATACGAACAACTGAAGAGCCAGTGACGAATGCTTCTCTCGCAGCATTAACATAGTTATTTTGTCAAGATTATCGTATTTGACATTCGGTACTTCTAATTCATTTTAAACTGACACCTAAAATAGCAGCCTCGTTTTTAACGAGTTGTTTACTTCCCGGTTTTTAGAACTACTTCCAGCCCGTCTGTGGCATGCTAGTCACCGTTCACCCGACGATTCTCCAATGCATGCACCAGGGTGCACAATTCAATTGCATCACTCTTCACAACAGAGAGGTGATCAATATTCTACGTCCAAGAAAGACACATAGTTTTCTAGCACTAAAATCATAAATCATGTGATAATTATCGCTTGAAAGGAGAGACAAAGATACACACTGCTTTATGACGGGTTTGAATGGCAATTGGTCTGTTTCAGAGACGAGCCGCGGTCGCGTGCCGCTCTCCTAGACCCGCAAGTGCCTCCAGCCTACAGTGGTAGTGCTGCACGTCCACCGTACGTGGATCTGGACCGCAGTCGTGATTGCACTACTGGATATAGCTCAGCACTCATATAGCTTATCTCATTCCCCGCCTTTAACTATACTACTGCCGCAGTCGTCGGTGAAGAGATTGCAGTGAACACTCGCCTTCACGTCCAGTGAAGAGTTCGCATACAATCGACTTCACACGTATGTTCACGCACGTGTACTCGCCTTCACGCATGTTCACGCACGTATACTGGCCTTCACGTTCTAATCGATGGGTGTCGTTGTGGCTTTCTTCGTCTGTTTGTTTTTCTTCTATTCAATGATTAACACCCAGATGAATAAATTAAGCTGTATCTCCTTCAGGCATTATATAGAATTGATGACGAACTTATTCAACGTCGATGAGATATTGAAATGTTTCGGAGGGGCTTCGTAGAAACGCACGTTAAATCTGGAACGGGAGGTGATGCAATCCGTATTGAATGGGTGGCTACTTTACAAAGATACATCGAGAAACCATCCCGTTGAATTCATTGAATGAATTCATTATCACCTGATTAAATACCACACATCGGGTAGTGTTTCAAATGTTTTAAAAACTCACCATATGGAGCATATGATTGCTACTAGGGACTCCAGTATGTAGCAGAAAGACCAGTTAAAATGATCAATTGTGGCAACCGATCAGCATCCGGTCTAACACTCACCATAGTGAGTGTTAGACCGGATGCTCACTCACTCACCATAGGCACTGATATCATAACCCTCAAGCTTACACTGGACATTACTAATTTTGGACTACCAAACTTTCAAATAGGTGCCAACTTGACTACGCAGTAGTTCTTGGGCGACTGCTATTACTATTCTGGGTTGGCATTGGCATTGCAAGAGTGTAAACCCCAATAGTGGTGGATATGGATGGAAGCTGTGGGGGCAGAGGAACATGAAGTTGTTAGCCTATTGCATAGCCTGGATAATTACTTCTACCTTTCACACTATTTCTTCCAGCGCTGGTAGCATCCTCACGTTAAGTCCTCCTTAGACGTGCTAGCTTGGTTGCACCCTCCCGCCAACAGTCAGTGCACTTTTCCCACTGCTTTAATATTACTGGAGAGGGAGCGGAGTCCAGTTCAGGTGAAGGTCCTGCAACCACCAATGATCACAGCCTCCCATTCAAAATTCCTTAATGGACCACCTTCCTCACGGTGAAATACTGCACCTGTGTTTGGGCTTTCCGTCAACAGATAGCAGGAGTGTGCGGGCATTGGCAACCCTGTTCTAGTAGTTTCACCTGGTTCTAACGACATTTGTGTGACATTCTAAAGGCTGTCACACGCAAGATGTCACACGTGTCACATCAACCAATTGCCCGGTCTTCCAACTCTGGACAGTCAGAACGGGGCTGTGACCGAGCTGGAGAGTGTTTTTTTGCGCTCGTGCAAATCTGGCGACAATCGTCCGATAGAGCTGTTCAAATTCCTCAGATAGCGTGAGGGAGATGAGCTCTACTCAGCCTATCGTTTTGGCTTATTTGGCATATTTTACGACTAATCCTGTCTGATACGATGGCGAGACTGCGTGGTCTTGTTCCTCCGCATGGGGTCTGAACGGAGGCTGCGGGGTCTCCTGTAAGGCACTGGTGGTGAATGTGATCAGTGGACCACAGTTTATCTCTGCACAGCGCCGATACTGGTACGGACGGAGGCTGTACTGAAAACATTTTTACCTGAGGATTGCGAATTTACCAGACCAGTGCGAATACGATGTGCATGGTTATGCGTCATGAGCGTATTCATGATCCCGGGTAAAATGATCAATCGCTGTCTTACCCGCCGTTCTCCAAGTAATCCGCATTTCAATACAACATACCACTGTCACACGAGCTCACTACCCGCCCCATCCGAGCAAACCATCCACCCGGCAGACGTTCCAAAATATCCGTTGTCAACGATATCGTGTACTCGCCAGCGCAAGTATCTATCCGAGTGCGTACTCGCTGGTGTTGGGTACTCGAAAGCCGCGGGTAGAGACAGATTATGCAGGATTATTGAACCTACTGTAGACAGTTTTATTTGTTCATCGTGTTTTAAACTTGCGATGCGGCCGCCATGTTTAGTTTTCCCGATTGCCGGCCGTTAAGAAGCGGTGTGTTGGAGGGCCGAACGTTTTACACCAAGTGAAGATACGCTGAGACCTCATCGTGCGCTGTGAGCGGTGTGGTCATGTTATACTATTATAGGAACTAAGAGCATGAGGCTAATTATTTGTTATTTGTTAAATCTAATAGTATTTGTTCAATTAATCGATGTTGCAGGAGTGCAACATCGAGGTAAGCAGCAATTACCCAAATCACTGCTCATATGTTTTCGTGCCAGAACTGTATTTTCGATAAATGCGGGATCTTTTTGTTGCAATCCACATAAGTGGATATGCGGTAAGTCGCTTTCATTCATTACATATTTTAACGCACCAAATGCCTACCTAGTCATCAGTTTGCACTGGGGCGGGGGGGGGTGATTTCTGAACAGCATTGTGGGAGTTGCACAACATATGGAGGGAATAGGTGAGGCCAAATGATGCATATACGAGGCCACACTCCATAAGGTCCCATGTAAAAGGTATACTTTTATATAGATATCCTTAAAAGTGTACGGACAGTAGTTTCAGCATGCTGAAACTGTAAATGCAGGACATTTGTAGTCTAATCCACATAAGTGGATGTTTAGCAAGTTGCTTTCATTCATCACACATTTGAAAATACCAAATACCGTCCTAATCATCAGTTTGGGCTAGGTGCGTTTATTTCTTTTAAAATAAAATTTTATGGGAGGGGTACAATAAGTAGTTAGGTATAGGAAGAGGGGGTTTCCGAACACTTAAGACATGCAAAAAATAGCTCTACTGCTAATTCTGTATGGCTGAACCACCAATTGTACTGTTTTCTGAACACAAAAATGAAGAAGCCATCCATATTTGAACAGTTTCTTTCAATGAAAATCATCTAAACACTTGCAAAGAGCAACTTTAAAATATAACTATTTCCACATTTTCGTGCCATATTCCGAGCACGAAAATGTGGTTGTGCACGATTACTTCACTGTCGCTGTTGTGGTACTACACGTTATTAGTACCTGCTAAAAAAATACTGGTTGTAACTGCAAAACAATATCCAAGTCCCTTTCCTTTCTGTTTTCTAAAGCTGACTGCTGTCAGGAGCCAAAACTGACACCCACCAGGTTCTTTGAGACCAGGCTCTTTGAACGAGACCTCCAAACCTGGCCTAAAACTCCCCACAAGGGTTAAATCAATTAAGACAGAAGTGAGACAGAAGCGGCTGCATGGATATTTGCTTCGTCAGTGTTGTGCGGTAGTTAGAGTACTGCAAGGTGCAACCTGCATATGTGTTGTAATTTAACAGGCGTAGACGTACAACGATGCACTTTAATTGTTTTTCCCATATGCTACTAATGAAAGTAAAGCTTACAGACGAGATGCAACACACAATTATGTGAGGTGTCAATTTGCACCTAATTGGTGAGTTTGACAATTACAGGGTGGACCTCTCCCTTCCACCGCTAGTGGATGTGTTAAAGTGCTAATGCAATTGCGCGAGATGTTAGTAGGTGATCATTGTTTGTTGTCATACAGGATGCAGTGTGGAGGGGCTTGTTGGTGGTCTCAAAGAGCTCGAAGGAGTATTCGCCTACAACGCTCCAGAAACATGCTCTCGCCCCGTACTACACGTACGGGTAGCAATCGCACAGTACTATGCGTGGAGGGTAACATGTGTATGCCCATGCCATCCGACGAAGTGCAGCAACTCATTTCGTGAGATGTTACCTTCATTGTGTTCGGCCAAAAGCTCACACACCGCCGTCAAAAACACAGCAACTCTAATGTATGTTTAAGTGCTATAGATGGGTACATGCAGAAGCTGCCTAGAGAGCTGACAGCTCAAATGGGGCACCTTTTTCCCGTGGTAACGGTCCCCAAGTAAATACAGAAAACCTCGTCTGTGCCACCCAATTCTTTCGTCAGAAGCATAGGTAACTACTCTCCCTACCCTTGTACTGTTCCAGTTGCAAGCCAGGGGTGCATTAGTTTTTATGTTGTATAGACCTCCAAGAACATCGCAAACAGGCTACCTTATCTGGGGTAACCAGTTCGTTCGTAGGCAGTTGTATTGTGCATGTTCGTGAGTTTTGTGCAAGAGTGCATGTTCGTAGATAGAAACAGAACATGTAGAAACAGAAACCAGCTCGGTTGTTACACTACTGCCGTTGGCTGTGCACGTAGTTAGCAGAGTGCGCGTTTGTTTTGTGTGACTATTCGGTGACTACCTTAATTTAGCTAAGATTCGCGATATGCAAAAACGTCTGCTTCCTCTGAGCTCATGACGAAATGCGCATGAATTCGTTCAAAATACATATGTTTAGATGTGTTCGCCTTTGTCTCGCAAATTCTGAAAGTAAATACCTGACTCAGGTACTGCTCATGGTAAGGATGTTGGTGATAGATATTGCGATGCGTGACTCGGTATAATGTTGCGTGGCATGATTTCAGCGCCATAATGCCCCAAGGTGCAGGTGTAGGTAGCCGTCCTACAGGGAGTCAAAGCGTATTACGGGCGGTCGCATCCAACGGATACAGGTTAACCTGTTGTCGCAGATACAGTTATCCGCTGAACGAGTTGCTTTGTGTGTAAGGTTGAATAGCATCATACCGCTGTTGCCTGGTTTACCCGCAACCAGCAATCAGCTGATGAAGGCTACTGTTCACACGCGCAATATCGAAGCATGAGTCAAAAGGTGTCGCGAATTAGTGTACCCGACAGATGCAGATTAAACCGCGGTAAGCATGTGAAATTTACTCCTCTACAGAGAGTCAAAACGTGTTTCGGATTAGGGTACTCGCCAAGTGCAGCTTAACTCGCATTTAACGTGTAAAAATATCCGCTGTAGAAGGTTTTGTTGGTGGTGTTACCCGGATGTGGAGGTTAAATACGGAAGGAAGCTCGCCGTGCGTGGGTACAATTACCGGATACACACGGGTATAATCTACCCGGTTACTGAGGGTCAAAACGTGTTGCAGATAGAGGTACCTGCAGGCTTCGGGCTCACTCGCCGTCCTCGGGTAAAAATGTTTTCAGTGTGTGGCTTTCCCATTACTCCATGTACACCACTGGTGGTGAATATGACCAGTGGCTGTCGGATCACCATTTCTCTCTGCACAGCAGGGATGGTGGATGTGGACGGAGGTTGTGGGTTCCAAATTCCTCCATGTACAACACTGGCGGAAGATATGGACGGAGGTTGTGGGTGTTCAACTCTACTTGCACCTGCGCCGAGTAGTTGGAAGTATGTACGTGTGCAGAGTGGTTGAGAGTATGTACGTGTGCCGAATGGTTCGGAGTATGCACGTATACCGAGAGGTTGAGAGTATGTACGTATGCCGAATGGTTGGGAGTATGCATGTATGCCTAGTGGTTGGGAGTATGCACTTGTGCCGAGTAGTTGAGAGCATGTACGAATTCCGAATGGTTGAGAGTATGTACGCATGCCGAATGGTTAGAAATATATACGTATGCCGAGTGGTTACTAGTATGCACGTACGCGGAGTGGTTTGGAGTATGTCCGTATGCTGAGTAGTTACGAGTATGCATGTACGGTGAGAGTTCTCACCGGGCGCAGCCGCCGGGAAACAATGGAATGAGAGGCTTGTATTTCTGATTGACACCAGGGACGTTGATCAAGTCAAACAAACGTCAGCACTTATGTCTGTTTGTGGAAACAAATGCCACACTCGTTACTAGTTTGGTGCATAACAGATAGGAGGAAAATAATACGAGTAGATATTGAAGGCGCTCCGGTGACCTGCAGCCGAAACTTGTTGAAATGTGACAAGCTGGATAGATGCGCTCAATCAGGATATGACGCGGACGAATTCGGCAGCAGTTGGCACGCCCTGCGGAACAGTCGTATCCCAGCTATAACTGTACCTGTGTGCGTAGAGGGTACCACTGTAGTTGTAGAACTGGAAACGGGAGCATCTCGGTCCCCAATGAACACGAAAACTCCATTATTTGAGCACAGACATGAACTTGCACGTCCCAGATGTTGTATCCGGCCCTGAACTGAAGAGGAGATAGCTGCCTTCGGTGAGTGGGTGACCGACATGAGATTCTGCTACCAAGAAGCAGAATCCATAACCAAGGTACTGGCCATGGATCCTGTTGGACCGATAATGCTCGGATTGGTGAACAGCTAGAACTGGCGCCGGCTGCTGGTAATGGATTCTACTGGACCGACAAGCATCGGAGGTGAACGGCCAGAAATGCGACACCTGGATTGGCCGAGCATCCGGCCACGTCGAGGTCGTCGAACTGTGATCCGGGCGTGAAAATCATCTTCGAAGACGGCTTTAAGGAGTGAGCTTAGGGTAGCTGAAGGGAATTGTGTTCCGCCTGGATATTGATCATTTGGTTATGCCGAAGTTCCACAAGTCTGGATAGGTAACTTTTGCTTTATAAAGTAAGATTTTTGCCTGGCTAAAATGAGATAGAAATCGGTATCATGGGATTTGTTCCGACGTCGGAGTAGAAAGCCCTACTCGTACTAGTCTCGAAACCAAATGGACGCGTCAGAATTTGTGGAGACCACAGGATGGCGACTGACCGAGAGCTATCAGGCTGGATAAGTGTGTAGTTTGAATTTTTCGCGCGTCAGGTGCTTCGGTTATGTTGCGCCCAGAGCTGCAGAAGCCGCCACCACCACGCATAGAAGATAGCTTCGCTCCTATTGGAGGAGGGAATCTTCACCAAACTGGACCAGTACTCATCTGGGCTTGCTGTGCCACACCAGAATTATGTTCGTTTATAGGATGGTACACAACGCACTTTATGCACGATCACAGCTAATGGCGCCGCCCACATTGTTTCGCCGGTGGGCCGCGGGACTGGGACATGTCCCGAGTGGTGCAAGCGTTCAACTCGCGACCTTGATATCCGGAGCTCAACTCCCCAGCCACTCGGTCGCCGCCGCCCCCGTACCAGAATTCCTGCCGGCATTAGCCCAACTGTCGCCATTTTGCAGCGCCAGACGCAGACAGCTGTCCGTGGTGTGCGGGGCAGCACGCGTGCGCCTGACCACCGTCCACGTGTGTGGGCGTGACTCAGCAGAATGTCAGACTCGAGCGACCGCATTTTTGCAGCGACTGAGGAGGGGCCGGAATGCGAGTGTCGGGGCAGAAGTGCAAGCGGTTCGTCAGCAGCGGAAGGTGCTCGCCGCATGGGATCGATGGTCGCCGCTGCCGCCCGACGGCGGCTAGGATCAACGCTACAAAAGCCACCCAGGCCCCAGCGAAGGTAGATCCACTGCATGACTTACTGGGAATTATCACTTTCTGTGCGCGCTTTCATTAAGCTCGCGCTGATGGTCTTTGGCCCTTGTGTGGACCTTTACGGCAAGAAGTTCCTCGGAACTGGGACTACAGACATCACGGGCATAAGCTTTCAGGAAACGGAAAGGCTCGTAGCATCTGATGAGGCATAAGGTTATACGGTAGCACCTAATAGGGCAGTTCGCTACGATCTACTTCTCTGTTCTGACATGTGGTGCCTCTGTGGTGTCCTCCCCTCGGTGGGAAAGGCTGACTGACGTTTGGCCTGGTGCCGGCAGATTTGCAATCTCAGTCCAAACAGCGCAGTCGCCACAACACGCTGTGCACCACTAGTGGGAATTTCGGGGTGGGTGGGGGGGGGGGTGGGGTGGGAGACATCACTGCCATCATTAAAACTCTCAGGAACTTTGAAGGACTGTTGCTGTTATAACTAAACATTAAATTATAGTAATTTACTGGTGTTTGAGGCGCACCCCAGTCCTCGCCACAGCCAAGCTGCACGAACGTTTCCTGCGGGATTAGTGATAATCCGGACGGCTATTTAAAATACCACCTGACGTATGATACATTCATCAAAAGCAACGGTCACGTTGTAAAAAATCCATATCAAATGACAAGGACGCTGGCATTTGCACTGTTTAAATTTTGTCCTAGTTTAGGCATTAGCTTAAAGAAAACGCTGGCTGCATGTATATATATATATATATATATATATATATATATATATATATATATATATATATATATATATATATATATATACATACATATATATATATATGCATATATATACATACATTATATACTTTAACCTTGTTATAGCTTACACACATACATATATATATATATATATATATTATATAACACACATATATATATATATATATATATATATATATAGTGTAAAGCATCAACACAAAGTTACAACGCCGCTGGTGCTGTGATTGTGATGATGTGATGTTTGGACCGCTGACACCTCGTGCTAGTGTTGGATGAAAGACACGGCTCTCACCAGGAGTCGCCCCGGTCATCATCAGGCGCTTGCCTGCAGAATGGTATGGATCGTGCAACGCAATTATCATACCTGAAATACCCGAATCGTTCAGCACTCCGAAATTCAAACCAGGTTCTCTACATCACCACCTTAACGACGCATCATAGCATCAGCGTCCTTGTAACTTTGTGTAGATGCTTCACGCTATATATATTCATATGTATATAATATATGTATATATATATATATATATATATATATATATATATATATATATATATGTATATATATATATATATATATATATATATATATATACACTTTTTCTTCTACCAGATTTTATGTAGTGTTTCTGAGGTCCAGCTCCAGAACGTAAATCCATTCAACTTCAAATTCAAACCTTCATTCAAGCGTGCACAGCCTTATTCAGAGATTCAATAAGCACGAGACGTTTGTTTTTATGCCACCTAACACTTTACTTCTCCGCATCTCCTTATGAATGGCCCTCGAGTTTTAACCCGTGCATAATGAACCGATGACCCACGAAAACAGTTTATGGAAAGAATTCTGAGCAAGATGACATCAAGTGAACAACCAAATTAACTACAACATGGGAATTGTAGTTTTACTTCTTTTTGCAACGACTCAATTACTTCCAAACGCTCCATGCTATCTATATGGGAGGGGCAATGCCGATAATTAGCTAAAAGTCATATTAATCAACAAATAACCATAAACAAATAATTACATGCATACCATAAGCAATTGGATGATGATTATCTCATATAGGCAACCTGCATGCAGTCTGATAATTTGCTAGTCTGTGAAGGGTGCCATGGTATTATTGGCTGCGCACACTTTGGAGTGTTTTTCAATACATGTGCCGCCAAAACGCCGAAAATCACCCACGCATATAGTTGGCATGTGGCTTCTTGCCGAAAGCAAATGATTCTCATGGTGCTATGAGTGTGCGAAGAGACACTGTTCTGGAACACTTTATAACTTATTCCTTAAATAACCAAGTGTTTGGCTGTCATGCCAGTCTGTCAGGGTTCCAGCTCTCGCTAGTGGACGGAATTCGCCGGCATACTCAATATAGGGTGGGGGGTCGTGAGGAACATTGTTATGATACCCAGCATATCCAATGGACGCATTCTAGCAAAGTAAAATGCAACATAAAAGGCAAGCGTACTTGAAAACATACTCGTGGCAAAATCCCGTCATTTATATCCGATTTTTTTTTATCTGGAAATTTCGTCTTGTTATTTGACCCAAAAGGTCAGGTCAAATGTTGAGCTCGTGCAAGATCGGATGACAATCGGCATCATTCAAATTAATTTTCGCTCTGTGACTGAACTATAAATGGTACACGTCTGAAGCGTACGAGAATGTTCCGCGGTATTTCAAATCCCAACATCCTATCGTACACTTCCTTCAATGCAAGCTTTACGGATCAGGTCAGGTCAAGTCAGGTAAATTACCGAACCGATCTGTTGGACAAAATTATGCCTTCAAACAACCATTGCGAAGTGCTCTGGGGTAGATATTGACATTTAATTTGAACTAAGTACTGCAAGTTATCCCATTAAGGGCATGCACCCAAAAGGATCATCCAAGGCCAAATAGGGTCAGTGGCTACGAGTGATCTTGTAAAAGTAACTGCCTTACATTATCATGCTAATTTTGCTGTCATACACGATAAAACGCATCACTGACATGACCAATATAAAACGTATAATATGATTTTGCACGACGCTAAGCGGGTGAACTTCAGCAGTTTTAGTGAAGACTGATCCGACTTATGCCATCTTATGATGTCATAGTTACATCACGCAGAAAGCATGCTGAAAAAGGCCCCAACTAAATGCGCAAAATATGACGTCAATCTACCGAGTGATTCGCCAAACATCTGCGAAAACCGAAGCGGGGCCATCACCGTTTCCTTTGTTTGCGAGGGTACCCGCGATATGTACTTCTACCAACCTTACGATGTTTCGTACTTTTTAAAGACAAAAAACCTAAATGATCAGTGTAACTATGACCCACAGGGGCCCTTCTTGGCTGCACTTTCGACACTCAGCCAGCTTCCCGCCAAGTCCGTCGATCAGCCCTCCCTGGAATACTGAAAAGCAAGCCCTCTATTCTTATAATGATTGTCTGCACTGTTTTTAAAGATGTTCAATGTGCTGCTACTGACAATGGCTTCTGGCAGCTGGTTCCAGTGCTCTATTACCCTGTTGGTGAAGAAAGACTGTCTTAACCCTGTCCTGCTGTGGTTAACTATAATTTTTAATTGGTGGCCTCTAATTGCATCATTTCTGTTCTATTTTACATGCTTTGTTCTTGTCATTGTAAGTAGGGCGACGCGATGATCAACATCAGAAACAAATTCATTAATGTATTGTGGCATAGCTTCATCCGTTGTTTAATTAGTATCTGTCATGATCAACAAGCAAGACCGCGATGCAGCAGGTCGATGACCTCCACACTAAACAACTAAGCATTCGACTACTCCTCGACCTTCTTAATGACCATCGGGCGAGGTTTCAAGCCGATGGAGTTGAGGACGTGCAGTAGCCACCCGTCCGCCCTCGCGCATCCACCGCGGGGGGGGGGCGGCTCATGAAGGGGAATGCAGTAGCCTAGTCTTGCACGCAACTGAGTCAGTTCTATTTATGGAAGGCTTGTTATGACTAGCCGCGCCTTCGACAGTCTGGTCTCTGGAGGAGCGGGCAGGAGGCGTATTTATGACAGAAGCGAGCGACACACCGGCCAAGCGTGCCACTCTCACGAGAGCGTGCAGGTCATCACCACGTGGGAGTGACCAGCAGCAACAAACACGTTGCGTCTGCTTCACAGCCGGCTGGTTTGGTTCGAAAACACACGGGATGGAAATCCCAGCTGGTGACGAAAGCAGCAGCGATCCGAGAATAATGTGGGAGGCGGCCAATGGGATAATCAGGGAGCGACAGTGTGTCCATGCGCCGACGCGCATTGCCACATACGTGAGCGGCATGCTGGCCGATGTTCCGCGAAACGCTGGCAACGAAACACGCAGTGTTGCGACTTTCCTTAATCTAAACAGCCACACAGGGCATTGCATGACAAAACGACCTGCAGACGTCCTTGTTCCCACAACTGTGTTAATGTTCCGATGGCACCGAAATAAACTATGCTGCAGGCCCAATTACGGCAACTGTTTACCCGATGCATGCACTAAGAATAACAGATCTGCTGATTTTGCCCTCCTCTGTGTAAAGAACGCATCCATTACATTAGTGACAATTTCAGTCGTCTCATAACACCTAGATGAGTTCGTGAATCCGGAAACCCGCTACCCAACACATACTGAATGCAAATAGCACAACGAATAATCGCACTTACTACCGAATACAATGAACCTACACAACATTCGAGAGCATGGCATGATGAAAATAAAACGGTGCAGATCTCAATCAACCGCCTCCAGTCACATCCGGCCAACTTGAAATAAATGACTCTAAGCCTATCAATTCGAGTCATCACTGATCGCAGACAAACTGCGAAACTCCATATATGGGATGCATATTTCCAATTTGGAATTGTAGTACAATGAAATTCCACAAAAGAAAGGTGACACATTTCCACAAAATTTCCTTCGCTGGGTATGTCTCTGACATGCTGAAATATAATGTGATGGCACAAGAAAATGTGATCGAAAATACCCTCTAACACTTGCTCTGATCTCATTGCTAGCCACACCAGAACCTTACTCTGACATAAAATGCCATAAAGAAAACCATTGCCAGCAAAGGGATCTGAATCATGGATAAAAAGCATAGAGTTTCGGGTTTTAGATTGTTCAGATTCTTAGCTAATGGTATTCGGACATGGTGAGCAGAAGATCGTGAGGGGAAGCCACTCCCCACAATGGTCGCGGCTAAGCACGAGTAGTGCACGCCCACCAGGCACGTGACGTATCTTGTTTACTTGTCTGTTTCCGTGTGCTACTTTCGTGGACGTCGGAACATTAAGTTAACATCGGAACAATAACAATAAGAATAAAGTTAACATCATTAACATCGGAACAATAAGTCATTAGTACATGACCATCACATTCTGCAACTTTACAATTTGCGTCAGCTGTTTCAGCACGGTCCTGATGTCGAAAATATTGAACAATACATCCGTTGTTAAACCAATTAGAGCCGAAAGATCCCATTCACGACGGCGTCACAATCTAGCGCAAGAGTGTGACCTATGAATTTCAAACTATTCGTACGATTTTTCCGGTAAAAAAGCATCCAAGTAAAAAACAGCAACAATATGAGATAAAATTATTACCCAAATCATGGAATTTTTTTTTCTTCATAGAAACAAATATACTACGTCGCACGGAACAGGCTCGTGTACCAAGTAGATGGGTACAAAAAGCCTGAAGATGAATCTAGTTGGCATAAGTTTAGAAATCATAGGCACAGACCACATCCCTCTTACCCCACGCCACATTCCCGAAGAATCGTGATGGTTTCAAGCCTGTAAAGACTTATTTCACCTTCATTACCACCACGATTGCAAAGCCTGCCATCACCGCCAGCTATGGCGCATGTTCCACCAGATCCAGATCCACCGGCGTCAAATACAGCCAACCGGCCGACTTTTCCCAGATCCATCAGCTGTGCCACCGCCAGAACCAAAACTGCGCGGCGGCGCCACGCCGCGCAGTGTTCCGGACCGCGCCGCTTTCGGAGGAGACGGAGGTGAGGCGACCCCGGGTCGAGTCGCGCCACGAGGTCGGGTCATGTCGCGCCCCGCCGCCTTTGAGCGCTCGTGCGTCGGCTATGTTTGGGGACGCCGCATTCAGCAGCGGTGACGGGCCATGCAGAGGGAGCGGTTGCCGCGACGCATTGTCCGGGCCACCCTGCACATGCCAGCTGACCCCGCAGAGCCCGGCCACCAATGGTGGGCTGGCTGTCGCGGTGTGCGACGTGCGGGACACAATCAATGGTACTGCATGGTGCCGCACCTCAACGGTGGGTTCGCTATCACCGTGGCCGATGCACAGGACACAATCAATGGTTCTGTATGTGTGTGTGTATGCATGTGTGTGTGTGCATGTGTGTATGTTGGTTGGTTGGCTATTGGTTTTACGACACATCGACCGTTCAGTCATGTGGCGTCGCCAATCTCTCACGCCGATTGGTCGCGGGCGAAGAGTAGCGACAGGTGAGACTCGAACACACAATCTTTCAATTGTTAGACGAACAACTTACCCATAGACCATTCGTCCCCCATGTGTGTATGTGTATGTGTATGTGTATGTGTATGTGTGTGCATGTATATCTGGTTAAAGTCTGGGAGCAGGTTCTCATGTCGTATTGAACACGACGTCATATTTCGAATTAATCCGTCTTCTTTTGCAAGACCTCCAGTGTTCCAGATGAATTGTTCTTCATTGGTGGGCAGATCATTCAGTGCTGGGCCTATGCTATTCTGCCACGCTTCGCCAGGTCAACTAACATCCCTAGACATTAAACAATGGAGGCACACAGTCATGAATACAGATGCGTTTAAACAATGGTCGTACATTTATGGGTGTATCGATCAGTTAATTGCTGCTATTAATAAACCATACCATTCTCAGTAATGCAATTATGACACATAAAAGCATAAAAGATATGGTGACCACGACGTATTCGCATTGGAAAAATGCACCAGGTGGACCGATTCATTTACATCAATAAAATCAGTTATATATGTATGCGTGATTATATATCGTTGTTTATATCGTGAATAATCACGATATATAATGCAGCGGCAATCGTCCGTGCTATGTCCATTTCACGAATTGTCGCTGGGTCCTGATCTCGACTATAAACACCTTCGGCGTATTTTATTCCTTTTTTGGCGTTTTGTCGGGATCGATATGTTGTGAAACATGTCAGCTCTTCAGAGTAAAGTCCCATTTGTTTGTGTCGTGACTTGTGGTGCACCGTCCTGTAAGTGCATGGTGACGCGTCTTGATATTTTGGTCGTGGTGTAACCAAGATATGAGCAGGAGCGACTCCTGCAGTCACCGATTTATATGTTCGATTTGTATCCATGTTTCATGCACTCATACTTCATGTATGCTCATATATTAGGCTAGTGACCTAGTGTGGTGACGGATCTTTGGTGGAATTGTTGTTCAGGCTCGGATTACGTTCCCGTACAAAATCAGGGTATTCACTATCACCATTCATACATTGTTCAGAATAGATGGGATTCCGAAGTACTGAAGTGCCAATTACTATAAGTGCCAGTTTATGCATCGATACTGACTTCCAGGAATAGGATTGTGTTATTCGGGGACGACTCCATGCCGAATTGAATGGCAGAGCAATGTTCAAAGTTGAATTTTATTATGTTAAGCTGTTGCTCACTTTCAATGTTAACGAATGTGTCGTCAACATATGGACAATAAATGTGCGGTTTCTTTTGCATGCTATGGAAGTACGTTGATTTCTTAAGTAGGTCGATTCATTGAGTAGAATACTCGTATTCTTTAAAGAATAAATTGTACATTCAAGGAAAAGGTATTTGGATGAATGTGATGAGGCTAGTCGACACCTTAGCTCATGCTTATAAATGGGAAATTATGCTAGTAGCAGGTGCACGTAGGACGGTGGCCACAGATCCGGCCTTCTGTCCTGCGATGCTGAGAAGGTTGGCCATAGTGACACAATGGGGTTGATAGCTTCTCTAGAACTACCGAAATCAAATCTATCGGGGGAGTTTCAGTGTCTTGTTATCTCGTCTCATAGTGTCTTTTTTATAGGATGAATCCAAAAGTTCCCGTGACTCGTATTAGGCTTTAACACTTGATGATTTTATGGCTTTATGACGCTTTTCTCGAGTACCTATGTGTCTCACAAATAGCAGAAAGCAACGATCGTGACCATCGATTAAGCACCACAAAAACGCTTCACGACACTGGGATAAAATTGACTAGCTTTTCTCACAGGTTCTTGGTCACCCGGACGGCCTCCAACGACATATCGGACAGAATCTTTCGGACAGGCCATACCTTCTCGAACGCAACCGTAGACTGCGACCAGCCTTCTGCATACAATGTCTTCTCCCGCCAGAGCCTGTTGGCGGTGTTCTGCTTCACCCAAACCCATAATGCCCGCCAAGCTTCAATCCATGAGTCGTCAGTTGCAAGCAGCACACCCCTCTCCATCCCCCTCCCGTTGCACCTTGGTACGCCTCTCGCTCTGCGTGCTTCCACCGGAAGTAAACCATTAGAAATACATCTCTTAACAGTAGAAATTCCCAATAATCCCAGCTACTTCTTCAGCAAATTCGATGTATCTGTCAGCTTTTGCTCAGTTACTGGACCAACATTGTCTCAATAACATCGGAAATATATCATTAAAATACAGACTTTTAACTAGTCAGACAGGCACATATTGCTCTGCCAGTTTGACCAGCTAGCCCATAAATATATATTACTGCCCGCGGTCCGGAAAAGGCCAAATAAAAAACCTATTGAAAAAAAAACACCCCCCCCCCCCCCCCTTTAAAAAAATTTTTATAAAAATTTTTAAGCTTTTTTTTTTTTTTACTGTTCATTCTATATTAAACCCCTTTCCTTTTTTATTTTTTTTTTAAAATATTTTTTTCTCTTTTTTTTTCTTTTTTTTTTTTTTTTTTTAAACTCTTTGTTTTTGTTTTTAGGAGAAAAAAAAAAATTTTTGGGGGTCGCCCCCAAACCTAAATTTTTGGGTTTTCCACCTCCCCTTTTTTTCCCGCCCTTCAACCCAATTTTTTCCTTTTTTTCTTTCCCATCCCCACGCTACCCAACACTTACCTACCTACCCACCCATCCCATACCCTCCCTCCTTCCCCCCCCTCCCTTCTTTCTTTTTTTTAAACCCCCAAATAGCGCGTTTTATAAGGGAGAAGGTTATGGGGGAGTGAAGGTTTAATTTTCCCCCCCCCCCCCCTCCCTCCACCAATTTTTTTCCCAATTCCCAAACCCCCCCAAAAAACCCCCCCAAAAAAAGGAAAAAAAAAAACAAAACAAAAACTGGCAGTGAATTGAGTGATTTCCGGCATAATAACACTCGATAAGAGCCTTAACAAATTTTAACCCAGATATTAAAATAGTCGCAGCCACTCGAACCATCTCGATACAACTGCAAAATCAGCCGTCGCATTTCCCGCCATTCATTTTTTTTATGGGGACTGGGAGGACCCCAAATAAAAAAACACAAAAAAATAATAATAAAAAAAAAAAAAAACAAAAAAAGTTCAAATTTTAAACTTTTTAGAAAAAAAAATTCCCTCACAATTTTTTCCTTTTTTTTGTTTTTTTTAGGACCATTGGGGGTGTTTTTAGGAAGGAAAAAAAAAAATATGGTGGGGCGGCGCCCCCAAAAAATAAATTTTCAGGATTCAAAAAAAAATCTTTTTTTGTGAAAAAAAAAGAGGTTTAAAATTTTGATAAATAATTATAAAAAAAAAAAAAAAAAAAAAAAAAAAAAAAAGAGGCCATAATAAAAAGGTGGTGATAAAAAAGTAGGAAAAAAAAAAGTCCCTTTATAATGAAAAAAAAAAAATGGTGGGGGGGGTTTGTTAAAATTTTTTATAATTTTTTTTAAAGGGGGGGGGGGGGGGGGGGGGGGGAGGGGGGGGGGATGGACAGATGAGATCGCCATGATGCCACATCATCCTGAAAATGATGACTCCAAAATTAGCTAAAAATATCATCCCTCAAAAAGATTTTCCTGACCCACGAAGGAAATTATCACAAGATGCTTTGCAAAATATGCCATATGTTGGAGAACCTGGGCCAGTATTTCAAAATACCATCCCAGGTTCGTTAACTCTTTCCTACCCTGCTTTTATCAACCTGCGACGTTTTTTTGGGAATGGAGGCCCACTAAAAAACCAGTTATGAAAAATTTGAAACATAAAAGCCTCAAAAGTGTTCTGTCAATGCCAAGCCAAAGGAACGGCTGTTGCTGGATGGAACTTCACACAACAGGGACTGATGCTCGTTTTCCATTAATAACTAACCTACTCGATTTTTGACGGGTGAATTTCTAGCCACTCATGAGCTTGAAAGATTTGTTTATAACATTTGGGTATGTCCATAAAATTACCTTACACCGCATTGGCTTTCACCGCTCCCCTTCCCTTCCCACCTTCCAAATGCTACCTATGCATTCTTAACACTGGATCATATGGGTGACGTTGTTCATTATGAGGTCCCCTCTCCAGCATAATGTAATTAACAGACAATTCCTTTGGTGTTAGAGAAACCAAAAGGGAATTTTGTAATGGAAAAAAAGCGCAAGAAGTGGGAAGAAACTGGTCAGCGCAGAGCCTCCTCCAGGCGCTGAAAAAGACAAATCCATGAGACTCAGAAAGGACACTGAGAAGTTCTTGGTGGGCCAACCAAGACCATCAATCACAGGGTCTCAGTTGCCCACAGTAAGGCAAGGGCTACAGTTTTTTTTTTCTAAAAGGAAAGAGAGGGGAGAGGGGAGAAAAAAAGAAAAAAAAACAGAAAAAAGAGGAAAAAAATTTTTTTTTTTAATGGCCCGTATCAGGCCCATGCGGCCACACAACTGCAAGGGGGGGCTTGATTTTTTTTTACGGAGTGGCGGAAACTCGAGAAGAATACAAGGCGATCAAACCCACAGGGCAAAGAAGGCTTTTTTAGAGAAGTTGGACCAACTCTGGGACATTGGAGCTCCTGATGCTCTGGAGGATATCAGGAGGAACAGCGTGCTGACCGCTCAGACCAGAGCTGAAGATGAAGCCTTCTATGGAGACCAGAAGGGTCCTAGGCAGTTTTGGATGATTGGGCAAGACAAGATCTATGCTGGTAAGGCACATTTGTGGGCAGTGAGGAAAGAGGCAGTGAGGCCGCCCGGGGTCACTATTGAAGGTATGTCTGAGACTGACTGTCTGAAACCGCTGTATAACTGTTGAGATGTAATCGTTTGAGATGGGAGTTAGTAAGGTGAAAATCGATCTTTGGTAAAGGTTAAAGATTGGGGGGAAGGTAACAAAAGA